>CAXKVY010000520.1:0-600000 GCA_964058915.1 Tetropium fuscum | reverse complement strand
TAAGGTCCTGGGAAGGCTGCCATAGCTCGATGCATTTTAAGTGCACGATTTAAGAACTTGTTTAGTAGAGAGCCTGCCTGTACGCATTCAAAGGGCTTATTTCTCATTTAATCTACACGAGGCCTATTCGTTTTTAGCGCTGGGTGCTCGTTCTGAAATTCATTTTGTTGTGGCATTGTTCGAAGGGCCTTTGTACCCTCTTCCCCGGCGTGAGTTTTAATGTGGTATTGTTTTCTTTTCTAATAGAAACCAGTTGTGCCCGACGATTAACCAAATTAATTCGGCGCCCCGGACAATCCGGGATGCCAGCACAGGATATATTAAACCTTCCGAGTTCTCTACTGATTTAATGTTGGAAAGTTTCTATACGCGTTCTAATTTTTGTTTCAATATTACGTACCTACTGTGAACAACTTGGGTGCATGGGGCATGAGTGGCGTGACCTGTGGCCATTTTGAAACAATCCTGATCGCGGGTTTCGGCCTTATTAGGAAAACTCAAATTGTCAGTCTATATGGAGATATTTTTAATTGCTCGAATATGTTATCCTATACATGCGCTCTTAATATCCCACTGTTGGGCGACAATTGAGAAATATGCAATGTGTGAATATCAAAAGCCCCACGTTTTAGGCGACTATTGAGAAATATGAACTTGTGAAAGCCCTTAATGTTGGGCGACAATTGTAATGTATACAATGTGTGAAAATTCTAAAGTATTGCTTTAAGGATTTGATAATTGAGATAAGTACCGGGTAAGTCTCTTAAGATTGACACCCCCCTTATCTCACTTATCCTTTGCCGATTTAACTCATTCAAAAAAAGGAGTAGACACGGTTTTTGATGAATTTTTATAATCTGAGAGCAGATATTAAAAATCTTGTAAAATATACAGGGTGGAAAATAAAACATGATTTTTTAAAATGGAATTTTAACCCCGTATATTTTCAGACCAAAATAATGTCCTTCATTTTCTGAATCCAAAAATGTGTAATTGTTATATAATCACTCCACCTGCTCGTGAGATATTACTAAAAACTTATCACATTACGGGTGTAAATTATAAAATAAGAATATCAAGATACCTCTGGAAACAATGCATATTTGCATTGTTTATTTGTTGACAGATGTCATCCAGTTTTTTGTGAGATAGTAGTTCACTCTCTTAGATATTAGATGGTATATTCATTGGAAGAGCGAAAAGAGTTACTTGAAATTTATATTCAGTGCAACAAGAATAAGTCTCTTGCTCGGAGGGAGTATGTTAGGTTATTTCGAGAAAGGCTACCTCCTTCCAAAAATAGTTTTAAAAACATTTATGCAAAGTTTAGGAATACCGAATGTCTGAGAGACAAGAAAAGGGAAAGGCGAAGAACAAAAACAGGAGAAGACACAGAACTCAACGCGTTATTATATTTTGCTGAAAATCCATCCAAATCATCCTATGCCGCAGCAATAGAATTGGATATATCACAAAGAAGTGTGATAAAAATATTACATCGCCATAATTTTAAACCATATAGTATTTTGCCCGTTCAATATTTGGACGACAACAACGTTCAAGACAGGTTAACCTTCTGCAGAGACATACTTGATAGAATAGAGGAAGATGATGAAAGCAGTTTTTCGACTGCGGGAATTTTTAACAGAAAAAATGCACATAACTGGGCAGCGGAAAATCCACATATTGTAAATAAAATAAAAAAACAAGGATACCAAACTGCACAACGTTATGTGGATATTCTTCAACATCCAGTTGAAAATTATTTAGATAATATTAATTTAGTGGACAACAGATCTGTTATTTGGCAGCAGGATGGAGCACCACCACACTCTGCAAGGAACGTCACCGAATACCTAAACAGAAAATATCCTATTTGGATAGGAAGGCACGGTGTTATACATTGGCCCGCTAAAAGTCCGGACTTAACACCTATGGATTTTTTTCTCTGGGGTACGATAAAACAAGATATATACGAAACTGGGGTTTTTGATAATATGAATGAGTTAAAAGAATGCATACGTGTAAAAATTGAGGAATTAAACCAAAATGGTGATATATTTCAAAGGGTGAGAAGCAATTTTATAAAGCGATGCCTAATGTGTATTCAGAATGGTGGTGGTTACGTGGAAAATATTTAATTACGTTACGTGTAAATAAATAAAATTGTGTTACTCTATTGTGTTACTGTATTAATATTGACTTTTATTTGTTTTTATTAGGCTTATGTTGTTTATTGTTATTACTCATTACTGTTATTGTCACCTATATATTATTTATTTATTATCTCAATAAATGGTATTGTTTCCAGAGGTATCTTGATATGTTTTTTGTTTTATAATTGACACCCGTAATGTGATAAGTTTTTAGTAATATCTCACGAACAGGTGGAGTGATTATATAACAATTAGATATTTTTTATTCAGAAAATTAAGGACATTATTTTGATATAAAAATATACGGGGTGTTCTATTTAAAAAAATCATATTTTATTTTCCACCCTGTATATCTTACGAGATTTTTAATATCCGTGCTCAGATTATAAAAATTCATCAAAAACCGCGTCCACTCCATTTTTGAATGAGTTAAATCGGCTAAGGATAAGTGAGATAAGGAGGGTGTCAATCTTAAGAGACTTACCCTGTACAGTGATTACACAGCGAAGTAACATCTGATAAGATTCCAGGATACTTACTTTGTCTCTTCCCTATTGCATCCTTCCCATGGGCGCCAGTTCTATGGACACTTATATGTAGTTGGAGAAGGTTCACTGATAAGCACGAGTCCTCTATGGTCAATAAGAGGAGGTTCAATTAGTCCTATATTTATTTTATAATATTTTAACTTGAAATTTTAAATTATTTTAAAATGGTCAATGGATCTATGATACTTATTACTTTGTTTTCTCGAAGAGATTGAAATTTAAGAATATTTGTTAGTTATAGATTTTAAATTATGTGCTGAAAATATTGAGATAAGAATTACTAATTTTATTTTTTATAAAAGCATGATTTTCACTATGGCAATTGCAATGCACAAGCACGAAATTTATGTATATGCAAATTATATTGCAAATGAGAGTAGAAATTTTAATGCGATTGATAATGCAAAATAGTAAAATGAAATTTTTTAATGGAACAATGTTTACTTAAAATTAAATATGTTTTAGATGGTCATTACCCTGTTGAGTTTTATATTAATCCTTTTTGCTTTCGAATCACAACACTAGTCACTATTTTGACAAAACTGGTTTGTTTAATCTGATGCTTTTGTTTACTCTGATTTACTTGGAGTCTGCTGCTGCCATCTACAGGAAACTGCCGCACTCTGGAATGCTGCTATACTCGGTGATACGGTTGTTGATTTATTTTGAATTGGATATTATCAAATTAAAAATCGTCAGTTTCTTGACTCACAGCTTTTGTAATTTAATACTCTTTTTCTTGATTACTACCAGCAATGCTGTCTGGAGACGCTACACTTGTTATGTCGTATTTTCGACAAAAATCACTTCATACCGTAGTTGAAATTAACTTTAAAACGTTTCCCTTTGAGATTCTACTGACGTCGCATTATTTTATGGAATTTAATTTTCTTATAACTATTAAATTTTTACAATATTATAATCGAAACTTAGCGAGCTATTCGTACTTCGAACGCTATAGCTGAACTCTTTTGCATTATTTTCCGTAACCACGGATGTGCTACCAAATTAAACAGTTGAACTTACTTGGATACTAACTTCTGGCTTTTTGTTGTTACACAATCTGACCAATCAAATAAATAGCTATTATTATATTTATTTAGTTTTACATTTAAACTCTATAAAATATAATATATATGGTTTAATTTTGAATTATAAGCTGTATTCACTTAACACATTCATTCATACAACTTTTGTTGACTAATTTCTAAATTTCAAATAGGCGTCATTCCTACATTGTAATTTTTCTTCGAGAGTTATGTTCTTAAAGTCCGTTTTATGACGATGTTTTCGCATTAATCTTTTAATATAAACGTAGTTTGTATGCTTGATATTAGATGAATTTTGTTGCGACTTGTCTATTGCAATTATGCTAAATATAGAATTTTGCGCTGATAAATAAATAAAAGCAAGATGTTCAAAAGACAAAGATAAAGAAATAGCAAGATGTTCAAAAAAACTCAATATATGAGATAAAATGTAAACATACTATATGGGTTGCAATTGATCGCGCAGTTAAGAACCCATTGGAAGTTAATCTTGTTACGTCCACTTTTCGCTTGTGACATGAATTGAGTATCTAAGTGTTAAATTGGAGGTATTTAGTTCCATGATACTATGGAAAGGCAGTGGTGGCTCGTGCCCTTTACAAGGGGTAAAAAATAGGGAATATGAAACGCGCCGCAGGCGAAAATTTGAATTTTTCAGGGTTCAAGGTTTTTCAAGGACGCTTGAAATGAAAAGTTAGAAATTCATTCTGCTTTTAGGAAAAATATTATTTCCTAAAAAATTGCTTTTTACACACCAGCAAGTATATTATTTATCGTCACAAATGATTTTTAATTTTTTTATTCGAGTCGCAAAAGAGCAAAAATAATGTTTATTATATATAGAACTTAAAAAGATTATCAGGTTGGCGTACAATTTAGTTTAGTTTGTAATATTCCTGAACCTCACCATGATTGACAACGGAAATTGCGCTGTAGTTATTTTTTTAATGTAAATTAATCCGCCCATCTTTAGTCAATGAAAATTTACTTCTATATTCTCTGTGTAGTCATCTGATTCCTGAAGGGAGCTGAACCAACTCCTTTCTAATTGAAATAAGTGCAAGGAATGATACACGTTAAGTTTTTATTAAATTTCTGCTGTACATTTTAATCGCTTTAAACACGAACCCAGGGTTATTTTGAGGGAAAACTTCTGCACCCCCCGAGAAGGGGTGGGTGGCCTCAGGGTAGAAACATGCATCGGCGATATGTCACTTTAGCTCATTGAGCCATCTCCTAACTACTCACCAAATTTCACGTCAATCGGTCAAGGTTCAAAGAATTCCGAGCCGAAAACCTTTAACAACTGGCCTCAAAAAGTAAATATATAGCCTACCCAGCTGCTAAAGTGCAATGAACTTCCTTGAGAACTAACGTTGCAGTTTTCTCAAAAATCATGCACATTTCAAGTGGTTTTGCTTTTTTTTTCTGGCTTCGGTAACATTTTCCTTTAATTGCTAAATCTTCAGTGCGCTGTTCTTGTATGTAACCTTCCACGAAACACTTATAACCTTGACACTGTTGTCTTGAACTCCACCCATCGTCTTTAAAAATTGATGCTGCTATTTCAAAATTAAAGTCCTTAAATTCACTTAATCTTTTTCCCCACATTTTAGAAATTTGGAATAGCACATTATTAAATAATTTGACTTAATAATAATGGAAATAATGCACGTATCCACCGCTGGACCTCCAGCGTTTCACTCATGAACGCTCAGAACGTACCACGCCGTCGTTTATTGACGTCGCCGTCTTCATTTAACAAAAGTTTTGTACGCAAAGCAGCAATCCGTGGGCTATATAAGGCATTTCGCGATGTCTATCCATGTTCTATATCATGCCAATGTAACTCTCATATCTTAGCGTTCGCATACAGCACCTAGAGTTGTGACCTTGAACGCTCCTTCATACGTAGATATCTCCCACATGATAGAAATGACGTACATGTGAAAACGGAGTAAGTTTTACTGCAATTAGCATGCAGTAGAGCTGCCAAATAGTGCCCAGATGATATACACGTTAATTCGAACGCGTTTTATACGCAAAGCAGCAATCCGTGGGCTATATAAGGCACTTCGCGATGTCTATCCATGTTCTATACCATGCCAATGTAACTCTCATATCTTAGCGTTCGCATACAGCACCTAGTGTTGTGACCTTGAATGCTCCTTCATTGGTAGATATCTCCTACACGATAGAAAAGACGTACAAGTGAAAACGGAGTAAGTTTTACTGCAATTAGCATGCAGTAGAGCTGCCAAATAGTGCCCAGATGATATACACGTTAATTCGAACGCGTTTTATACGCAAAGCAGCAATCCGTGGGCTATATAAGGCACTTCGCGATGTCTATCCATGTTCTATACCATGCCAATGTAACTCTCATATCTTAGCGTTCGCATACAGCACCTAGAGTTGTGACCTTGAATGCTCCTTCATCGGTAGATATCTCCTACATGATAGAACAGACGTACAAGTGAAAACGGAGTAAGTTTTACTGCAAATGCTGTATTTATCTCACTCGCTTGCTTTACTTTGATCGGTCTATTCCAGTTGGATTCTGAGGCAATTCAGATACCCAGTATAGTTGGGAACCATCTGACATGGTAGCATAACTGTCAGTGGCGCCCACGGGTAATTAGTAGTTCGATACCCACTGTACTAATTATTTATTTTCTTTAATTAAGAGTTAAGCTAGCTCTGCTTTAGCAAACTTTTATTGCCCACGTAAACACTGTGCGATCCTCATGGAAGTACGAGTTATTGCTATACAACCTCAATCAATCTCTGTAGTGGAAATCCTTAAGTTTCGGGGCGTTTTTTGAAAACAATTACTAAAAACTACAACCTCATGTAAAACTAGAACAAAATTGTATTTAAACTTAAAGCATACCTACTTACTTTATTTTGTGTGTAATAATTATGTAGGTAGGTACAGCAAAATCCTATTTACGTCTATTTTTTTTCTACATTAATCTGACTATGATTTACGATTCAACGTATTGTTCTAACAAGACAATACGACCCGATTTTTACAATGCAATTGAAATATCATGAAACCAACAATAAAACTATAAAATATACCTACTAATAAAGTGTGAGTAAATTAATATAATTTATATAATTGTTGCCTCTCCTTTTGTTACGAAACGGCATGGAATATTAAAAGATTGCGTAATTTATTATAATATATCCATTAAATTTTTTTTATAATATTCAACCCAATCAACAATTTTTATTAGTCATAATAAGTGAATTATTTTAATTGATCTGTAGAAAGCATTTAATAGTCTCAGACCTTAGAGGTCACGTTTCTATGCAAGTGTGTTTCGTCAGTAATATCTTTAGCTAATCGATCTCTAACGTAAAGCCAAAACAGAAATGGGTATCGAAACATTTTTGGAAAGTCGGATAATAGTAAGCGTTTTCGGTGAACCGATCAATACCAATTTGCAGTTTCGGATGAAAAGGAAATATGACGCATGATACGCCACGAGCAATGCTATTATGATGGATTCCTTCTATATTGCGGGAAATTTTCACCATAACGTCAGTGTGTGTTATAATAAAATGTCTGACCAAGTAATAATTACTCTCGTCTATACGTGACCATCGCATATTTTCGAATACCAAGAAATTGTTAAAATACGGTCAAACAAATTCCTTATGAATGATCTTGTATACCTATATGAAATTCTGAAAATAATTTCGTTGGAGTAATTTACATTCAAATTTACTGACGTCAATCCGGTAGGTAATCCACTAATGTTTCGACGACGGTTTGCAATATCTACACAACGCGAAAAGCAATCAGTTACTTGCTCATACATGTGACACACAATAGCTTGTAAATTGTAGGTATGAGTAAAGACATTGGTGGATTCGGCACCGTGAATATGTTTAGACACGCGCTAATGATAAGCTGTATTTCTGTCCACCAAAGTATGTATATCATCTGGTGTGGCGTCACTTAACGAGTATTTGTCGAAATCGAGCTGGGAAATACGTAAATAAATATTTGGTTTAACCACACACGAATTCCGGGACAAATAAGCCAGTTGATCGATAATTTGATTGCAACCCAAGTAATATTAACGCTCTTATTCCGATCTTCAGGATCGCTTTAAAACTACACAATAAAATTTCGAATAAAACCAAAAGATCTTTAAAGACAGCCCTGAGATCATCATAAAACAGCTTCTAGTCCAAAAGGGCCCATCCTAAAAAGGCCTTCAAGACTAAATTTTAAAACTGTGTTAAAACCATTAAGTTTTAATTTTATATTGTTAAAGAGTTCTTCAAGGCAACTTTAAATACATAAATTAAAACTTATTATCTGACGTTTTGCTCTTCAAATGTGAAGCTGCTCCATAAAACTACATTAAAACTATTTTTCCCAAAACGGATTGTTTTCAAATAGCCAATGTTAAGAGTAACATAAAACCAGTATAAGATCACTAGGACATTAAGAGCAAATAGCATTTTTATTTTGATTTAAAGAGTGCATTAAATTATTTGTTTAAGAATAAGTGGTCTTTAAGAACTTTTAGTTTATCTTAAGGTTACTTTAAATACGATGTCGATTTATTGAACATATTAAAGCATTTTTAAAACCTAAATAAATAGAAAGTGTCTTAAAATTGTTACTTCAGAGGGAGGGAATATATAGATATATTATAGATTTTTTATTTTTTTTTGTAATTTTTTCTTCACAAAATGAGACCAATGGTGACGAATGGGCATTGGCAGGAATATTTGATAACTCCTGCATTTATGCTCGAAGGCAATTCGACTTGTTCGGATTCATAACAGAGGGATTCATTTATTTAATTACTTTTAAATCATCTGCATATGAAACTTTAAGAGGTATTGACGTGACGTAATTGAAAGGTTTGAGACATTTTTGAAACGCGACATGGCCTAGGTAGTTTGTGTCTAGTAGTCTGGTAGCTAATCCTTATTTAAATGCTTTGTTTTTAATATTGGGGAATATTTTGTCATCAAAGCTCTCTGGATATTGATTTAACGAATAATTCCTTATTCACAATAGAGATACCAACTCTAATACATATTATATGGCGGTTATTGTTCATACTAATATATTACGCGCAAGTTAGGAAGAGCGATTTAGCCGTTAATTGTTTATCGATGCAAATAAACAAAAAACTTCAAAATCACTGAATCGCAACGGAGTTTTTCGCTTAGCAAATTCGTTTTTTGAATCGTTTTATGGCTGAGATTTTGCCGCCGTTCAACTTGTTTTATTTAATAGTGAAGAGAGAGATTTTGCCGGTATTTGTTTATCGATAGTAATAAACAAAAAACCTCGAAATCTAGGGCTCTCAGCGGGACAACCGAATTTCTCGCTGGGAAAAGTCTTTTTTCGACTCGTTTTCGGCTGAAATTTTACCGTTCGACTGTTTGAAGTCTGATTTAATCGTGAAGTGCGATTTTGTCGTTATTTGTTTTTTAATAGTAATAGACAAAAACATAAAAATCACTGTAACAGCTGGGCAACCGAGTTTTTCGAATGAATTTTTTTTAACTCGTTTTTTGCATGCATATTTGCCGTTCGACTTGGTTTATTAATATTCGGGAATTTAATTTATATTCGGAGATCGATATGCGAATAAATAAATTTTCCGTTTTTTAAGTTAACTTAATTTTTTTTAAATATTTTTTTACATAGATATGTAATCTGCTAACTTCATGTGAAGTTATCAAGGGACCCGATTTCAAAAACAAATAAAGAGCGGCATTTTTTTTCTCTCACGATTAACTAACGGCTAAAACACGGCAAATGTTTATGCCATAGCGAGATCGATTTGCAAACGTTGACCTGCTAACTTTATGGACATCACATAACATATACGAATCTAACCTACATCGAAGAGAAAGGAGAAAAAATTAAAAGCAAATACACTCAAGAAAAGACGCAATAAGTTAATATTTGGTAAAACTCCAGGTCTCATAACTTTTTATTTTCAGTTCAATTTTCATAATTTTTTTGCAAATCCAGTATTTTGTTATATGCTTGCGTTTTAGTCATTATACAGGGTTATTTAAAAATGTTGTTGTAGAACCCTAATTTTAAAACACCCTGTGGAATAATTTCATTACCAATTTCTTGCAAAATGCTACTTGTTTTTGAAGAAGCATACCTTCTCTACATTTTGTTTTTTAGCTCGTGTCTTTAGGTGTATTGGTTCATTTTTTAGAACAAAATGAGTATTCCTACTATGGTTTTAAGTGCGAAAAATTGCGCAAAAGCTGTTGCTTTTGTTGAAGATCGTCGTAATTATGAATATATTGCATGAATCCTTCATGTTCATCCCTCTACCATCAAAAGAGTAGTCGAAAGTTTTAGACAAACTGGCAGAAATAAGCGTAAGCAGGTAATGGCAGAAAACGAAAAACTACTGCTATTGAGACATATTTCTTCACGTCAGTAAAATCAAGAAATCAGCTCCAAGGGGTCCGTAGTATACATGTTAGTATGCGGACAGTTCGCAGAAGACTGAAAGACTTTGGTTTGAAATCTTGCGGACCAGCAAGTAGACCGAAATTGCTTCCGCGTCACCGCGTAGCTAGACTGCAATTTGCGAATGAACATTTGCATTGGAACTCACGGCAATGGAACAACGTTTTTTTTAGTGACGAATCCAGATTCTGCTGACATTCTCCAGATGGACGGAAAAGAGTTTGACGTTCTGAAAAAGAACATAGACAGTCCTAAAGTATTGTCAAAAATGCCGCTACTATCTCAGGAAGAGGCACTGGAAGTAGCAGCTACAGGATATATTCTGTTGTTGTACAAAATCAAATAAACCGTCTTCTGAGCTTCCTCCAATTGGACGGCGTTATGCAAAAAGGAACCAACGCCAAAAACTAAGTTTTGAGAAACGAAGGTTAAAAGTGTACAAACTATAATTAAATCGGCATGAAATTATAGATGCAGATTTGTCCTTTATCTTGCGTTAAAACTATGTCAGATTTGCTGCTGAAAAAATTTTAAAAAATCTAGTATTTTTTTTTTTGGAAAATCGTGCATGGTTCCTTTTTGCGTTTTATAATTTCGGTGATTACAAAATTAAGAGAAACAATAAGAATAGGAAATCAAATATTTTTTATCTATATTTATATAGTCAGGGACACCTCCAAATCCATCTATATCATCTTCAATATGGTCATCTGCAAAAAGTAATGAATAGTCCTACAATCTTTGGGAATGAGGTGCCATATTGATTTTATATCCGTGAGTTTTTCGTTCGAAATACATTTTCCTTCAGGCCAGAGTATGTTAAGGTCTGTTTTATATAAACCACTTTTAGGACGACCACGGATTTTCTTTGAAATATCAACTTATACTGATATGGTATTTTCATTCAAGTCTCGCTTCATAAATAGGAAAAACGGCTTTTCTCTTAGTATAGTTATCTCCCTTGTCTTTAACCAATTTATCTCTTCTCCATTTATTCCCTTCTTTAAGTTTTAAATTTTAAATTAAAATTCTCATTAAATATTTTTTGTATGTTGAGAATGTTGAGAACCTAACCACATTTACCTTATTTCGTCGGTAAACGTAGAGTTCGTACATTTTCGTGAGAGTCCTATCTACTGGTAAAAATGAAGATTCTGTTCCTGTTAAACTCATTTCTGCATTGTTCTTCGGATATTTTTGTTGTGCATGATAAAGTACACTGGCAATCAAAAGGTACACTCCTTAGAAGCAATTGGTTGCTTCTTATAAGTCACCCATTCCTTACGCTTATATATGTTAGTTTTTCTTTCTTCCCTCGACATACCGTCAAATTTTCTTTTTCTGCCCTTTTTTGGTCTTCATCTATATTTTTTTGTTTAACATTACTTGAATCGTATCCTATAGAAGTTTCCAAGGGTACTGGTATTAGTGCTGTATATGTTTTTTGTTCAGCATCATAGTACAAAATTTCGTCATTTGATTCATCCTAGGAAAAATATAGGAAAATGTTAGAGAAAAACAGGTGCGAGCAAATATATCAAGACATACATTTCGCCTTATAGGAGAAGAAACATCGCTATCTATAATAAAATTCTTTCCTTTCCTTTTTGCATAACGGCGTCCAATTGATGAAGCTTTTTATCAGCATTTCTTGAGGTAATGTACCTATTGTATCATAACAATGTGTACAAATCTACATAATTAGACATTATCTACATGATTTTAAAAACTTCTTCATTTATTGGCTTCATTTGCTTCGCAGCATGTATAGACAAATTTCCATAAATAATGTTTCTCGATTGATCCAAAATACATTAACGAAAATAACATGACTAAGTTTGTTATTTTTACAGGAAAAAACATATGGTATAATCGAGTTGTACATGTTTAGAAGAGCTATTGTGTCTACTTCATTTTTTTTTAAAATCAGCTCGATAGCACAATTATGTTTAGAGATATGACAGTAACGACGTTAAAAAACACGTTTCACAAAAACATTTTTTTCTAGTTTTTTCGAAATAAAAAAAGTCCTGGTCACAAAAAAATGTAAATCGCGGTTTCGTGTACACAATCGCCTAATTAATGAATCGGTCCGGTCCGGAAGTCCGGTTTGGTTCTACGCAAGATTTCTTTTTCTCGAAAACTAAGTAAGCGACTTTACTTCCAAATTTCGCTATTCTAAAAGACGGCTAAAGAGTTTACGGTTTTCAGTAGACATTATAATAATTATTAATATGTACTGGGTAAGTCTCTTAAGATTGACACCCCCCCTTATCTCACTTATCCTTTGCCAATTTAACTCATTCAAAAAAGGAGTGGACACGGTTTTTGATGAATTTTTATAATCTGAGAACAGATATTAAAAATCTCGTAAAATATACAGGGTGGAAAATAAAACATGATTTTTTTAAATGGAACATCCCGTATATTTTTAGACCAAAATAATGTCCTTAATTTTCTGAATCCAAAAATGTGTAATTGTTATATAATCACTCCACCTGTTCGTGAGATATTACTAAAAACTTATCACATTACGGGTGTCAATTATAAAATAAGAACATCAAGATACCTCTGGAAACAATGCACATTTGCATTGTTTATTTGTTGACAGATGTCATCCAGTTTTTTGTGAGATAGTAGTTCACTCTCTTAGATATTAGCATAAAAAATACGTAGTGTTCGTAAAGAAGCAAGTTATTTTGAAAATGGTATATTCATTGGAAGAGCGAAAAGAGTTACTTGAAATTTATATTCAGTGCAACAAGAATAAGTCTCTTGCTCGGAGGGAGTATGTTAGGTTATTTCGAGAAAGGCTACCTACCTCCTTCCAAAAATAGTTTTAAAAACATGTATGCAAAGTTTAGGAATACCGAATCTCTGAGAGACAAGAAAAGGGAAAGGCGAAGAACAAAAACAGGAGAAGACACAGAACTCAACGCGTTATTATATTTTGCTGAAAATCCATCCAAATCATCCTATGCCGCAGCAATAGAATTGGATATATAACAAAGAAGCGTGATAAAAATATTACATCGCCATAATTTTAAACCATATAGTATTTTGCCCGTTCAATATTTAGACGACAACAACCTTCAAGACAGGTTAACCTTCTGCAGAGACATACTTGATAGAATAGAGGAAGATGATGAGTTTCTAAGTCATGTCTTTTGGACTGACGAAAGCAGTTTTTCTACTGCGGGAATTTTTAACAGAAAAAATGCTAATTAGTGGGCAGCGGAAAATCCACATATTGTAAAAAAAATAAAAAAGCAAGGATACCAAACTGTAAACGTGTGGTGTGGCTATTGTAGGTCCTGTATTTATAAATGGGCCCTTAAATGCACAACGTTATGTGGATATTCTGCAACATCCAGTTGAAAATTATTTAGATAATATTAATTTAGTGGACAACAGATCTGTTATTTGGCAGCAGGATGGAGCACCACCACACTCTGCAAGGAACGTCACCGAATATCTAAACAGAAAATATCCTATTTGGATAGGTAGGCACGGTGTTATACATTGGCCCGCTAAAAGTCCGGACTTAACACCTATGGATTTTTTTCTCTGGGGTACGATAAAAGAAGATATATACGAAACTGGGATTTTTAATAATATGAATGAGTTAAAAGAATGCATATGTGTAAAAATTGAGGAATTAAACCAAAATGGTGATATATTTCAAAGGGTGAGAAGCAATTTTATAAAGCGATGCCAAATGTGTATTCAGAATGATGTGGTTACGTGGAAATATTTAATTCCGTTACGTGTAAATAAATAAAATTGTGTTACTCTATTGTGTTACTGTATTAATATTGACTTTTATTTGTTTTTATTAGGCTTATGTTGTTTATTGTTATTACTCGTTACTGTTATTGTCACCTATATATTATTTATTTATTATCTCAATAAATGGCATTGTTTCCAGAGGTATCTTGATATGTTTTTTGTTTTATAATTGACACCCGTAATGTAATAAGTTTTTAGTAATATCTCACGAACAGGTGGAGTGATTATATAACAATTACATATTTTTGTATTCAGAAAATTAAGGATATTATTTTGGTATAAAAATATACGGGGTGTTCCATTTAAAAAAATCATGTTTTATTTTCCACCCTGTATATCTTACGAGATTTTTAATATCCGTGCTCAGATTTAAAAAAATCATCAAAAACCGCGTCCACTCCTTTTTTGAATGAGTTAAATCGTCAAAGGATAAGTGAGATAAGAGGGGTGTCAATCTTAAGAGACTTACCCTGTATATTTAAAATTAGGTCTATAATACCTTCGTATGTTCTATTTGCGCTTATTCCTTGTATGTAAATCGTTTTCTAAAAGCAATAAATAGATACGCTTTTACAATATGAGCATATGTATGTGTTAATTGGGTTAATAATGTAAAATTTAAATATAGAAACGCTCGGCCTAATAGGGAGCCATATGTCATATTATTATACTAGTATATTAGCAGCGCGTCATAAATGTGTTTCCAAATCGAGATAAAATAGTTCGACAAATATGGGAAGATTAATAGGGGATTATTCATTAGAGAAAGTTAATGTCAACGTGGCATTAATTGAATAGAAAAATACGCACTATCTATGGAACAACCTAATAACAAGTGACAAGTGTGCATAATTCTTAGGAGGCTCGGAACAAATGCACGATCGTACATTTTGTTAGGATTTGGGATTGGCCCAACACGCCTGGGGATGATATATAAGTATACTGCATCCAACGAGAGAATGGACTTGCACTCGAGCGAAAATTCGTCTGTTTTGGTCAGATCGCCGCCCCTTAGAACATTAGTTCGACGCCCTCAACGTCTTAATTGGCTCAGCAGGTAGCCAGGGCCGGCGCCTGGGTCCGATACCTACATGGTACCTAATTATATAAAGTACCTACTACTGCCTACCTATTCACAGTTTGTATTTGTAGTCTCGCAAGTACGGTTATTTTAGTTGTGTTGTTTACGGTTGTGAAATAAGTTTTAAATCTATTATGGCAGCAGCCAGAGACGAGATAAATCCACCATAACGCTCATACATTCATAATAAATTTATGTTAAATAAATAAAATGTTTTCATGTTTTCAAAATAAAATTTATTTCACCTACTTACGAATTTATTTCATCGAATGACGGTCCTGCGTAGCTCGTTACAGAGCCTCTCCTCTTTAGTCGCCGATGCGCAAAGCAAGTCCATTCTCTCGTTAGATAGAGTATAGATCTTTTTCTGTTCAAGCATTGTAAATGCAAAATGCAAGATACTTCGGTTTCTTAGTCGAATATTGTCAAAAGTCGTAAAACCCTGTCGCATATTGTGTCGTTTTCCACAAATACTTACTTTCACGCATTAAACAATTCCGTAAGTTTACTGCTCCGACGTTTCTTTTGCATACATCAACCGCGAGATTATTCATTCCAATTATCATGTGATAAACATAAATAAATATTTATTTTAGTTGGCCTGGGCTTATTTCATAGGATTTAATCTATTTTCGCCAAAATATATGCAGAATACGTTTAGAGTTTACATTAGCCATGTTCTAAGTGCACACTCTTGGTATTCTGTCAGTTATCGGGGAATATAAAGCAGCCTTACAACTTTATTTAATGCAGCACGTGTTTATTTTTACATATTAATGGCACGGAAACTGATGACATGCATGGCAGGCCAAGTGCCACATAAATATGCGGCTAACAGGGACATTTTAGACCTTAGGGAATGACATTAATGATAATAATTTATTAACCGTTTCGATTATACAATAGACCAAATACAATTTTGCTCGGTTAAGAAGTTTAGTCCCCAGAATATATTTTTTGTCTAGGGGAGATTAATCAGGATGGACATAAATGTATTATTATTATTTTTTCGGTCCCTTTGGCTAATGATTTAGCATTTGACCTGAAATAATTACTCCCAAAGTTTTAGCTTCCTAGATCAAACCTGTCAACGGCGCAAACCGAGTTTGTTTCCCATTTAATTAACATGGGAAAATCGACGTTTTTACTCAAACATGAATAGCTGGTAGAAAATTTTGTTAGCAGTATTTTATAGAGAATTAAATTTCCTACAAAAAAGGTCCTTAGTACTAAATACGTGAATTTATTATTTTCAAAGATATGCTCGTTTAAACATTCTCTTAAAAATCGGATTTCATTCAATTAATTTTACGGAGTTATATCTAAAAATTTTTGAACTGTCCGATTATATTATTATTTGAAACTGATTCATGATGTTGATATTTAAATTTTGTGCTTCGTGTTAGGGTATCCTTTTGTTAATTTATTTATTTGACATTTATTGTGGGCAAACTCAACTAATTAATAACTAACATCATAATTAAATAATGTCACTCACTTTGATGCGTCCTGGCGTCCAACGCCAGGATAACGTGGTCACCAAGCACCGGTCTTAATATACCTGCGTCGTCCAAAACCTTAGCCAAAAGATATAAACAACATGAGTACCCAAACATACACATTGACTAACAATAGTAACCACACAAAGTGATACATGAGTGAGACCTTTAATCATTGTCCAACACAATAACAACATCACATTGACCGCAGCCAATGTACCGGGTAAGTCTCTTAAGATTGACACCCCCCTTATCTCACTTATCCTTTGCCGATTTAACTCATTCAAAAAAGGAGTAGACACGGTTTTTGATGAATTTTTATAATCTGAGAACAGATAATAAAAATTTAGTAAAATATACAGGGTGGAAAATAAAACATGATTTTTTTAAATGGAACACCCCGTATATTTTTATACCAAAATAATGTCCTTAATTTTCTGAATCCAAAATTGTGTAGTTGTTATATAATCACTCCACCTGTTCGTGAGATATTACTAAAAACTTATCACATTACGGGTGTCAACTGTCAATTATAAAATAAGAACATCAAGATACCTCTGGAAACAATGCATATTTGTATTGTTTATTTGTTGACAGATGTCATCCAGTTTTCCAGATCCAGATCCAGATGTCATCCAGAGATAGTAGTTCACTCTCTTAGATATTAGCGTAAAAAATACGTAGTGTTCGTAAAGAAGCAAGTTATTTTGAAAATAGTATATTCATTGGAAGAGCGAAAAGAGTTACTTGAAATTTATATTCAGTGCAACAAGAATAAGTCTCTTGCTCGGAGGGAGTATGTTAGGTTATTTCGAGAGAGGCTACCTCCTTCCAAAAATAGTTTTAAAAACATTTATGCAAAGTTTAGGAATACCGAATCTCTGAGAGAAGAAAAGGGAAAGGCGAAGAACAAAAACAGGAGAAGACACAGAACTCAACGCGTTATTATATTTGGCTGAAAATCCATCCAAATCATCCTGTGCCGCAGCAATAGAATTGAATATCACAAAGAAGTGTGATAAAAATATTACTTCGCCATAATTTTAAACCATATAGTATTTTGCCCGTTCAATATTTAGACGACAACAACCTTCAAGACAGGTTAACCTTCTGCAGAGGCATACTTGATAGAATAGAGGAAGATGATGAGTTTCTAAGTCATGTCTTTTGGACTGACGGAAGCAGTTTTTCTACTGCGGGAATTTTTAACAGAAAAAATGCACATTACTGGGCAGCAGAAAATCCACATATTGTAAAAAAAAATAAAAGAACGAGGATACCAAACTGTAAACGTGTGGTGTGGCATCCACAAGGATGCTATTGTAGGTCCTGTATTTATAAATGGGCCCTTAAATGCACAACGTTATGTGGATATTCTTCAACATCCAGTTGAAAATTATTTAGATAATATTAATTTAGTGGACAACAGATCTGTTATTTGGCAGCAGGATGGAGCACCACCACACTCTGCAAGGAACGCCACCGAATACCTAAACAGAAAATATCCTATTTGGATAGGAAGGCACGGTGTTATACATTGGCCCGCTAAAAGTCCGGACTTAATACCTATGGATTTTTTTCTCTGGGGTACGATAAAAGAAGATATATACGAAACTGAGATTTTTAATAATATGAATGAGTTAAAAGAATGCATATGTGTAAAAATTGAGAAATTAAACCAAAATGATGATATATTTCAAAGGGTGAGAAGCAATTTTATAAAGCGATGTCAAATGTGTATTCAGAATGATATACGTGATAGAACGTGGAAAATATTTAATTACGTTACGTGTAAATAAATAAAATTGTGTTACTCTATTGTGTTACTGTATTAATATTGACTTTTATTTGTTTTTATTAGGCTTATGTTGTTTATTGTTATTACTCGTTACTGTTATTGTCACCTATATATTATTTATTTATTATCTCAATAAATGACATTGTTTCCAGAGGTATCTTGAGATATGTTTTTTGTTTTATAATTGACACCCGTAATGTGATAAGTTTTTAGTAATATCTCACGAACAGGTGGAGTGATTATATAACAATTAGATATTTTTTATTCAGAAAATTAAGGACATTATTTTAGTATAAAAATATACGGGGTTTTCCATTTAAAAAAATCATGTTTTATTTTCCACCCTGTATATCTTACGAGATTTTTAATATCCGTGCTCAGATTATAAAAATTCATCAAAAACCGCGTCCACTCCTTTTTTGAATGAGTTAAATCGGCAAAGGATAAGTGAGATAAGGGGGATGTCAATCTTGAGAGAATTACCCTGTACATAAATAGTTAGTTAGTTAACTGCTGTTACCTTTGCCACAGCGACTACATCTGCAAGAGGGGACATTTGGCCCACGTCCATAAACAATGACTGTGTCACCGCAGCTAACAGTCAGACCGTGTCACCGCAGCTAACGGCCATGATCAACTCACATTCACTGTGTCACACGCAGCTAACAGTTATGGGAGCAATCCAACAGTTATGGGAGCTATACATTGAATGTTATGGAAAATATTGATATAAGGAAGTTTTCAAAATTGGTCCCGCTCATTAAGATAAAACGCGTCGGATACCGAGGAAAGAAATCTAAAGTTTTATCAAGGGATGATATCAGTAAATGTATTCAAGATGCTGATAACGAAACAAATTTACTTTATACGGTACATAATTTTGTAAGATTAGTAGTAATTTTAAGATTTTTTTATTTGTAAGTTATCCTAATTTTGGGTATCAGCGGTGCTTGTCGCCGTGAAGAATTATTATATATAGCTATTGATGCCATTGAAGTTGCTGGATCTATATTGATTGTTAAAATACCTGACACGACGACCTATTGCGCAAGAGCGTTTACTGTTTCAAATTCTGATTATATTGAGATATACCGCAAGTATAGAGCACTGCGGCCGCCTTATACAAAAAGTAACAGATTATTTTTGGAATATTCGAGAGGAAAATGTATTAACCAACAATAAAATAGGAGAAATTCCCAGCTTGATTGCCAAATGGCTTGGAAATTTATAAGACATTTATAAGAGATACACAGGTCACTGTTTTAGGAGAAGCTCTGTAACTCTTCTGGCCAATGCAGGAGGCAACATTACATCCATAAAATATAAAATGTCACGGTGGCTGGACATCTGCCTCCGTAGCAGAAGCGTAATATAGAAGATAGTTTGAATAACAAAATTGAGATTTCTAACAAAATATTGAATTGTCCATCTTCTTCCAGACAAATTAAAATATCTGATACAATTTTGGAATCAACTCTTCAAGAAATATCTAACGTTTCTGATCAGCAGCAACATGGAACATCTTCGGGATTTTATAACGAATAATCAATTAATAATTGACTCTGTTAAAAATAAATCCTTCAAAAAGTAATATTTCATGTTTATTTTGTGAATTAGTTTGGCAGTGAAAAGTCTTTTTTTCACGGTGAAAAAAATTCCATAATAAAAGTTGTATATTATATTACATAGGCATCTCACCGAATGTAACGACAATTTAGATTTCATTAAATGAATAAATACTTCCAAAACAACCATCGAATTTAAGAGTTTGCTATTTATATATGTTATGCCTTTTTTACTTAATAAAACTATTTATGAAGTAGGCATTCTATCATCTAGGTATATTTATGGACATCGGCAACGATTTTTACGACTGGCCTTTCAAACGTCATTTTACGCTTCATTAAAAATAATTACGCCATTCATCGAATACGCTACCTATTAAGTGGTAATGACCTCGAAAAAACATGAATAATATTACAATTACATATAATTACGCTTAAATGAACGAAGGCATTATACACAACAATGAACGTGTAAGAGAAAAAATATAATTATTCTATTTATGGTCATTTCCATTAAAAATTGTTTCAATGCAACAGAGAAAAACCGTACCACAGCTCATGACAAGGTCACTTTACTGCTAGGGCAAGGTGTAATTTTGGAATAATTTGCTGATTTTGGAGGTGCACTAATTATATTTTTCTACAATCGCCTCAATAGTAGGCTTTTGCGCTTTCAATTCTCAACGCAAAGTACGCCATTTCCGATGATGACATAATTGTCATCCATTGCCGCTTTAAAGCGGCAATAGTGTCAACTCCCGCTCGCTTCTTTATTATAAATTCCTTAGCAGGCACTTGTCAGTCAAAAATGACACATGAGAAATGTAGCTAACAAAAAAAAACTTAAAAATCGGTTCATATATAAACATATGTCAAATACATACAAGAAGATACTGTATTAAGCGATTGTAGAAAAAATGTTGTATGTATTACGAGCACAAACTGCCATTGCCGCTTTTGAAAGAAATTTCTTTCGCAAGCGGCAATGCAGTACTTTGCGCTCTTAACACACAAATAACTATTAAATACAAATATTGTTGATATTGAAGAGCTTGCGTTCGCTTGTCATTGTAATTTTTTAAAGCTGGTCATAAAAGTTTTAAAAGCTAGTCATTTCTTGTATACTAAACAATGAAACTGTTATAAGTATATTAAGATTATTGTTACTTTTTAAGCCAGATGGATTTTTAAATACGGCCAGCCAACCAAAGATACTTCACGCTCTAGCACAACCCGCGACCAAAATTTAAACAATGATACTAATTATCCATAGTAATGACAAGCACGTTCTGCTGGCACAGTTGCTTATGTTTAATCGGACGATCAGTGACGCGTAGCGTAAATAAAACACTTTTTATCATTCCTTTTAGTCGATCCCATGGAATTTAATTTAATAAACGCGTAATGAATTTAGGCCTCATAGAAAGCCGTACGGATTTTCTGGTGGAAACCTTGGACCGAACCATTTTCTTTTGATGAAATTTTTACGAGCTTTAATTATTTTCGAGGAAAACAATGACGTTGTCGAATATTTGTTTTGATTCTAAAGACGTTTTCTAGATGGAAAAATTGTATGACAGCACCTGTTAGCAGTTTTTTCGAAATTACCCGCGGCAAAACTCGACAGCTGTTGTCACCAGAAATTACAATACCTTTGATAACAAGTAATTATGGTCTCCTAGGACACCAGAAAACGAAGGACTTCGTATCAGGTATTTTAACAATCAATATAGATCCAGCATCTTCAATGGCATCAATAGTTATATGTAATAATTCTTCACGGCGACAAGCACCGCTGATACCCCAAAATTAGGACAACCTACAAATAAAAAATATTGAAATTACTACTAATCTTACAAAATTATGATTATATCTGTACCTTATAAAGTAAATTTCGTTATCAGCATCTTGAATAAATTTATTGATATCATCCCTTGATAAAACTTTAGATTTCTTTTCTCGGTATCCGACGCTTTTGTTTTTAATCGGACCAATCTTGAAAACTTCCTTATATCAATATTTTCCTTAACATTCAATGTACTTTTCAACATTGAGTAGACACTCCATAACGTAGGCGGTTTTATAATTTTTAAAATAGCATATAAGCACATTTTCAGAAACCTTTTTTACATGTTTCTTGTCGCACCATTCACGAAATTGGTCATGTTTTCTCATATACTAACTTGGATTTGGCCGGTAACATATTAGATAAGTACTATTGCATTTGCTTTCTCAGATATTGTAACAGTCATAATTTCAGCACCCTGTATACACTTACCTATATATATTAATTGCCTTTGTCACGCCGGTAAATACCCTCAAGGCCCCTGTATTTGGTTTTAGCATATTTTACAGCTATTATTTTAAGGAGTGGTATTTATTCACACAGACAGACTAGGTACACAAATTATAACAATAAATAAGAGAGAGAGAAGGTTGTTTGAGAATTTACTTTATTAACAACTGCTTGAAGTAAGAAATAACATTTTATATTCAAATTCAAATCTAGTAATTTTAATTATTTCAATTTGGCTAATCAGATCAGTTTTATCAAGGAGACAAAAAGAAGTCCTTTTTTTGTGTATAATTGGAAGCCATGACAGGATAGTGAATTTTAACAGCTATTTTCTACATTATCCTGGCTCAAAGTGTAAGGATGCCTAATAGGAGCTAAGGTATGTAACAACTAATATCTCCTCTTTGTTTTGATATAAATTTCATATGTGAGAGACTGAAAAACGGAACTTTTTCAGGCCTCTCGTCTCTTACTGTTTGTCCTTACTTTCTTCATGCCAAAATTGACTCTGGTAACACGTGACAAAAGCAGCGAGCATTGTACGGTGCACTCAACCACTGGTTTCATCTATTTTTGCTATTTCGAGCAGCTTGTTATAAAGTTTGAGGTCCATGAGGCGCAGCCTTTAGTTAGACCTGAAGAGAGCTGCGGTGGGTCAGAGAAGCCTGTAAGCCACCTTTACCCTTCACAGAGTGTATCGGAGCCCCTCAAAGTTGGACATTGGTTCGCTAGCAGTATTCTCTAGAGTGATATCCGAGAGCGGTCAAAGACGGTTTGTGTACTTAGTCCCACCTGTGAGTACCACTTTCTTTATTTATGATAGCGTTGTGGAGGACACCTTTGTCTCACGTTATGGTCACGACACTTCCAGGACAAAGTGTATGGGTGGTGATAAAATCCTTGTAACTTTAGTCATAGCTCTTAGCGTAAGCTTTGCGTTTGTGATTATTTCATAATTTTTTGATTTTGTAAACTTAGGGACAGCTGTTCGTAAGGGCATTATACCTGTAAAAACTACAATTTAGATGGTGTGCCTCTAGCTTCTTTATTTGGTCATTTGTTGATCGGTGGCCTGATCACTACCTACTTTCCTAGGTAGTATATTGTATTAGTATTGTAGGTTTCATTATTACAAGTAAGATCACCATTTATATTAGATTTCAACTTGTCTCTGTTGTACATTGCAAAAGAGCGCGACTTGTAGGCATTTGTAGGTTAATATTAGTGTCAAACTCATCTGTCACCACAGATCTTCACACACTCTCTTGGTTGTTCCAAATTGTGATTTCGCTGTGTCACACAGTGCTGTGACACATTATTTGTCCGTGTTACATTTACCTTTATTTGTGTTTATACATATTTATATTTACAAATACCTTTATTCATATATCTCTATACCCATTTACATATTTTTACATTTATATATTATTATACTTGAATTCGGATACAGTGTGTTTTATTTGCACCTGCCACATATCTTGCCAGCTGTGTATTCATTTATCAATTTGGTTTTGCCGATTTCACTAAAATCGGATGGCGCCTGGGCTGGTGTACTTATGCGCAGAGAAGAATTAAATTGTCCGGAGTTTACTTTAAATACGAATTCCGAACTCACGACCGCTTCCGTAAAGACGAGCAGCCGCCCTCTGTGACATTGCCTGCAACACCTATTTAGTGTCACAATATATCTGATGAGGTATCACAACCACTATCATAATCAACATCCATCTTCTTGAAAATAACTTGGTCAAAATAATACTATTTATGGTGAAACCATTAGTCTCGCTTCAATGATTAGTTGCTAAGTAACGCGTAAAGCAGGCTATACGGTATAGGTCCCTTGTCGCTATTCATACTACTTTTACATTTTACAATTTCTATGCTCTCAAATGCATCCAACTGTCTACTATTGGTCACATTACTACAACTAATCTTAAATTACTAATATCTATTCTATGATTGTTGTCAAAAGCATGTTGTGCAACACTAGACTTATCTGTTCTTCCATATTTTAGATGAGCCATATGCTCTTTAAATCTGGTGTTAATTGATCGTCTCGTTTGTCCAACATATTTTCGATCACAATCATTACAACTAATTTCGTAAATCCCAAACCTTTCATTTGGAACAATTTTATCATTTGGATTGTCTAAAAGTTGTTGTAATTTACTACTCGACGAATGAATCGCTGTTATACCCACGTTTTTGAAGACCTTACTCAAACCACGAGTAAACCGGGGTTCGTACGGGATGGATACATATTTTGGCGTCTCTATATCCTTTTGAAAGGTCGTAGAATTACGAAGTGTGTCCTTAAATTTACGCTTCCTAATTAGTTTTTCAACTATATCTCTAGGATAACCATTACTCACAGCTATATCTTTAATTAATACTTTTTCTTTTTCAAACTTCTCATTACTGAGAGGGAAACTTAGTAAACGATGGACAAGAAAATTAAAACTTGCCATTTTATGTTGATAGCAGTGGTGAGAGTCATTAGGGATACATCTGGTCGTACTGGTATCTTTTCTATATATATCAAATTCTAACTTATTGTCACTATTTTTATACTAATACGTCTAAAAATGGAAGTTTTCCGTGTTTTGGTGTTTGTGGAAACTACTTCGAGTGTTATAATTACATCAAACGTTCCAGCCCTATCCTGTTATATATTTCAGACGATGTAAATTCACATTAACAGTTGTACAAAAAATGTTGTTTGTATTTCGTGTATAAAATTCGCGTTTTCATGCCACATGCGAGAGAATTTTTGAAAACTTTTGACTCTCAGAGTCTCAGAGAGAAAATTAACACTCCGTGTGTTGAAGAGATACACAGGATAAAACGAAATATGCAGCGGCGTCACGAACGGCTGGTGTATCGCACTACTGCCACGAGTGCCAGGCGACCACAAAAGTGACTTTTGTGAAATAAAAAAGCCGTAGGAGCGCCGCAAAGGAAAGGAGTCTCTCATATTTATGTAATTTGGCAGCGCAGCCGTCTGAGGTCGACATGCACGCACTTACCAGCAACAATTTTCCCGTCACGGTTTCGCGCAACAATGGTAAATTATGTAAAATTATAACGTACGTACGTCAGTGGCAACAATAAAAAGAGGGCCCTGGAATAATTCAAACGCTGTACAACTTTAAAATGGAAAACGAGGTGAGCTTAGCATATAACTCAAAACAATTGTCTATTCATTCCCGAAGACAGCCATGCATTATTTACGCTTTGTCCGTCCGCCCGAGGAAACGGCGAACCGCTTGATAATAATGGCGAGTGTGTTCTCGAAAACGTGGGCAGCTTTTTTTGGTTTCCTGTACGTGGATGCGTGAGGATTGCGCTGCGGAATGCACCACGAAGCCGACTCGGAATGGGACTTGCCAGACATACTGTTTAAAACATATTTATACCCATTTCAATTTTTTTTACAAAGTATTCCGTATGTATAGCCAATTTATCGATAAGAGGACAACAAGGTTAAACGCATCTAAAACTGAAATTAGTGCATTAGATAATTGCACCAGACCACCAAGAGACGTGCATCTCTGTAAAAAAAATTACTTAATTTAATTACTTTACTACGTAAAGTCCTATCTTTGGGGCTGGAAAAATTAACAAATGTGTCCATACTTTCAATCGAAAAATCAATTTCAGGATACATTTAAACTACGACGAAATTATCGATGCATTTGCAGATATAAAACCTAGAAAAGTAATAATTTTGGCTTCGGCAAGTTCTGTGTATTTATTTGCAATATTTTAAATGTTTGGGTCATAAAGTAGTTCTAAGGAATGATTTGTAGTTTTCTTGTGTTTTATGACGTGTTTCTGCAGTTTTAATATTTTTACTTTTTTGACCAGAAAATTGTCAAAAAATGCAGAATTATTTACTTTTAGCCACAAAGAGCTTAAGTTTTTTTTCGTTTTACAGAAAATATTTTTGTTATTTTTATATTTATTACTTTACTTAACTCAATAAACTCTTTTAAATAATCAGTTGTTTTTATTTTCCAATTTTCAAATTGTAGATATTCTTTAAAATAGGTTACTTTGCACTTTTCTGAAATTAAATTGGCTGTAGCTTCTTTGGCTTCTTGCAAAATATCAGTCAAAATTTCGATATTATATCTTTCACAATTCTCCATTCTGACAAACCTCTGGTTACAAACAAAATGAATAACAACCAGTCAACCACAGCTTTTTCGGCAAATCCATTCCGAATCTAATTAGCAATATAGACCAAGGCCTTTGAAAATGGTAAAAAGTGAAGAAAATAATAGTAGGATGAAACCCATTGGAAAAGGAAGAGAATATAGCACAAATGAAGGGAAAAATAATTTACGGGCGATCTGAGGTCGGGAAGTGGAAGGGGGTGAGTTTTTAAGGGTAAAAATCGGTTTCTCACGATTTTCGGCAAAACTACAAGTCCTACGGAAAAAAGTTAAACGGCAAAGTTGTAGGTAATAAATAGATCTACAACTTTTATATTTACACTTTTTTCACATAACCTCAAAATTTATGTGAAAAATTCAAATAACCAAGTTTTTGGTTTTTTATTTCTTTTACAAACAATTTTTTTTTAAGAAATTTTGTCAAAACATACCTTTTTATGTCCCAAACGCACTGTAATTTTTTTGATTTAAAATATTTATTTTTTCACCTTATTTTGACTAAATATCGAAAAATCACCCTAATTTTCAATCGAAAATTCTCGCGTCAAGATATCTTAATTGTAAATTTTAATTGTAAATAATTGCTACGAGTATGAGGCGTAAGAAGAAGGAAAAAATCTTTGCAAGCTATTGTTGGAATGAATTTTGGCAGTGTCAAATTTAAAAGCAAAAACAAAGTCTGTCTCTAAAAACGGTTCAATCTTCCGTTAAAGTAAACGGCGATATTATAGCCATCGATCCATTATTGATATTTCAAAGAATATCGTTAACGATCCACAGTAAAAAAGACATCGAAACTTATTTACAATACGAGCTTGTACCTTTTCCATTGTCAGTTTTTACAAAAAATGGCCTCAGGGAAAATCTTAAATCTCAACTTTACGAATGTCGTCGACGCGACGGTTGATTTTTTACAGCACAAAGTAAATTGGCAGAAAAATTAAACCATGGAAGAGATCATGAATAAATACTTGCGCTATGTAGAAAAACATTACGCATCAAGCAGCTATATAGTTTTTGATGGGTACCCCGAAATTGAAAAATCAGTTACTGTGACAACAGCACCAGCAGCTAATTCAACTAAAAGAGTAGAACGTAGTCGTAGAAAACCCTCAGACTCAATATTCCACAGTTCAATTATCAAAACCATACACAAATACCATTTTTGCAAGAAAAATTTTTATCTAACGAAAAAAAAAAGGACAGAATAATAAAAACGTTAATGAAAAGATTACAGACACAAGGATTCTCCTCTAAACAAGCAGAAGAAGATGCTGATGCTGACATAATTAAAGACCTCGATAGAAATTGCCAGAGATACTAAAAACTGTCATTGTTGTATGTCAAGATATTGATCTTTTGGTCCTTTTGAATCAATTAAATTCAAATAATCATGGCATTTATTTCACAAGCCAGGTTCTGGAAATGTAAAAGATCACTGTCTTGGTTGTTTTGGTAAAACGAATGATTTTGATATTATACCAGGTGCTATAAAAATGTTATGTTTTTTTCCGAAATTTCAAAACGTCCTGTGGGCTATACAAGGTATTGCAAGTTATTGCAATTATAGCCAATTTAAAGCCTCATGTTTTTTCTACATTTTCTTTTTTTATTCATTTGTTTATCTCTGTTACTTCATGAAATACACCGTTTTGAAACACCATATGCTTTTATTCACATGAAATGCATTTATCGGACAACTCAAACAGCTAGCAAGCTATGGAAATCGAAGATTACACGTCATAAACTGACAACTGTGTCATTAGTTTTTTGTTGACAGTCCAGCAATAATTAGTGAATAATGGAACGCCAAACCAGAAATTTAACTCAAAACAGTCAAGCAGACTAAGCAGTAGTGTGCAAGCGAGGGATACCAGACCCCTCTAGCGGTCAGTTGCTACTACTCATCAGACATTACTAAGTAAAGTCTTTGACAAGCAGCGTCCTGCAATGCAGGCACCTAGAACAGCGACCCTAGCCAAAGGTAGGCTAAACAACATACTGAATGGATTTACAGGTAACAACTACACAGAGAACTAATATTCCTACCTGTATTGAATTATACATGCAAATCCATTTTATCATTAGTACCATTTTATCATTATTAATTATGTAGGGAAAGCGAAAAAATACCCAGAACCGTCCACTAAATGACGCCATCAGCGAAGCGACTTGAATGATACCATTAAAGAAAAGTTATTATCAATATAAACGTGCATCTCTGATATGATTCCTTTTATGTCGGTCCTGAGGCTCTTGGGTACAAAAAGCACTGAACCAACAGCGGCCTCGATAAAGCTTTATAAATTATAGGCCCCGAATAGCGGGTATTATTTATAAAATAATATGATTTAGTATATTGAGAACTTTCCAATTTTTCATTATAAATTACGAAACTCGATACAAAACTGCTATTCGATAACCGCATTACCAAGAAAAATGAGACTAGAAACTAAATATCCGTAATAAAATATACGTTCGCCGGCTATAAAACACCCGTAATTTTATACGCTGAGCGCAGCGAGAGCCAGATGGTTTACACACTCTGCGTATGAATTTACAAACAGGCCGTCGTTTTCCAACTGGAAACTTTTGCAAATTCCAACTGCAAGGCATATATTTTCCGATAATTACACGATAATCCTAGGAATTAGGATATTTCGCCAAAACATACGATGATATTATTGCTACGCGAATGCAATTTGTAGAAAACCTAGTTCTACAAAAACACGCGATAAACAGTTTCGAGGGCACGACGAAGATAAATATGGTGCTGTAAATTTTACGCCCAACAATTAAAAATAATAAATTGTTAATGCCGATACCTAGAAATGGTAAATGATACAAAAACCCCATTAATATAATACGAAAGATACATATTTATGGCTATTTTTCCATTTTATCGTTATTTACGAAACGTAAACAAAATTTTATTGCCTATATATATTCAGCTATATAGTTAAATATATACCATCCATTTATCAAAGGAAAATTTATGTCGTACTTCCTCAGACATTCGGCTCTCGTGTGCCTTCAGATAACCTTCAGTGGGTTACCCGCTGGTTGAAGAATATTCAAATTTCCATAGTTTGCTTTTGCTAAAATTCTCTGGAATGTTTTATACGATGACTCATGACTCCCAGTCCATAAATATTGTCTATAATTATTTTACATCCTATTATATCACCATGAGATTTACCCGACAGGGCTATCTTACATAATATAACCAACCTTACGGGGCAAAGTGTTCTGGGTAAATGCTGGGTCGGCTCGTCCGTGTAAAGCCACACTGCAATCAGGCTCCAGATAAAAAAAAATCGTGAAGAATTTCGATCTGATCCGCTTCCTAATTAATTTTTCAACTATATCTCTAGGATAACCAGTTTCCCTCTCAGTAATGAGAGGTTTGAAAAAGAAAAAGTATTAATTAAATATATAGCTGTGAGTAATGGTTATCCTAGAGATATAGTTGAAAAACTAATTAGGAAGCGTAAATTTAAGGACACACTTCGTAATTCTACGATCTTTCAAAAGGATATAGAGACTCCAAAATATGTATCCATCCCGTACGAACCCCGGTTTACTCGTGGTTTGAGTAAGGTCTTCAAAAACGTGGGTATAACAGCGATTCATTAATCGAATAATAAATGACAACAATTTTTAGACAATCCAAAGGATAAAATTGTTCCAAATGAAAGGTCTGGGATTTACGAAATTAGTTGTAATGATTGTGATCGAAAATATGTTGGACAAACGAGACGATCAATTAACACCAGATGTAAAGAGCATATGGCTCATCAAAAATATGGAAGAACAGATAAGTCTAGTGTTGCACAACATGCTTTTGACAACAATCATAGAATAGATATTAGTAATTTAAGATTAGTTAGAAATGTGACCAATAATAGACAGTTGGATGCATTTGAGAGCATAGAAATTGTAAAATGTAAAAGTAGTATGAATAGCGACAAGGGACCTATACCGTATAGCCCGCTTTACGCGTTGCTTAGCAACTAATCATTGAAGCGTGTCTAATGATTTCACCATAAATAGTATAAATAGGGTAGATTTTCAGTTTAAGATTAGTTTTTAATCGTCTCCGGATGATGCCAACTTGGTTGGCGAAACGCGCGTCAAGCGAAGTGAAAATGTTTTGGTGTTTGTGGAAACTACTCCGTGTGTTATTTCAACATCTTCTCTAGCCCAAGCCCCTTATCCTGTCTCTTTAAAATGCAGGTCCCCTCTATTAAACATCTCTCGATGATGCTAACTTGGTTGGCGAAACGCACATCGAGTACAGTGTAGCGCCAACCTGGTTGTCAAGAAATCTCAAAAGACGGACTTGGAATTTGTAATATGCGTGGTCTCAACGCCCCGGCATATTGATTTTTCAATAACAGAAACCATATTGCCCCCATCTGCAACTCCTCGTCCGTATAAAACTGCAAGAGCTTTCAATTTCCGGGAAACCCTAGAACGCATGGGAGCGTACATTACGGCCCCGCCAGGAGTTGGGTGACCGGCTGGCCCCTATAATGAATACAATAACCGATCCGTGATTGAGATTTGCCTTGTGGGGACTGAAAGTTGAGATGACTTCGTCTCTCCTACGGCCGACAACCAATACGCTGAGAAAATAAACTTTATATTTTATGGAAAGATAACATTACAAGCGGTCTCGGGACGGACGTGGACGGAGGTAGTCTCTAATACGAGGCAACGTTAATTATGGAACGACATTCGATATATTTATCGGGACAGGAAAAATACTGCTCTGGAACCGATGATTGATTCACTCGCGCGTGGTAAAAGAGAACAACGAAAGAAGCGGAAAGAGGTTCAAATATACTTTCTGCGTTTTGTCACCGGTTTTGTTTTAAAAACTTGATATACCAGGCACGAATTAAAATGCTTATCTGTTGACATAAACGAAACGTACGACTATGCGATGTTAGTGGCTTTCTTATCTCATTACAAAAATGGAAATAACTACGTCCATGGGCAACGGACATGTCTGTAACAGTGTTTGAATTTTTTATTACCTCGCGTACCTTACGGTCTAATTTGGAATGCAACCAAGTCCGATGATAACATATTTATTATACGCGCTTTCGTTTATCAGTTAAGTATGTAGATTGCCGTAAGAATTAGAATAGAATGCCGATGAAGTTGGTGGCCTAACAAGTTACCTAAAATGTAAATAACCATTATATTTTAAAGCGTTGCTTGCCGTCGTCGTCGGTTCTCCATATCCCAGGCGTGTGGTATTTGCGGATGAAAAATTCCTCATGGGTTTTCAGATTAAAATGTTACATTTATTTGAAAGATAATTGTTTTCGTATATAAATATGAAATACACACGCTTATTGTTTCATTTATTTATATTATTTTATAAAGCATTCATTCCTTTGAAATCAATTTGAGATACAGTAGACTCTCGATTATCCGAAATATTATGAACCGGATTTCGGGTAATCGAAATTTCGGGCAATGCGGAGATTGAGGAAAATCATTAACATGAACTATGTATTATGTTTCTTCAAGGAGCATTTATTAAATTTCAATTGAAATACATACATATTAAACAACAAAACAAATATATAAATAATACGTATTTAAAAATTCACAGATCTTGCATCTTACGCAAATATCTCAGGCGTATTGAAAATTCCAGACACAACTGGTAAAAATTTCTTAAGTGAAAATATAATGAGGCGCGACCATTTAAATTAAACTTAAACCCTTAATGCTAATATACATGGCCCTAACAATAGGTATAACATTTAATAATATTTAATCTTTAGTCATTCAGTTTGTTCTTAGAGGTCAATATTTCCATTGCCAGTTGGGCTACTTCATCTTAGTTTTTCCACTTTAGTGTCAATTCCAAGCACGAAGCGGCCCTCTTCGTCGCACCTAATATTTCTTTCCGAATAGCCCCATAAAGACATTAACTATCCTGTAACACTAAAGTACTAATTCAGGTCTGGTGCAAAATGACATCACTGCAACATCTGCTCTCTGTACGCAAACAGCTATTAAAAACCATATCTGACCGAACCGAGAGTTGCATGAATCACTTTTTATGTCCCATTTCCTATATTTGCCCTGCAGAGCATGTGTCGTTTCGCGAAAAAAACTGCTATAACGAATCATTTTATTGTAGGCATAGTAATTGCGTAATAAAAGACTAGCGGAAACGGACAACTTATCAATTCTGCCGATTTCGGTAAATAAAATTAGTATACGACACTGAATAACATTTCGTATAGTGGACTGGAGTTTTAGTTTACAACCACTGGAGTTTCAGTAAAAACAATGAAAATCAATAAGTTGTCAAAACGTTGATATACGGAATTTATGTTTTGAATGTGGAACAAGGTAGAAGAAATCTTAACCATGATGATTGTGTTAAAGCAGTGACATTAATAAATGAAGGGGGTTGAGTATGCGGGTAGTAGCTGATAGACTAGGAGTTTCTGTTTCAACCATATCAAGAAGAGTCGTACAGCGGTTTCGAGAAACACAGTTACGACAGGCGGCGCGGACAAGGAAGACCTCGTGTTACGACAGCGATTCAAGATCGTGTTATTAGAGTTCCCGCTCTGCGAGAACGATTTGTTACCAGCACAAACCTTCAGGCACAGCTAATGAGCTAAGTGCCGTAACTAATGAGCTAATGAGCTAAGTGAGTATCTCGAGGAAGTAGGTGTTGAGACACTAAATTGGCCAGCACGAAGTCCTGATATCAATCCTATTGAGCATATATGGGATGTACTCGGTAGGCAGTTGAGAAAAACACGACCACCCCCTATGACCCTTGTAGAAGTACAAGAGGCACTAATCCAATTGTGGAACGCTTTGGACCAAGAGGAAATTAGGCGATTATTTCTAAGCATGAGGCGACGATGTGAAGCTGTAGTGAGAAATAGGGACGGAAATACTCGTTATGCATGTATGAGCATCCCGGCACGAATTTCGCTCCAATACAAGGTTAATATTCGGCAGTCGAGGCGGTAAGTAGTGTATGTACGCGGGCGCGCCAGAATATGGGTTTGGGCGCCGCTTTCAAAAAATCGCCGACGACATACTATCATTCCCACATGGAAAATTATGATTTTAAAAACTTTTTTCATTTATTGGCTTCATTTGCTTCGCAGCATGTATAGACAAATTTCCATAAATAAAAATTTTTCTCGATTGCTCAAAAATACATTAACGAAAATAACAAGACTAAGTTTGTTATTTTTTAAACACGGTAAAAAAAAACATATGGTATAATCGAGTTGTACATGTTTAGAAGCGCTATTGTATCTACTTTAATTTTAAAAAAATCAGCTCGATAGCGCAATTATGTTTAGAGATATGACAGTGAAGACGTTAAAAAACACGTTTCACAAAAACATATTTTTTCTAGTTTTTTCGAAATAAAAAAAGTCCTGGCCGCCAAAAAATTTCGTAAATCGTGGTTTCGTGTACACAATCACCTAAATAATGAAACGCACCAAGTCCGATTTGGTTCTACGCAAGATTTTTTTCTCTCGAAAACTAAGCGACTTTACTCAATACTTTAAATATCATGGTGACGTCACGCTCTGGGGGCTTAACCCAGATGGAGGCTAATATACTCTCTAAGCTAATTCAACAGGCTTGTCTAGGTCGGTCGAAGCGGCGATGCCAGAATGTGTTCCAGTGCGACGCTTCTCTGCCTAAATGTTGTACTGTATTTAGAATGTAAACAAAATAAAGTAGCTCTCTCATTAGTCAATTATCAAATCAAATTGGCCGCAAAAGTCATTAAGAAGCAAGCAACTAACAACTCTCGTGTCAATTGTCATTTGGCAACCCTGTTAACGATGTTTTGTTTTGGGTTTTAGTATAGGACGCCGCCACGCACCAATAAGAACAACAATACCTCTAGAGGGGTTATTGATATTGCTCGCGCTCTTGCCTAGTTCCTAATCGATTCTTGATCTTTTTTAACGGTGCCGAGTAACAATTCCCGAGTGTGTGAGTGCCACTTTGAAAAGGAAGATTTTATTTACATGGGAAATTTTTCCCAACAGGATACAAAAACTGGTGAGATCGTTTCAGTTATTTTAGTTTTACCCCGGTTAAAAGAAACTAGCGTACCAAGTAAATTTCCGAATTTCCGAATTTCCTGTCCCAAATACTTGTCAAAAAAAATATCGTATCGAAAAAGCAAAGACGAAAAACTTACAGAATTACATGAAATACATTTTCAGACATACATACAGACATGTCAAAGCTTAACCATGTTTTGAACTTTATGTCCAATGTACATAACAACTTAAAAATAGAGGCCGAAAATGTTTGACAAGGAATTGAATTTATTTCTGATCAACTTAAATTGCGAACATTATCAAAAGAACGTTATAGATATTCCACTACCACTATGGTTTTTTGTTCAATTAGTCAATATATACAATTAGTCCTCATGCACCTATGCATGAGGATATTTATGCATTATATCCTATGCTTATGCATTAGATATTTACGAAATCGTGGACTTATAATTTTGCCCCATCCCGAAACAATCAAAGGAGTCTCTAAGGGTTTTCTAACTGATCCTCATATTGATGAGAAGAAAACTTTTTAACATATGCACAAAAAATCTTTAAATATTTAAAAGAACAAGACAAATATGTTAGTTTACTAATGGATGAAATTTACATTGATCCATATTTAGATTATAAATGTGGTAATGTTGTAATAAATGCTGCAATAAATAATAACGATTCGTTAGCGACATCTGCGTATACATTTATGATTACTAGCATTTGTTCAAATTTTAAAGAAGTTGTTCATATTGCTCCTGTGTCTAAAATTAATCACGAATTACTTTTCAGTTTTCTTAAAACAATTAACCATCTACTCTAATAATTAGACACATCCAATCTTGACTGTATTTCGAAACAGTTAACCATTTAAATGATAGATTTATGCCATAATATCTTTGTTTAGTTTGATCACTTTATTGATCTCCAAAACTACATTAAAACGATTTCAGACATACCTACCTAAATAACTACATAAAGCCCGTAATAACATAAGTATCTCGTAGGCCTCCGGACGGTGACGTCACGAGGCAGCACTTTGTCACTTGTATTAGAGGTGTTGTTGCTTTACTTCCTAATTTTGCTCTTCTATAATAGTCGATATCTTTCGGAAAAAATAGCTGTTAACGTGTATATTTTTACGATCAACAAAGTTAAAACAGCTGTACTAAAAAGGATTATTCTCCGGACTTTTGTTTTGACAACAGCCATAAATGCGCCACATTTCCTAGATTACACATAAAACAAAGACCCATTCGCGTCTCCATTCCGGCGAAATGTAAACTTTCCCCATGTCGATGCCGCCCAAATAATGCGAGTCTGACAAACATTTTCTATGAACTCGTAATACGGAATGCAGTAAAACGCCAGTTTATATCTCGGGCGAAATTTCCCGGAAACTCCTGAATTTATGTCGAGTATTTTTCATGGTTTGCAGCGGCCCGCTTGATATTACAAGACACGATGGGGTCTCCTAATGGCTTTAGCCTGTACTTCAAAAGGTTTCTGACGTGCGTGCTCGCAGGCTAGGGACAGAGGAGAGAGAGAGATAGTGGTGAGGAGCGCGACAGCGACGATTCACCAGATATGTGGAGGCAAGTGTTCCCTGGCGGCGATAATTTATGGGCCTCCTGCCGAGAGCCGAAATAAAAAACAATGTCTTGTAATTAATACTGTGAGATATCATTAGCCCAATGTAGTACAATGTGTCGTGCATGGTCGGATGCCAAAGTTGTTTCATCGGTTATGAATTTTTAATTGCAAGGTCATCGTTTCCTCGCTGATAAGATAATGAAATTACAAAATAAATTCAATAAAATGCGAATGCCCGGCTAAATAGAAAGGCCTCGTCAACCGGCGATGATATCGCTTACAGGAAATCCAAATATTTATTGACACTGTATCGTTGATGGATTAGCTGCGTTCTGTTTATTATTAGAAACATTTTTGTTGCGTAGATTAGATGTTTCGTGTGTGTTGATCTTTTGTCTTTCCTCGGAATTTGTTCGAGGATGATGGGTTGCTGGAATTGCCGTTACCGTGTTTTGGGAATTTTAATTTCTCCGGCGGAATGCAGCCGAGGAGAGTCTGACCAGTAATTAGGTTTTCGTGCGGAAACGTGGGTAATCGAATGGGATTAATGGCTAATTCAACATTGAGATTAGAAATAATAACATTAACATCTTAAAAATCGAGATCAATATGCAATAACAAAAGTGAGATGGGTCATTCCAAAGGCTTATACACTTTCTAAAAATTTTAGTATTGAAAATACTTCTGGAGATGACCTAGCTGTGTTGTTATCTATGTATATGTTTGGGTTATATGGATCATTCTATGTCTGTGATCATTCTATGTTAATGTCTATAAATATTTAGGGAATATGTGGACCTAGCCGGATCACACATAGCCGAATAGTTTGATGTCACAGATAGGCGGACAGAAGACGGAGAAGAGACCCTTAATTTACGAAAAACAATAAAGATAAACTAGAAAACACGATGTAAGCAGAACAAAAAGCGTTTTATCTCGGAACGCATCACGCACCCAGGCCCCGGCTCTCGTCCGAAAAATCATAAAAGCGTGAACGTATAATCAAGCAGAAATTTAATACATTGTTAAGCCATGGGGATCTTGCTGCACTCAGCGCCAGTGCCTATTATGCCCGACCTCTTTCCATCTAATGATCAATAGCAATTCCCAAAACCGTTTGAAATTCTATAGGGCATTCGTTTCGCTCCCAGACCGATCGTTAGGCCTAAAAGCAACGTCACTGCGTCGTCTGAAAATTAACTCAAACTAATATAATATGCACATAATACCCTTAATTGCCCCCGCCTAGTTCGGCCATGCTTTATGCCGTAATTATTTTTAACTTCCCCGCTTTTTATCGTACAGCGAAGCCTTATTTGGGATAATATATGGCCCTCATTAACGCGTGAGTCTGCCGTATGATTATGTTATAAATTAAGCAAATTAAAATTTGTACTAGCGCTGTAAAACACGTTATTATTTAGGCACTCTCGAAAAACGTAAAGAAGGACAAACAAAAAAATTGTAAATATCTTGCAACATACTTATTACGTATATTATTTAAGACATATACCGTGTGTTGTATTAAGTATTGTCAACAAGCGTTGTCTACGTAATTGAAGACGGTAAAAAGATAAACCTTATTAAGAGATCAGGAATGACACGAGAGTGTAGGTATAAATCTGTTTACTTTTTCTAATAAAAATATGAAATTTGAAGGCGGATTATATTATAATAGCCGAAGAGAGGTTCATTTTGTATGGGTAAATGCACACACACATGGGCATCAAAAACAATGAGATTGTTGACTCCTTTAGCAAGTAAAGTATAACCACTGGTTTTACGTCCCAAACAAAAATATGCTTGACCGACGCCTTTTCTATTTGAGAAAGTAATATGAGGAGTAATGGTTAGATTTATGGCAGGATTTTGTCGCTACGAGATATACTCTTATTCATACCGATCTCCCCTTCAATTTCTGGAACAAAAAATCTCAATTATACAAGGAGATTTATCACTACAATTATACGCCTCGAATTTGGACATGATCGCTACCCATCTCATTTATTTAAAATAACAATCGTTGACGATGTTTGCATTAGCAAAGGTGATCTTGTTCACATTTTCTTCGACTGCGTGAAGCAAGTAATAGATATACGACCTGATAAGCTGCCATTTACAATCGCCATTCAATATTCTATCTTGTGTTATCATACATAACACTTATCGTTATTGTTATGTTAGGTAGATTTGTATCTTTTGTATTTTCCTTTGTTGCAACTACAATCCGTTAGTGGTCATGTAAAAATGCGTTGTCAAAATCATGTACTGACAGACCATCGGACGATAGGCGAGTATTCCTGTCTATTCTCATCGACTACATTCAGGGGAAAAACGCAACAAATTAATATTTGGGAAAAAAGGTCTCATAACTTTTTTATTTTAATTTCAATTTTCATTTTTTTTTAGGAAACTAGATAAAATGATCAATTTCAACTTGCATATCCCGTATTTTGTTATATGCTTGCGTTTTAGTCATTATACAGGGTTAATTAAAATGTTGTTGTAGAACCCTAATCTTAAAACACCCTGTGGAATGATTTCATAATCAATTTCTTGTACAAGCCCAATTTTTGTGAGGAACCAAACCTTTTCTACAATTTGTATTTTACAGTTCATTCAATATGTATGTATAGTTAACTGACCCCATATAAGATACCGCGCAGTTGCCACATGTAATTCTCAATTTTCTCAGTATTCAATTAAAATATCAAATTCCACAATACTATATTAAAGTTGTATATATTATTTATGAATGTTATTAAATAATAATTGTGCACACAATAATATATTATAGGCCAAGATGTTACGTTATTACATTTATTTTCGTCTACTTTAAATATGACAATTACGTAAACATCTATTTTTATAGTTAAAAGCGGCAACGCCGATCCACGACCTTTCCAATAACGAATATTCCAGCAGTATATCTCTTTTTAACTTATTTGAATCGTATCTCTCGGATCGGGATCGGATTCTCGGATCGAATAGGACCAGGTTCGCATATCTTACAGTGGCGTGTTCGCGGGAATTGCTAATATATTATTTATATACCTACCTATGTAGGTATACATCGCTACGAGAGTTGAAATAAAAGAGTATGGCGGTTAGCAAATATGTTTGTTCGTTTCGTATGAAACCTGAAAAACGTAGATTTCCACCAGACCTCGCTTTATTTACGAGATAGGATAGGCATGTTAAAAAAATTTAAGGTAAATGTTATTTGACGGCAAAAATGGATAGTGGGATAGTTAGAGCAGAGCCGACTTTAACAAAAAAAAAGTTGATTTATGGGCTGCTCGAAGTAGGTACTGACTTGTACTGAGGTAGGTAGGTACCTATTACATCCACCACTTAAGACATTTCTCAAATAATTTTATCCAAAAAATATTCCAGTGCTTGAGGCCGCTAGGTTATAAATGCTAAATGCAACGATATAAGTTAGGTTTTTTATTGGGATTTACAAAACTGAAAACGCTTTCTGGTTTATTACATAAGTAGGTACCTATTGTCCATTGATTTTATTTGTATGTAGGTACCTGCCATCCTAGATCACAAATTAATAATTTACATCCGTGGGCAAAATCAAAAGTTCTATAGACTGTTTATAAAATTATAACCGTATACCTAATTTCGCCACAAAAGAAAGGAAAATTTTCAATGACTGTAAAATACCTCAAGGTCAGTTTCTAATTTTTATTGGCTGTAAAAAGTGTGTGTATTGGAAATCGCTTTGCGATGAGAAGCTGGTAGGTAGGTATGTATTGCATTTGAAATGATTTTTAAAAATGTGTTGAATTTAGTCTCGGTTTAGTTATGTAGGTACCTATTAACAAACAAGCTCTGATCTTTGTCAAAGCTTGTCTGTTAATAATCTTTGTCTTTGTTGAGTGTTAACGATTTGGTAGATTAGGTAGGTACCTACTTACACAATAAATCTGATTGTATTTCAATCGCAAGTATATTTATTTTATTTTTCCGTTTTAAAGTTTATTTTTATCGACTACTTAGCTGTTTTGTACATATTTATTTTTGTTACTTGTGGGAAATATGTCCACTGGCGAACCACCCACTAAAAAATGGTAACGCGCTGAAAGCAATACTTCATGAGTGGTGTGGAAACTTGCATTCAATATCAGCTGTGGTGTTGAAAATATGCATATAAAAACCTTCTACTTTCACCCCCATAAGAAAAAAAATATCTACGCCAATGTAAAACATTGTGTAAGTCAGGGTTCCGGTCGTTCAACTATACATACATATTGTACGAACTGTAGTTCATCTCTTTATGTGTATTAATAAATTATTCAGAGCAAAATCTAGTGGTGGTCACCAACAGTTTTTTAAGTAAATAATTTCATATAATAATTTCATAACCAAATTTTTGCAAAATACCACACAGATATTTTTTTGTGGGGAACCATGCCTTTCCTTCATGAAAATGAAATAAAAATACAACAAGATATTGTTTGGTTTTAATTAGCAATTATTGCAACATAAGACTAACCTGAAGAAACGTACATTTTGCATTCAATTTAGGTTAATATTTTGTATCGCCACATCTAACTCTTATAACTGCCTACATACGTCGGTTCATACTGTCAATAAGGTTACGAATATCACCTTGAGGGATATTTTGCAATTCCTCCTGAAAACGAAGCTCATTTACCGTAGCCGGAACTACTACGCGTTGTCTGACTCGCTTATCAAGTATGTCCCACATATGCTCTGTGGGATTGAGGTCAGGCGAACATGCTGGCCAGTTCATTCTGTTAATACCAACTTCTACGAGGTATCGAGAAACTTCTACGAGGTATCGAGGTGACGCACATTGCTGTGTGCGGCGGCGGATTATCCTGCATTAGGATAAAGCGATCGACGCTAAATCCACTAAAAGGTACAACGTAATTGGTTAATATCTCCTCAATATATCGGTGCGCCATCAAGGATCCATCGATGACCACTAACTCAGTGCAGGCCTCTCGGGTTATTCCTGCCAACACCATTACTGAACCTCCTTAAGGCGACCACACACATACAGTTTTTTCTCAAGGCAAAACTGTGCAGTCTAGGCCTTGAGGATTTCCTTAATACGAACGGTGCCCACACACGGGCTGGGATTTCTTAAGGTTTTTATGTCAGTTCGTGACTCGTATAGCAATGGCATCTACGGACCATGATGCTTTGGCGGTAATTGGTTGGCTTATAGTGACAAAGTGTGCTAAAACTCGCGAAAAAAAGAATATTAAGAGAATTGTCTGGGCGAAGGAATGGCTAATGAAGAGAAGCAAATACTCCCATATAAATACTCCTTTCCGAGCTAAACAATCATGCACGCTGCACATCGGAAAACTGCTAAATGGACTTACGATACTACCGCACACATCGAGATTGGCAATGGTTTTTCGAAAAGGATTTTGTGGACTGTACAGTCTACCAGCAGCCTCAAGGTCTTCACCACACACCTTGAGGAAATTCTCAAGGTTTGGACTGCGCTGTCCAAACCTTGAGGAAAAACTGTATGTGTGTGGCTACCTTTAATACATCAAACGGGAACTAAACGTACACTCTTCGTTCGTTCTCCATACTCTTTTCTCGTTACTACTTGTCGTCTTTACGTACTACGTACGTCTTTTTACATATAATACACTCCATATTACAGAAATCACAAATTATAATAACAACTATACAAAATTTGTAATAATACGCGATTCGGTACAGAGCCACGGGCCATATGCATCTAAAATGTAACACGTTCCAGTAACAAAAGGTTCCTCTAGCTGCGCTGAATAATTTATGCGCCACAAAAAAAATCGTAGCAAAGAAACCGTTAATTCCAGCAGATTATTTTCTTTACTCAAAACTTCTTTAATGTCTTAGCTTCAAATTCATGCCAGCATATAGTTATTTAAATACAATTATAAACAATATTCAGTAATGTTAAAGACACTGTTGGAAGCGCCTATTTCAATACTCGAAGTTAAAAAAAATGAGGCTGATAGCTTACGTAGATCTGGAGATATGATGATGTAAACGTAAAAAACACGTTTAAAAATCTGCGATTTTTTGCATTTTTTCGATATAAAAAAGCCTGTACCACAAAAAATGTCGTAAACACCGATCCTATCTTCCAATTATCCTACTTCCACATAACTTGTCGTCTGGTTATACCTCAAAAAAAACTTCATAATTTTCCCTCGATTTTGCTGTTCTATATAGGTAAAATGGAGCAGCAACTGTGTATTTTGTTACAAGTTAACGAAAATGGAATTTTCTTCTCCACTCGCAGTAGTTGACGCTACAATGTTTTGAAGCATTATTATCAAATATGCGAGATTTCTTTAATTCGTTGACGCGCCTCATCTTTATTCCGCTGGTCCGATACATGCCAGGCATTAAAAACATCTAAAAAATTTATTACGTCTCGTAAAACCCACTAATATCTTTCTATATCTCTACAATTTTGTTTTACGGCAACAGAGCCATAACTTTATGGCCTTTCCGATGTTTGGTTGAAGTTTTATGCTTAGCAGCATTAACGAAAGCGTTTATAATAAGGAAACTTATACATGGAGGCACTTTCATACTGAGGTATGGGATTACTATACATAGCATGTTGTAAACAGCCTTTGTTCTAAATAATGTTTCTAATTATCTACCTGTCAAAATGTCTATTCAAGCAGCTGAAATATTAATTAACTAATCTGGCTAGTGATAAAGGAGAAAGACTAGCGAAGGTCAAAAACCAAAAATAATCCGCGTCTATTCAAGATTACTGTTAAGAACTAGGTATAATTCTTTTTTTATGAGTGGCTTTAAATTTTAATCAAATGAAATAATCCCAAGGCTCAGTTGGAATAAAGTCATTCTACGAAATTTAGCCGCTGCTTCCACTTTAGTGGCTATTGTGTTAGGTATATTGGGAAATAATAATTCAACTTTACCTCTGTTGTAAGAAACTATAGAAAAATATGAAAGGAAACAGTTTAAAACATAAAAAGCGGAAATAGATTTATCGTCGGCTCTTTTTAAATTATTACGTAAATCCTGTAGGCACTACTATTTAATCAGTAAAAGGTATTTTCCTTGTAATTTACAAAAACCTTGCGTTTCCTGATTTATTTACACAATAATCAAATGGATTGCTATATATAATATATGCTAAGTAAGCATAGTTGTGTTACGTATGGTTTTGTAATGGTATAATTCGTAAATTAAGTGTGTTTCGTATATATAAGCCACATGGGAAGAAGCTTGGCAGTTCCATAGCAAATTAAAACTGTTCGTTGTGTAATGATAACAAGGGGAAGATAAATAAATGTAAAGTGATAATTAAATTGGATATCAACAAATTAAAACTCATCGAGTGATATGAATTGTGTATAACAGAAAACAGATCAGAGCAAAATCTTCAATTTTCATCGATCAGCTCGCTAGCTCAGTCAGGTAAGGTAAGGGTGTGTGGTTTGGCAAGGCAGTGGGCCTCGCGGTCCACTAACCCCTCTAATAAGGACAAAGTGCTTACTTTAAATATCATGGTGACGTCACGCTCTGGTGGCTTAACCCAGATGGAGGCTAATATACTCTCTAAGCTAATTCAACAGGCTTGTCTAGGTCGGTCGAAGCGGCGATGCCAGAATGTGTTCCAGTGCGACGCATCTCTGCCTATATGTTGTACTGTATTTAGAATGTAAACAAATTAGAATGTAAACAAAATAAAGTAGCTTTCTCATTAGTCAATTATCAAATCAAATTGGCCGCAAAAAGCCATTAAGAAGCAAGCAACTAACAACTCCCGTGTCAATTGTAATTTGGCAACCCTGTTAACGATGTTTTGTTTTGGGTTTTAGTATAGGATGCCGCCACGCGCCAGCAATAACACCTCCAGAAGGGTTAATCTTATTGCAAGCGCGCTTGCCTAGTTCCTAATCGATTCTTGATATTTTTAACGGTTTATTTGTTGCGGTATTATATCATAATGCCCCAAAAGTGTTGTGTTCCCGATTGTAAAGGAAATTACGAAACTAGTAGAAAAGTTCGGGTGTTTCGTTTTCCCAGAGACGAAGAGAATCGCAGAAAATGGCTCTCTGCAATTCCCCATGAAAGTTTTGTGCCGAGTGACAATTCCCGAGTGTGTGAGTGCCACTTTGAAAAGGAAGATTTTACTTACAAAATTTCCCAACAGGAACTGGTGAGATCGTTTCAGTTATTTTAGCTTTACCCCGGTTAAAAGAAACTAGCGTACCAAGTAAATTTCCGAACTGTCCCAAATACTTGTCAAAAAAATATCGTATCGAAAAAGCAAAGACGAAAAACTTACAGAATTACATGAAATACATTTTCAACAAGCAATTGAAGAAAGTACACAGGAATATTTAAGACATAAGAAACTCACGTGTTATACAACTTTTGAGGAACTCAAGCAATTATTTCAGGGTTTTAATTTGGGTGAGTGGTGGTTTACCATTACTGATCAAAATGGCTTAACCATATTCAAAGTAGAACACTCCCCGGGGACTTCAATTACTTGGGCTGTTGTAATTGCCGATAACTTACAAGTAAATACATATTTATATGGACAATTATTAAGTGTTGAAGTAAATAATATAAAAACGCCTTTCTTGTCGAGTAATCTGGACGAAATAAGAAATTTACTTGATACGATTGACAATTCGATGATGACTCTTTCGTTAGACACTAACGAGGATACCAAACATGACAACTCTCCTGATTATGACAATCTTGATAATCATCAAGAAAATAATACAGACATCAAAGCTTAACCATGTTTTGAACTTTATGTCCAATGTACTTAAAAACTTAAAAATAGAGGACGAAAATGTTTCGCAAGGAATTGAATTTATTTCTGATCAACTTAAATACCGAACATTATCAAAAGAACGTTATAAATATTCCACTACCACTATGGTTTTTTGTTCAATTTTATATACAATTAGTCCTCATGCATATAGATATTTACGAAATCGTGAGCCTGTAATTTTGCCCTAGGTAATTGGTAGGTAGGTATCTAGGTAATTGTATAACTTCCAAAAAGTCAATCCAAAAATTCAATGATGAATTGCATGATGCATTACGTAGTCGATATAATTTATTGACGTTATGACATCTTGTTATCTGAGAATACAAAAAAATAGACATCAGTTAACCATCTAGACTCTAATAATTAGACACATGTAATCTTCACTGTATTTCGAAACAGTTTATTCTTTACCTGTGTTTTTCATAGACTCCGATATATTTATGCCGTAATATCTTTGTTTAGTTTGATATTTTTATTGATCTCCAAAACTACATTAAAACGATTTCAGACATACCTACCTAAATAACTACATAAAGCCCGTAATAGCATCAAGTATCTCGTAAGCCTCCGGACGGTGACGTCACGAGGCAGCACTTTGTCCTTGTATTAGAGGTGTTGTTGGTCCTGTTCTTTTCTTCGGTCTCGTCTGCTTCTTCTCGCCTCAGTCGTGCTGAAACATAAGATCCTGATTATATTATACTTACACGTTGTCCAGGATTTGGGTCTTTGGGTAGCATCTAGCCCAGCATTCCAGTCCAAGTACAACAACACGCCGCTAGATGATACCCAGCCAGTGTTGTGAGTAAAAAGTGCCAAATATTGTGTTTTGTATTAACTCTGATTTCAAAAGGTAATGACAATTAACTTTTGATTGAATTACCATTGATTTTTAGTTAAGGATGTTGTGTGTTTTTTTAGAGGACTCTTGACTCTAGAGGATGAATCTTGAATAGCGTAACGTTGTAATAAAACGTGTCAGACCTAGTTATGTTACTATCATATTTATTTCCTTATTATATTTATTTTCCGCTTTCTGCAAGACATTTAAAATAATATGTATTTACACACTTGTCCATTTAAAACAAAAAATGCCTCTACACATTGCAAATAAAAGTAAATATTAATACACGACAGAGCGGGCCAATTAACGAAAAAAATGAAGGCCGTGTTATTGGCAGTTAATAACCATAAGTGCCTATGCAGACATAATTGTTTCCATTTAATACATGAATAACGGTACTGTACATTTGTTAATTCTATTTAATTACATGGAACTTTCATAGCGAAGCCATAAAGAGGTTCTCGTTCTAATAAACTCGTTTCCATGACGGGGTATTGTTTTCTTATTACGGCTTCGCGGTGCCACGATAATTTGCACATATTTTTACTTGCATAAGCAGGAAAACGTTACTATGTAGGCATATTGTTCGACCTAAAAATATCAATGTTAGTGATACAGATTTATAACTCAACAAAACCTTTATAATAGGGAGGGTGCTATACTATCCAAATCTTGAAAGTTGGCGGTTACGTCATAGTTATAAACCATACGAATCAAATCAGTATTGCACTAGTCAAATGTGTGTTGAAACAACTCGTCCGGATGTATACAAACTTTACTCGTTCCCTGATGAGAAATGTAAACGTAATACATAACCTAGACCAGTTATCCGCGACTAGTTATCCAGACCAGTGCACGAATACTGCATTATTTTTTTGTTGGTACACTGAAATCATGGATATCTACTTCTAGCGTGGTCGAAATAGACACACAAGGTTATAGAAACTCGCATAGAGCTAAAAATTGGTACGAATATTCAGAACACCATTGTAAATGAAGTGTGAAAAGTCCCCTTCGATCACACATCTGCAGAAGTATTTATTCATGTCAAGTTGGTTTTCTTCTTCAAAAAATTGTAGATCATGTAGTTACTTATAAAAATCCTCTTTATACTTTTTCTCCTAAGAGTCGCCGTTTCCGAGATATAACGATTCAAAGGGTTGAAGAAAGTTGTGTTCTTCATAATGCCAACACTAAATCCCCCTCTTCTCAATTTCAAAATACTAGGGTGTATCAAATATAAACGGGACTGATTTTTGTTTTAATTACTGAGGGGTTGAAAACCTAAAAAAGGAGTTGATGCGCCACTGGCCTGTACTGTTAGAGAGAGGGGAGAACTAACTGCAATTCGCTCGAGTCGTTTTAGTATGGAACAGAACCATGAGTGAGGCGGTAGTGCATATATCCGTGGAGCAATGGATAATCATGAAGTTTTTGACCAAGGAGGGGGTGAATCCGACTGAAATTTTGGAGCGATTACAGGCACAGTTTGGAGACAACACTCTGTCAAGAACCCGTGTGTTTGCGCGGCACAAAGAATTTTCTGGAAGCCGTGAAAAGGTTGAGAATGAAAGCCTCGCTCGCCGGCTCAGAGCAAGTGTTACCGAAGCCAATATTGTGGCTGCCCGAAATCTTGTGGAGGGAAATCGGCGCATTTTCAAATCATCTCTTACGATCCGGTGAACACCACTTCCGTAATTGATGTTCAGTTTGGCAACGATTTCCCATAGAGTTAGGCGCCGATTTCCTCCCACAAGAGTTGCACAACACTTGCTCTGGGCCGGCGAGGGAGGCTTTCACTCAAATTCCAACTCCAACTCAAACAATTCAGGTTTTTCTTTGTCGTTAAGTGAGGACAATGCAAGGTTGTTCTGAATTTCCCTTTTAATATCAGAAAATGCTTTTACAGCAAAGTGAATAGTGCCATAATCTCCTTCTACAATTTGTAACCATTTGCCAATGGGTTTAAAAATGTTAATTAGGTTGGAAATTTGACCCCAAAATACTTCATCCACTGCTTAACATTTTTATGAATCATTTGTGTTGCTTCATGGCTAACTGTAACTCCTTGTAAACTGAGCTTAGTGCTGTATATACTTTTTAAACTGATCAAAACTGAAGACCAGCGGGTTTTTACAAGTTTTCTGTTTGTGTTGTTCGTAAAAGTTCATACGAAATATGGTTATTCTTGATCTCTTTTGCAATATCTGTAACTTTATCGATAAGGGTCGATATAGTTTTAAGCAAATCATTACATAACAAATTAAGGCCATGGGAAGGCAACCATATGGAATGATATCATATTTTTTCTTTAGTATTATTCCATCAAGTTGCATATTTTTTGCATTATCTGAACGAACCCTAAGAGTCTGTTCCGTATATTTCTTCACTATATACTGGATAGGGTGTCTTCGCAACTTAGTTTCGATAGAAGCTTCCAGCAGCGGTGATGGTGTAGTGATTATACAATTTATGACTCCTTGGTTTCGAATGTTGCTCCAGCCGTCGCTCAATAGACCTAGAATTTCACTTTCATTGATTGTAGTTTCAACCTTCTCTGCATCCAAATATGTATTCGACAGTTTATATCTAATTGGTAGTACAAAACTTGGACGAATCATCTTGAAGAGCTTAAACCATTTGGCGTTCTGGACAACGGACAGTAACTGGCGTAAATTGCACGAGCTAGTTGGGTTTCGATTTTTTCCTGTAGAAAAATATATGTTTCGTATTTGCTTTTCTCACATCTTTCTATTTAAGTTAGTGAAATTCTAATCCTGCCTTTTATTTCTTAGCAATGAATAATCTACGATACTTACTTGATCTTATTTGGGAATTTGGTCAGCAAATTCAAAAATACTTCTAGAAGTCGCAGGTGTCATTAAAGAAGTAGCAGGTTTAATGGTTTTATTTTTATTCACAACATTGGAAGTAGATGTGACCGGCATTTCGAGATCAATGTCAATACTGGAACTACTAATAGTAGTAGCTGTAAAACTTGAGGTTGACGGTTGTTTGTGGTGGTGGTGTTTCTGGAACTGACCGTTCTGATTCAGAGGCAATAACAGTGGAATTATCCCTTAAAATGCTTTCATTTACCAACACACATTCATCGTCATTGACAGGTTTTTTTACAAACTTTCCTTAAATGTATCTTCTCATCCTGGACGCATTTAAAAAAACGATTTACTGCAATACATGCACTGGTAAATATTGTTCCTTTTAGAAATGTAATACTTCCAAACAATGTCTTTTGTTTTTCCCATTTTAAAATTCACTAACGATCGACACTATCAAAAAATCGAAAATAAATTTCCAAATCTTACAAAATATAAAACGGCGGCCATGGTGATAATAATTATTTGAAAGCCATGATGAAAGATATACTCGGGTATGATAAAAAAATATGTAGGTAGATATTATACGAGTATTTAATGAATTTGTGGTGCCAAAACAAAGATGGAAGTATTTTTCTAAAACAGCAAGAGTTATGGAGCTGCGATTGCTTAATTAAATGTAATGCCGCACGAAACATTAAAACAACATATTAAATTAGTCTTTCATTACTTTCGACCTTGCTGAACAACTGAAATTGCGTTTTATCATAACCATAATTTCCAGACCAGTTGCAACCACAAATTAAGAACTTTTACATCGCCGTGGCATAGCATTCCGCACAGCGAGAGAGCGGCCATGACGCGACGCGATCCGGGCAACGGTGCTTGAGCACAAAAGCAATAATTATCACAAAGTACCCCGCTGTCTAGATAATAAAACAAGAAAGAATAAGATAAGCACAGTTACGTGAGAGAATGTAAGCGAGACTAGATTATGCCGGCGGATCCTGCTGTTAGAGCATCAGCAGAGCTCAGCATCCCGGGGGAATCGTGTCTGGAACAGCCGGATAACGGCCCCGAGTTCCTCCTGCTTCGCTCTGGACCACTTGATCTATTTCGTTGGAAACGTAGGTATTAAGGAAATAGTCCGTTCTGTTGCAGAAGAAAATTGGTTGGTAAACATTTTAGAGATACCACGCTCTGTATTTAGGCGTTCAAAGTGTTAAATTATTTACACTACATGTTGGAATTCCTCGATACTTCTAAGACAATAAAATATTGGGGTATTTTGAATATTGTAATCCCGTATCAGAGAACAACTCAACAGCCAATCCATCCAATAAGTTTTAAAAGTTGAGTGACCGGCTACACTCATATCGGCGCTAACCATGGGCGTCGGCATTTTTTTTTAGGTGGTCGAAAGTAGAATATTTTTATATGCATAGTTTAAACACCACCGCTGATAATGAATGCAAATTTCCACACGTTCGTGAGTAGCCATATTTCGCACAAGAAACAAAAATAAATATGTACAAAACAGCTAAGTAGCCGTAAAAAATAAACTTGAAAATGGAAAAATAAAATAAATATATATTTCAAAATAAAGCAAAAAATTCTCAACAAAAAACAAAAACAATAAAATAAAAATACCTACATTCAAAATGAAGCAAAAAATTCTCAACAAAAATAAAAACAATAAGATAATAAGAACAACAATAAGAAATAAAGTAAATACACCTATGTTCCAAAATAAAGCAAAAAATTCTCAACAAAAATAAAAACACCTTAATACATTAATATTTACCTTAAAAACGTGTACTTAATATCACTATTTTCTGTGTCACTATTTAATATTATTATAATCACTATTTTCAGTCACTTTCCACTTCATCACCATTTCCAATATTAATCACCATGTAAAGATTTATCCACCATTTAAAGAACAGATAACAGTTTTAAACATTTCATTAATTATGTTCTTATGTTCTTCATCTGCTAATGAGCTGCGTGTTGTAGGTAGCTACGTCAATTTTTTGAATCTATAAGAAGGAAAAGATTTCGATAAATGTTTCACTAAGGTTATTTATTCTCCATAATAAATAAAATAAGATTCATTGCTCCAACTTTTAAATCTTCTCTCAAGTAAATTACCTCCAATTCAGTTCTTAATCTTGATTTGCTCAACATCGGATAAAATGAACATACATCGTTTAAAACAGTTAGAGGGAAATTTTTTGGAAACTGAATATTTATCTTTGTTAAAAAGATCAGCCGCTTGCAAATGATCCCGGTAAGAAAAGCGTTCATTTGTACTGTAATTGTATCACAAACTTCTTTGGCAATAACACCTCGAAAATTATCATCCATTCGCCTTCTTTTAGATGTTGGATATTCTGATTCAACAATGTTTTTAAGAGAATCAATTTGATTTCTAATGTCTGTCAGAAACACTTATCTCGAAAATTAGTAGGTCTTTTTGCAACTGTACGCCGTCCTTATTTTTTTATTGCAATTGATTATACAATATGTCAACATGTGGCAAAATTTTATGGAAGAATTTTAACCAAAATATAAATTCTTGATCTTCCAAGGCCCTAAGACCGGATGCTTCATTTGAAGTAACACGTTTCTCACATCTGGTTTCAATTTCCTCGAACATTTCTACAAGCTGTTCAAGATTTTCGTGAACAAAATTAACTGTGTGAATATTATAATTCCATCTAATTCCATCACCGCCCTTGGTAATCTTTTATTTATTATCTCTTGCAAAATAAGCATTGGGATATTTTGTTTTAATTTGAGCTTGAACGCCTCTGTTCACGCCGCTCATAACATTTGCGCCATCATACGTTTGAGCTATTAATTTTTGGGAAGTTTTTAAAACGATGGGGTCAATTTCAATTTCAATGCATGTTTTTAACCCATCGACTGTTTTATCTTTCACCCCAATAAAACCCCAAAAATATTCTCTGATGGAACCTTCATAAAAATATCTTAATATTAAAACCATTTGACAATAATTTGAGATATCAGTGGTTTCATCGCATTGTATTGATAAATAGTCTGCCTTTTGCCTAAGCGTAAAGCAAAGGCGTAAAGCAAAGGATGAAAAGGAAAAAAAGAACGAAGCTGTTCCATCAAAAAAACACGTAAGCTGATCGAGTATTTTAATGTTCAGAGTGATGTTGCTGAATCTACAGAAAGCAAATCAGAAAATACAGAAGTTGCATCTCATTGTACATATGATAGTGGTACTACTACCGTTTCTGATGAAGCTACATTTTATATAAGTGATGCTGTAGTTGAAGAGATAGCAATTCCTTCTAATTCTGCTATATCATGTTCTAGCCAAAGAGAAGTTAAAAGCACAGCTAGCCCTCTCGATCTAGAGTCGTCGTGTTCTCACCAAAAAGTAGTCGATGGCATATTATTACTTGATTCTATTATTACTTGATGTAACTGCAGTTTCAAGTCAAAAACAAAATATACTCTGGTGAATGGCCGAGCAACTTTGATAGAGATTATTGGATTGAAAAAGGAAGCAGCGAACTGCAACATATGAGTAGTGACATTTGTCCTCAAAGAAAATTTACGAAAACGAAAATAAGCCACGAATCTGCCACAAGTCATTTTTCACCTATAAACATAAACTAACGAATAAAACTCACGTCAGAGACTGGTTGTGTTATGTGTTACAAGTTTTGATATAGGTATCCAGACTGGGTACCTATATCAAAACTTGTAAGAAGGTCAAATTCCACCCTGTACGGGAACAAGTTGGCAGACAGCTGCCGTCCGTTAGGCAACTTAAATGGTTGTCCATTAAGCCCCAGTTATTAGCAGTCGTTTACTGGCCAATTAGCAGGCGAAAAAAGTGTTTGCGAATCTAATTCCGTGACGTCAATACTGTTTCCATTCCGGCGCAAATTGTTTATCCCAACAAAAAGCAGAGCCGTAGCGTTTACACGTAGCCCGAGCTCGCGGGCAAATATTGATTGATGCTTTTATTTGCGTAATTGTTTGATTCGTTTTAATTATAAAACGAATTTTCAGTGCTGTTTGTCTCTGTTGCACACCTCGCCAATATTTTCAATATCAAACGGTTTGGTATGCTGACTTATAAATTGTATAAATTAATTATTTATTATTACAATAATAACTGAGAATTTATATTTCGATTGCTAAGATCGAGAACGGATTGATATGGGAATTTACACCAAATGTGGGACCTGTCATTTTTGTCGTCGTAAGTCGTAGTCTCGATTTCGGGAATATGAAACACCTGGCCCATATGGCCTTGAGGACAAGATAAGAAAATGTGTGAATGATGAATGTTTGTTCTTCGCAGATTTTAATATGGGATATTAACAACTGTTGGATTTATTTATTAAACATACAAAAATTAAAACGTCTCAGCTATGATGTAATTATTTATGTAACCAAATAGCGCATATGACTATATACTGCGAGTCGACAATAATAGAGACTGACATAGGGAGCGTTTCAATGGCCTAGACGAAGACAGCGGCTTTGTTTAAACCGCGGAAGACCTGGGTAATGGGAATTAGCCAAGAGCCAAGGCCATTATAAACAATAAAAAAATGTGGAAGCGAAGACATTCAGTCTCTATAATAATATAATAATATGTTTATTTGCAACGGAAACGAAACAAAATACAAAGTATTTGGAATAAATGTAAATAATAAATCAACATTACTAACCAAAAAGTGACTTGTTTTGGATCATAATAAATCAATCAACAATATATAAACATTAGTAAGAACTATTATAGACAGAAACATAGTCATTAAAAACTTTCATAATAAATTAAATTCTTAATAAATACATTCATAATAAATATATACAATACTAACGTAATGATACAGTACAAAACTTGTAGTAAATATCAATATTATATAAATATCAATATTTTATTATTCTAAGTAACACAAATTAAAATATTAAACATGTTAACATATGTTTACTAAACATTAATTAATAGACAGAGATTTGAGGAAGAAATGTGGTAGGTATTTTATTTTTATAATTTTTTTCTGTAAATTTTCTATAAATCATAATTATGTGCTATAGTACGTCTTGATCTACCTAGAATACTTCTTAGTATTTTTTTAAAGGAAAGTAATACAGTATTTTTTTTTCAGATCTTTCGGTAATTGGTCGTATATCATCTGAGCTTGGAAAATGAAGGATTATCGTCGCAGTTTTTTAGCCATAAAAGGTACCACATAGTTATGTCCCTGTCGGTAATCATATTTATAAGTCACTGTTTAAAATCAATGTTATCCGTCAAATATACCTACAATAAATTTCGGATTCTCAAATTGTTAACTACTAAAAGTGAAAGTAACAATATCTGCAAAACATTTCCATAAAGGCGTATCTCCTTAGAGATCTTGCTAATAATGTGTCACAATAGTTATGTGCATAACTAGTGCAAAAAGGTGTATATTTATTGTCGAGTCCTATTTGATAGATAAGAGGACCCGTACTATGTAACTACTAGTACTATGTACTAACGTAACTTGTATGTTTAATTACTTAGTTTACTTTAATTCCATGTAATTTAACCCGGTGCAAATACGTCTCGTATTTATCCAGAAGCAATAAAAAAAGATCATTACAATTATTTTTATTATTATTATTTTCAATTATGGACAAGGACAAAATTATATCCTTCTCCATAATTGAAGAGGATCCAGGAAGAGCATGGGTAGGTAATAATCCCCAAATGAATGGATTATAAAGTTTTTCAGCCCCTATTTGAAAAACTTTTATAATAATAATAATAATAATCAAATGGACACAGGAGGAGCTGCAGCAACTCGACGTAGGTACCCGCAAAATGATACATCTCTGTCGGAGTTTGCATCCGAGATCGTCCGTTCCGCGGTTTTATCTCCCACGACAACAGGGAGGCCGTGGACTCTTGGGATTGGAGTGTCTCCACAACAGAGTAACTCTGGACACGCCTGTAAAATTATCAGGAGTTCGGATCCCCTACTCCTCATGGTCAAAGACCATGAAGGTGCTGGCGTAGGAGCTTTTATATATATAGGGCAGCACAAAGAGCAGCTAATAGCCTAGGTCTCGACTTCGACACCGAGCAGAATAATCCAAACTCTGTCACCGAGTTGGACCCTGCTCGGTTGAAAGCCCACCTTCGGGCTGCTGGAAATACACTTCGTTTTCAGCAGCACAGGGATAAGCCATTGCACGGAGTCTACTATAGAAATATAGAAGACTTAGGCTTATCCCAAAAGCTGACCTTTAGCTTTTTGAGGTCAGCTGGGCTGAAGTCAGAGACCGAAGGTTTTATATTAGCTTGCCAAGATGGTGTATTAAACACCCTGGTCTACCGGAGCCGCGTGATGGGTATAGAAGTGCCTGACGTCAGCTGCAGAGCATGTCGTCGGGCCCCAGAGACCATTATGCATTTGCTGTCAGCTTGTCCAGCATATGCGGTCTCTGCCTATATCCATCGACATAACGCGGCATTACGAGTGCTGTATTATCACCCACGGCACTCGTACGGTATAGATCAGACACCCGTGTTGCCCTATGCTCCGGGGGATATTGAGTCCGTTGTGGGGAATGAGAGGTCCCGGTTATACTGGAATTATTCATTCCCCACCGTCAGGCGGATACAAGCCAACAAGCCAGACATAGTCCTCCTCGACCACCAACTCAAGACGATGTTCGTTATAGAGTTTTCGGCTCCGGCCGAAAGGAACATTGTATTGAAAGAGGAGGAGAAACGGACAAAATATCGAGATTGCAGGCTGTACCCGGGTTATTCTGTTAAAATAGTGGTTCTTATTATTGGCTCTCTCGGCGGTATGCGACAATCATTGCTCTCAGAATTAAGAACCATCCCAGCATGCCGTCAATCGGCAGAAGTCATCGCTGGGAAGATGCAGAAGGCCGTCATACTTGGCTCGTTGCGTCTACTCAGGACACATGAATTGCGACCTCAATGACCACTTACCCCGCGGACGTGGGGAGCGGTCGTTGAGTAACGAGCACCACAAAAAAAATATATTTATTTTATAAATCAAATTACAGGGAGTAACAAGTTTTAATTATAGTAGCCTTAATTATAGTATTAATTTACAAAATAAATATAGATTTACATGCATTGTAAGTTAAAAAACTTGCGAATGGATGGATACATCTAAATACAATTCAGAAAAATTTACTAGTAATAACCAATTTCTTAAAAATAAATATATTTACGCAATTTTTAATGTTAGAAAGCAAATGATTATACAATCTCTGTCCAATATAAACAAAATGTCTTTTACCTATATATTTCTTTGCTACATCTAATTTGATGAAATCATTTGTTTTTTGTCGAGTGCAATAAACGTGATCTATAGGTTGTAAAAAATGCTTGTTTTTATAGAGATACATTAGTATAACTTTAGCGTAGATCTGTCCAATATTTCTGACTCACGGTATAGTTGATCAGTACAAAGTCTGATGTTTTTATTTAAGATTATCTTTATAATTTTTTTATGCAAAGTTTCTAACGGCTTTGAATATATTTTCCTATTTTCCTTACCTCCCCATGCTATTATACCATACTGAAATATCGACTCAACAAGAGCATAATACATTATTTTCAATTGTTTGAAATTCAATATTAATACTTGTAGTAGAAGAGATTTCACGGTCATCCAGTGGTATTGTACTAAAATCAGGTAAGTTATTTTTATATGTAAATGTAAATGCCAAGTATTTAGTTTTATCCCAACTTAATGTAAGCAAGTTATTATTTTTTCAGGTCCGTCGATGCAGAAGATCGTAGATCCTGCCAGTTTACACCTTCGAAGAATATTGTAGTATCATCTGGGTAAGATATGATATTGTCTTCTGAAGGTAAAGCAAGTAAGTCATCAACACCGTCAATTACAACCTTTTGTTTCCTATTCGTTAGATAGTTACGAAATAGGTCTAAGGCATTTCCACGAATTCCAAAGTTTTCTAATTTATTTAACAGAAGTTTATGACTTACCGTGTCGAAAGCTTTAGCTAGGTCTACGAAGACCCATAGCGTTGGTTTACTGCGATCAAGTGCAATATATAATTTATAAGTTATATTAGTTATTGCATCTCGAGTAGATTTCCATTTTTTAAATTAATGATGATATTATGTAATTCTTCACGACTAGTTGGAATCAAGAAAATGGATTGCTGTGAGACACAATTTCTTTTAGGTTCCGAACTATAATTATTGTTTGTAGCTTGTATTTTACTAGCTAATATTTCACCTATTTCGGTGAAGTATTTCATTAAAATTATTAGCAATTTCTAATTTATCATAAATTTCTTTGGAGTTCTCCAAAACAGTGTTACTGATAGTAATGATATCGTCTTTTTTATTGGGATTCCGATTTAACACATTCATTTAACGTGTCCCAAATATGTATCGCTGAATTACTATTTTGCTCAGTTTCTTGTTGAGTATTTATTTTTTGTTATTTTTCCCAATGAATTTATTTTATTTCTATATATGACATATTCTCTTTTTTTAACTTCGTTATCGGGGTTTCTTAGATATTCCTAATATTGTAATAATAAATCAACTGTAGGTAGATATAAAAAACTGGATAGCGAAATGTAAAGAGTTGATTGTGTAAACAGTAATAGCTCTCAGTATGTTCAACATTGTACACATTTTGGTACACTTTAAAAATCTAAAACCACTTGTCACCGTAATTCCTTCTGCGAGGTGCCAATATGCCATCAATTTGTAGTGATTGCGCCCTAAAACCGTTCCTGCCGTAAACGCAACCCTTGAAAAACGAGGGTGAACTTTTAATTTAGGCCTTTGGATGTAGCACAAAGCCTTAGATTATAAATTCAGATCAACGACCCGAGGTAGAGATTCGAATCTTAAACTAAAGTAATCAAAGTGTGGAGTGTAGGCTTGGGAATTGAACTTTTGCTTGCCGTTATAAAAATATTAATTTATTCGCGCCGAAATCAGACAAGTGATAATGGATTTTTAATTGCCGACAGATTGATTAAGTTTTGCATTAACGCAAAACCTGCACCTGGGCATTTGACGTTCTATCGTGGACTTGAACGCAGGGAGTTATAGTTTTTAAATTATCTTGGTGTATGTATATAAAATCGGTATAACTCCCGGACCGAAGTTGGAAACGCGGAATAAAACCGACCGTTGACAAGCATATCGTAAACTCAGAATTTTATCGGTTTTAGACATCTGGTAACTAAATAGACTTGCGTTTTATGTGCCATGCAGTTCGAAAGCAATTTCACAGTAAATGCAGAGTACGAATTTGCTTGCGGCAAGTATATAAAAAACCTTTTTGACATTTTCTTATACAAGATTGAATGACAAAGCTCTAGGTGCTATTTTTGTCACGATGTAATTCCATCCTGCGGGCGCGATATATACAGCTGGCGGCCTTTTTATTTGTCCAAAGCTAGATTGGCACCTTGACAGTGAGGGAAACCATCTGCGTCGAGGTTCTCATTTATTGCCACTTCACTATTTGTATAATACATTTTGCGCTGTATATGAAGAAGTTTGGATTTTCGGTTAACTATAAATAATTGAAAAGCTACATAAGATCTGATAATCGAATTAGTTTCATGTGCTATAAAAAAACCTATTTAAATTGCATTAAAATACTTATTTTTTCTTTCGAAACATTAAATAAATTTGTTTCTTTCCATTTTTTTTAGCGATATGAGCTTCTTAGGCCAACACTCTTAGACACAAAATTTGTTCCATCTAAAATTTACCAAAAAATCATTTGAAAATATTTTCCTAACTATAGGTTTGATTTACATGATTTTTTTTTAAATTATAGGTTTGTTCGTGAGGAATGCAGATGTGCTACTGAATTTCAGCTCAAAAAATGCAATTGCAATGCAATTGCCAGTGGGTTTTTGCAAAGTTGCTTTAGCATCTTCGTTTGTTTTTTTTTTGACAAGTGTCAATAGTGCTTCTAAGTTAATTGTTGCGATTTGGTCTGAATTATAACAAAGTAACGGCAAACAATAAAAAGTAATAATGGTCTTAAGTGCAACTGGTGCCGCCAGAGCCATAACTTTAATACAGGAAGGGCGGTCACAATACTATGGGGCACAAGTTTTAAATGTTTCGAGAATCTGGAGAATACACCAGAAGAATGGGATCAGGAAGAAAAAGATGTACAACTCAGCAGGACGATCGTTTTTTAGCCCTAAGAATACTACGAAACAGGGACTCTACTTCAGTTAGTGAGCGGAATGCTTTACAACATGTACAGGGTAAGTCTCTTAAGATTGACACCCCCCTTATCTCACTTATCCTTTGCCGATTTAACTCATTCAAAAAAGGAGTAGACACGGTTTTTGATGAATTTTTAAAATCTGAGAACAGATATTAAAAATCTCGTAAAATATACAGGGTAGAAAATAAAACATGATTTTTTTAAATGGAACACCTCGTATATTTTTGCACCAAAATAATGTCCTTAATTTTCTGAATCCAAAAATGTGTATTTGTTATATAATCACTCCACCTGTTCATGAGATACGGGTGTCAATTATAAAATAAGAACATCAAGATTCCTCTGGAAACAATGCATATTTGCATTGTTTATTTGTTGACAGATGTCATCCAGTTTTTTGTGAGCTAGGGGCCGTTCGTAATATTACGTAAGCAGATTTATTACAATTATTTACCCCCCCATCCCCCTTGTCAGCAAAAGTAAGCAAAGCTCTTACTCCCTCCCCCCATGCTTACGTAAACATTTTTCAATTAAAAATGTTTTTTTTTTATATTATAATTATTATGTTATAATTATAATTTTAAAAATATGAAAATAGATTTAGGATAGAGATTAGATTTTACTGATACAGTATTCAACATAGAGTAAGGGACGAAAATATTATAATCTTACGAACATAACTTTTAAATTTTTGGTACACATATTAAATTCAAATTAACAGTCTTCAGACCATGAAACCCGAAGTAAATAACTACCGATGACGTAATCATCATCTAGACTCCCCTACCCCCATGTCATCCAAAATAAGCAAAACAAAGACCCCCCAACCCCCCATAGTGCTTACGTAATACTTGAACGGCCCCATAGTAGTTCACTCTCTTAGATATTAGCGTAAAAAATACGTAGTGTTCGTAAAGAAGCAAGTTATTTTGAAAATGGTATATTCATTGGAAGAGCGAAAAGAGTTACTTGAAATTTATATTCAGTGCGACAAGAATAAGTCTCTTGCTCGGAGGGAGTATGTTAGGTTATTTCGAGAAAGGCTACCTCCTTCAAAAAATAATTTTAAAAACATTTATGCAAAGTTTAGGAATACCGAATCTCTGAGAGACAAGAAAAGGGAAAGGCGAAGAACAAAAACAGGAGAAGACACAGCACTCAACGCGTTATTATATTTTGCTGAAAATCCATCCAAATCATCCTATGCCGCAGCATTAGAATTGGATATATCACAAAGAAGTGTGAAAAAAATATTACATCGCCATAATTTTAAACCATATAGTATTTTGCCCGTTCAATATTTAGACGACAACAACCTTCAAGACAGGTTAACCTTCTGCAGAGACATACTTGATAGAATAGAGGAAGACGATGAGTGTCTGTCATGTCTTTTGGACTGATGAAAACAGTTTTTCTACTGCGGGAATTTTTAACAGAAAAAATGCACATTACTGGGCAGCGGAAAATACACATATTGTAAAAAAATAAAAGAACAAGGATACCAAACTGTAAACGTGTGATGTGGCATCCACAAGGATGCTATTGTAGATCCTGTATTTATAAATGGGCCCTTAAATGCACAACGTTATGTGGATATTCTTCAACATCCAGTTGAAAATTATTTAGATAATATTAATTTAGTGGACAACAAATCTGTTATTTGGCAGCAGGATGGAGCACCACCACACTCTGCAAGGAACGTCACCGAATACCTAAACAGAAAATATCCTATTTGGATAGGAAGGCATGGTGTTATACATTGGCCCGCTAAAAGTCCGGACTTAACACCTATGGATTTTTTTCTCCAGGGTACGATAAAACAAGATATATACGAAACTGGGGTTTTTAATAATATGAATGAGTTAAAAGAATGCATACGTGTAAAAATTGAGGAATTAAACCAAAATGGTGATATATTTCAAAGGGTGAGAAGTAATTTTATAAAGTGACGCCAAATATGTATTCACAATGGTGGTGGTTACGTAGAAAATATTTAATTACGTTACGTGTAAATGAATAAAATTGTGTTACTGTATTAATACTGACTTTTATTTGTTTTTATTAGGCTTATGTTGTTTATTGTTATTACTCGTTACTGTTATTGTCACCTATATATTATTTATTTATTATCTCAATAAATGGTATTGTTTCCAGAGGTATCTTGATATGTTTTTTGTTTTATAATTGATACCCGTAATGTTTTTAGTAATATCTCACGAACAGGTGGAGTTCTTATATAACAATTAGATATTTTTTTATTCAGAAAATTAAGGACATTATTTTGGTATAAAAATATACGGGGTGTTCCATTTAAAAAAATCATGTTTTATTTTCCACCCTGTATATCTTACAAGATTTTTAATATCCGTGCTCAGATTATAAAAATTCATCAAAAACTGAATGAGTTAAATCGGCAAAGGATAAGTGAGATAAGGGGGGTGTCAATCTTAAGAGACTTACCCTGTACGTGGTGTAGATATTAGTGTACGAACTGTGAGAAGAAGGCTAAATGAAGTTGGCTTAAAGGCAAGAAGACCTGCCGGCGAAGAGGTGGCGAAATTTGTTGAGGAATTAGTAGGAACAGCGTAGGTCCAAGGACAGTTCCTTGTGGGACTTCCGTATTGACATTTTTACTAAACTTACTACTCCATTTACCTTCACCATTTGCTGCCTCTCTTCGAAGTAATTCTTCAATAAGTATTTGGATCAGGGTGATGTTAACCGTATGGTGTGGCCTGCAAGAAGCCCAGATCTTAACCCTATCGAACATGTTTGGGACATGGTAGGAAGACGTGTTCGAGCCCAAGTTCCTGCTCCTGTGAACCTGAGAGAGCTTAGTGCAGCTGTCGTACAAGCATGGGATGAATGTGACCAAGGTGCCACTCGTCATTTATTTGAGTGGATACCAAGACGCATGGAAGCTGTAGTTCTTGCTCGGGGAGGCAATACAAGATATTAACTGTTTTTTTAAAGTTTATTTTTGTTGTTAATTTCAAAATATTGTTACATTCATTATCGAGAAATTTTGTATGCTGGTTCTTTGTTTGTGAAGTTAAAAGTTGATGTTAATTATAAATTGAAAAACTACGTCATTATTTTAATTAATCATATCTTCCCTATTAATAGAGATATTGGCATGAATTAAAAAATGATTTGTTAAGAAGAGACTACGCTGAAGTTTTGTACAAAATTTTTCATCTTTTTATTGCTTGCACTTGCCACAGAGTGTTGCAAACTTTATGCAAAAATCCAATGTAATTGGTACATCTTGTATATGGTCAAAATTTCAAATTGAGCTGAAATTCAGTAGCATTCCGCACGAACAAACCGACAATTTCAAAAAAAAAATCATGTAAATCGAACCTATAGTTAAGAAAATATTTTCAAATGAATTTTTGTAAATTTTAGATGGATAGAATTTTGTGCCTCTAAGTGTATATAGCCGCTGGAATAACTTCACCCGAAAATATCAGTGCTAACAAGACCTTGACAAAAGATATATCGATGGAATCGAGGCCAATCTAAAAGCTTTGGAAATAAATAATTTTGAGAAAACTGCAAAGGCTAAGGAAGTGGTAGAAGACGATTTAGTCATATCGACTGTGTCTGTGGAAAATACGAATGTTGAAAATGTGTCCGCTGAAGACCTAAAGGAACTAGAGACAACTATCACAAATATTACTGACGATGTGAAAGTTAATATACGGAAAAAATGATCATGGAAGGGAACACCAATGAGTGAACTACCTACAGATACCGTTAAAAGAAGGAATAAAAGGTATTCATGGCAATAGTAAAGGTCTAAAAAGGAGAAGTTTAAATATTGTAGGTTTAGGCCCACAAGAAATAAGTAAAATATCAATTTGTTTTAAGACAAAACTGGAAGAAAAAGTAAATCAATAAGTGTGCAAAGCATTTCCAGCATGCCATATTCCAGTTACAGTAACGGGAACATCCCTAACAAAAAAAACATCCATTCTAAACTAAAATTACCATCAAAAACTGAAAATAATGATGTAACTAATAAAGTTACGACTAGAGAATACTTGGCGGATAATGGCAAAGAAAGTAATAATAAAATAGAACTAAAAGAAAATGTCCCAGTAGGAAATGACAGTATTAAACGTAATGTGCCAAACAAATGTACCAAGGAAAATGTTATAGCCAAAGTGTCTAATTTACCAGTTGGATGTTTGCTGTTGCGTCAGTCTTTGTACTAGTGGTAGGCTCGTGGTTTTTGCTAGTGTAGTGGTATCGCCTGCGTATAATGCAACAGTTGTCCGTTCATCGTTTGGATTTGGGACGTCGTGGGTGTAGATAAGTGGTGCTTTTAAATGCACAAATAGTGCTAGCTTTATACCTTTATAGCTTTATGACGTATTCGCATCCTACTGCTACCCCCAGTTATACTGGCTTCCCCATAATAGACTACCCATTTTAATATTTGAATGAAACTTTTTTTAGTTAACAAAACAAACTTTTTATTTTACTAAATTACACCTAACTCTTTGGGATTTATGATAACTTATAAATATTTGGCTAATTTAATTCTAACTTTTAAAAATCACGTCTTCTAAATGACCTCCACCAACTTCAACACATTTTTTAATATTGGATAAAAAGTGATTCATTACACGGTGTAGCAAACCTTCGTCTATTCCTTCAACTTCTTCACGAATTTTGACTTTCAGTTCCTCGATTGTACCTGGACGACTCGCAAACACTTTGGCTTTTAAATATCCCCACAGGAAAAAATCGGGTGCCGTTAAGTCGGGGGACCTCGAAGGCCAAGGCAAATCTCCGAATCGAGAAATGAGTCGGCCATTAAACATTTCTCGCAGGACCCTCATTGAGTTTCTGGCGGTATGGGCTGTTGCCCCATCTTGCTGGAATAGTAAGGCATTGTTTAGTAATCCTCGTCTATTTAATTCTGGAATGAGAAATGTCTCTAGCATATTAACGTAGCGCTCGAATGTTACTGTTGCAGCGCGGTTATTTTCATCCTTAAAAAAAATAAGGGCCAATAATACCAAAAGATCCTACTCCGCACCACACAACAACTTTTGGATCATGGAGGTTCTGTGTAAAGATTTCACGAGGATTTTCATTTGACCAGTATCTAAAATTTTGTTTATTGACCATGCCGTTTAAATAAAAATTTGCTCCGTCGGTCATTAGGAGACTGTGAATTGCTCCTTGATTGTAAATCCAAAAAATCTTGACAAAATGCTAACCTTGCTTCTTTATCTTGATTGCTAAGGTGCTGTGTCATTTGGTATTTATAGGGATGAAATTTTAAATAATCCCTATGAATAATTCGATCTAAGCTTCCCTTCGATATTCCTAGAATAAGGGTTTGTCGATTAGCAGACCTTACAGGACTTCTCGTAAACGCAATTCTAACTCGTTCAATATTTTCTGGTGTACGAACTATTCTTCGACGTCCAGGCTTCTTCAAATTTTTTACAAAACCATTTTCACGGCAATGACGAACCCATAACCTAACAGTTGTACGATTTAGCGCGTGACCCATATTGTTGATATTAAACTGACGCCGGAATGCGCGCATGAACTTCTTCTATCGAATTGCTTCTTATGTAAGTTTCTACACAATACACACGTTGTTGGACTGAGTAATCCATGAATGTTCAATAATTATTGATGAAAACTAACAAACTTCTCGCAGAAAAATGACGTTACACGAAATTATTAAATTAAAATTTATTTGTGACAGGAGCCTACTTGATTAATAATTTACTTAAATCCCAAAGACTACAGAAGATAATCCCACAGAGAACAACCTATTTAGTTATCTCATAGGGAATTTATTAATAATATAAAATGGGTGGTCTATTATGGGGAACCCAGTATTTTTAAATCGCCATTTCAGAACCAATTAAAACAATCTTACTATATAATATCTAATATTTCGGTAGATTGTATTGAAAGCACAGCATTGCGTGGAGCAGAATCGTGCCCTATGAGGTAACGATTTAATTCGTACACAATGGGGATACATCACGTTGCTTCTAGACAATAACAGCTCCCAAAAACACTACAAAACGGTCCATTCTAGCCAAATTAATTAAAATCACGGCGCGATCGAACAATGCCCGAACGACTGGAGAGCCCTACTCGCCCTCTCAACCCGCTTTGTGCTCGATTGTTACTGGGCGTTCGCTAAATGAATCAGGCATAGAAAACAGACTCTAATCTCTCGAGAATCCTTCACAATACGGCGAAAACTACTCGGCAGCCAACCACAAAAGAACTTTCCAGGAAGTCATTCTTATCGTGGCTCTGGCTGAGGGTCCTTGCCATCGGCACGCTGATGACGTCACCGCATGACAGGATGCCCTAGCCCCCAGTACAAGATAAATGAGACTTTTGTTTCACCCATGCGGTTTCCTTCGGATGCTCGACATCCAGAGGCCGATGATAACAGCCCACAAAACATTAATAAAACCGTATAACTTTTTGCTCGTCGTTATAATATATTATCAATGTTAAAACAATTCGGGGGAATAGGTATTATTCAATGAGAGAACCGCTTGAACCTTGAACCTTGAAGACTACTTAATTAGGCATTATCGGCATAAGTGTCAATTAAAAAACTGACGATGATGTGGTGGCAGTTTGAGAACATCTGACCATGTTCCCTCAAATATTCATCAACGACATATCGTTGATTTGAGTATGTTCTCTGGTTATATCTAATAGTTCTGCCTTAAACAGATTAGTTTTCAGAGAAATATTTTTTTGCTGCCTTCGTCCAAGATACTTTTGGCTGTTTTTCTACCACAGCATAATTATGATATGATTATTATAATTATGCTGTCGCTATACATTGTCCATAATTATAAGTTCGGTACAACTTTTCACTAATACTCCAGGAACATTAGTCAAATAAAGGCAAGAAGGCGGAATGAGAGGTAGTAGGCTATAAACTTGTATAAACCTTTATTTTGGTACCATAAAACTTGTCTCAAAACCTACCTATCGTAGGGTGTCCGCGTCTTCAGATATCCCAAGGTCCAAGGTCAAAAAATTGATTTTTTACACTTTTATTGCAAATATCTCGTTTCCTATTTATATTTATTATAAATATTGTAGAGGATTAAATTCTCTACAATTTTTGTTTAAACATTTTTTTTATATATTGAACCATTTTCGAGATAGAGGGCAGAGCGCGCGCAGTGTTTAACTATTTAGAGTAATATTAGAGGTCAACCTGTAATCCCGATTAAAAACATGCTGTATAAAGTTTATAAATTATTGATAAATATATAATTCTAAATAATTTGCATTTTTTTTCAACTATTACGTTATAATATTTTTTTTTTAATAATTCAGTATTTATTCATTTAAAAACACTTACCTACTCGTGTAATTATAAAGTTATTAAGGGAAATACTTTAATTTCTTTTTAAGTAGAAAAAAATTTCGGGATTACCGGTTGGAAAAAAGGGAAAAAGGTCGGGATTACAGAACGGGACAAATCGGGATTACAGGTTGACCTCGAATGATACTCTAAATAGTTAAACCGTGCGCGCGCTCTGTGCCAAGGTAACTACAAAAAAATGTTTAAACAAAATTTATAGAAGATGGAACAGAGATGCCAAAAAGTATATTTCCGAGCTACATTATTCCTAAGATATTTGGAGAAATTAACGATTTACTGAAACACCACAGCAAATGCGTCCCCTAGACGAAATTAGGAATTCAAAAATATTTTAAATTGGCCTATTCTGGCAATATTTTTAGATAAACTCTTTACCCCAATATCGTAGACATACAGCCGCTGCGTTGTATAGAATATAGGAATAGGGAATAGAATATCTGTACATTAGAGGTAAAAGGTCGTATCTCCACTTTTTGTCAAAATGGACCTAATGCATTTTCCAATACACCAGGAACTTAAATTGTATGATGGAAATGGATCGTATCTCCATAATTAGTAATTAATAATTAATAAAGATAGAACGATTAGAATAAGTCGCATTGGAAATTTTCATCGAGGTAAAAAGTCGCATCTCCAAAGAATGAGCAGTTGCGGTCATACGTTGTTGTGTCATCATGGCAGTCAATTATTTCTATTTTTTGAATATTTGTCCCTCCTTGAAATCAGTTATGCATAAATTTCTTCTGAAAAGTCATACTCACATGGAAGCGGACCTCACATATTCATGCTCTGATTGAGTGAACTATAAAGAAACAACCTACGATGACCATAGCTACACCGTGGGATTAGCAACAGTTAATTAGGTCAACAGGGGCTACAGTCTTTAACATGAAACTGAATGAGTTTAAAAAGCTGGAGGCTCTGTATTCAAGTGCAATCGCTCCATTTGTGAATCGAAAAATGAATACAGAGAACAAAAAATGTCTTATTTCTAAGGCAGTATAGCTAGAAGTGCGGCGTCAAGTCCAGGTATACTTTATTACAAAACTTCGTTTACCTATGAAGAATTTAAAAGTGTTAATTTGAAGAGAGCTCTCAGAAGACCAGAAATTTATATACCAGACGAGTTTCCTCTTAGCCGCAAGGTTCCTCAAGGCATAAAGGCGAAGAAGCACCAACCCCTTTTGAAGTTATTTCAGTGGTTACCATCTCAATTTCATATTTTTTATAGAAATATAAGAATATCCAACCAAGAAGAAGAAGCTTCTGACTGAGAATGAAATCTGAGAATCATAATATCTCATGTTTGCAACTTTTTTATAGCTGCTCCAAATCAGCGATTTAGTTTTTCGTTTCACACCTTTATTTAGTGGTAAAAAATCGCAAGTGCCTTAATTTTAGTCAGGTAAAGCTTAATGTTGGTAGTATTATAGAACATGTCAGTTAAGTTAGTTAATTAAAAACTTCGACAATCTCGAATTTCTATTTTAAATTTGCAACCCTGTTTTCTCTAAATTTATAAAAATAGAGATACGATCCTTTACCTTTAATGTACAGATATAGGAATATTTTTTTGTCTTTGAGATGTGCAGTGCAGTATTATAAAGTGAGGTGAATATAATTTGCTTATCTACGGCGCCGTTGTGTTGAGATTGAGAACCAACCTCCTTAGAGGTATATTATGTAACGTCACAAAACACACGCAGATCAAATGTCAGCATAATACATTTATCGCCTGATCCCGGTAAGGCTTCCGGGCGACGAGGCTTAGCCGAGGAATTATCGGAAGGTCGAAAAAAGCGAATACTCCCAAGGATCATTGGATTAGGACTTTGAAAGGACTCGGGGCATAATCGGGTTCGCAGAGGACGGCGCAGTGCACGTCACTAAGCGGAAATAAAAGAAAAGGGCCGGACAAATGCTCGCGGCGCGACGCAGCGGTTCGCTGTAAGCTGAATAAGCGTTAGAGGAAATGCCAGGAAAAGTGTCAAGCCGGTGAAGTGTCCGCGTTTTCATTGTCGCATTAACGATTTACGAGCCCGGACGAAAGACGGATGCAGGCATTCCACTCGTTCTTGTGCTGGAACCGATATAAGTTGGCTGTCATACATTCACCTCGCGGTTAAAGCGACGTCCAATCACGTTTATATCTAATCCATCTGAACTCGTCAACAAAATATATTAATATGTGAGAGTCCTAAGTGAGAATGAAAAAATCCGAACCATCTTCTCTCAATAATGAGTCAAGACACAAGTGACTTATGTATCCGGAGTATCCATCATAATATCGAGATCCCACATTTTATTTACGCCCAAATAAGCTCAATTGGGTTCAAGTCGCAGTGATATGGAGGCAATGGAATTACCCCCATTCTTTGCTTTGGCCATTTCATCCACTACATACTTCTTGAAAGCTGGAAAATGTTGCCTTGCCAGTGTCAACAATTCACCTTTAAGTAATGAATCATCGTAGTCGGGTTGAATAAATTAAATAGATATGGAATACATGGAAAATCCTATAAAATATTTGAAAGCTGTCACACTCTATCACACAGAGAACAGCTGGTCCAACTGGATGATGTTCAGAGTGATTTGCAGACGGTTACCTATGGTGTTCCCCAAGGGACGGTATTGGGACCAGTCCTTTTCACTGTTTACATCAACAGTTTACTAAGCCTTAAGACACGTGCCAAGATTATTAGTTTTGCTGACAGCTGTTGTATATACGCCATCTTCCTGGCTAAACCTAAAGAGAGAAAATGAGTTTCCAGAAATTGTTAAATGGTTGCAGTATAACAAGTTGACCTTAAATTATGGAAATACAATGTACTTACCTTTTGTTTCTTACAACACAGGTCTCCCTGAGTTGGGTCCTTTAAGCGTAGGTCACAATATGCAAATTTATGAATCTTCTTCGGTAAAATATCTGGGTGTTCATATTGACAGACATATGAGGTAGCGTAGACATATGACAGCTTGGGAAGGATAAGGGGTTTGATACCTAAATTTAAATACTTGCGAGATTTTTTGAATATTCAGCAATTGAGAATTCTGTATTTTTCTTTAATACAATCGTTATTAACGTATGGTATTATAGGATGGGGAGGCGTGTATGACTGTTATCTCTATGATGTTCATGTTGTACAAAAGTGGATCTTAAGTATAATATATAAGAGAAATATTTTATATTCTAGTAATTCATTGTATAAGGAATCCAATATATTTGACTTAAGGCAGCTGTATTTTCTAAAAATAATGCTTTATTTGAAACAATGCAAAATTAGTTTAGCTCCCCATGAACTTCCTTATAATACACGCCGAGCTGAGGCTATATTATACCCTCGTTGTGACAAAACAATTGGGAAAAGATGTACTACTTACCTGGTATCTAGATTGTATATTCTTATCCCTAGAGAAATACAAGAGATACATTCTTATAATTATTACAAAAACAGATTAAAATTATGGATTAGTCAAAATCACAGATTGTTATTTAGTAATATAATCAACTAATGTATATTAGAAAACTACCTACTGTAATGCACATTATAATTTAAATTAAAAAAAATATGTTTAATTTCTGTTTACCAGACACATAAATTTAGTTATCTTGTTAGAATGTTACCGATGTACTGAACTGTTGAGCTTAGTGTTTATAAAGCTATTATTGTCACAAAAATTGATGTGCTATTGAGAGCACCATGAAGTCTAGTGTCATTCTCTCTGAAGTCTAGTGTCTTTAGTGTCATTTATCATTATTACGTACAAGTATCTATCGATACTTCTGTGATTACTAGTGTTTGTTCCTATAATTTGTATTATAAATTATACAATTGTATTTAAAGATGAATACACACTGTTATTATTATTATTATTATTCTATGTTTTTTCTTCTAGCCAGTCTTTAATTCGCCCTTTGGCATCATGCATTTGTGGGCAGCTGTTCTGTTCTATGAGAATGATAATATTATTGTTTTTTTTTATTTTCTATGTTAGGACAATTGCGCGCGCCACTGACCACCGCATTCCATTAGTTTGCATATCAAACGGAAGCACTGTAGACGCTCTTAACGTGAGTCATCATAAGACAACAATACATTTTTTGAAACATAATTTTTAGAATAGGAACCCGCCCCAATTTGAGATCCTAACCTAACTAATATGGTCAATTGCATATGCTGGCACCCGTTGTCAATACTAAATTTATTCCCGGAAAAATCTAGTTCATACCTGTCGTCGTTGCTGTTCTTCGTACCTATGTTAGCTTTTGCTTCTCTAAGATCTGAAATAGAATATCGTTAATTCGGCATTTGTCGTAACATACTCTGGGAGGGGTATTTACATTCTTTTAATCTTAAAATTTGAACTTGAAAAGTTTGAACCTTAGTCATATTAAACGTATGTAGGATGTAGGATATTATACTTTGTAGATATTAGAAATGAATAAACCTATTATAATTATAAAATTCGAACATTATGCATTCAGAGTTATAGCTCTAAAATGATTCAGTGCAATAACTGGTCTTTTAATAAAAGTGACAACAAAGACCGTCTGTCTGTGCTGATGTTCCGCATCCGCTGAGAGATTAAATCGATTACTGCAAGCATCCGGATGCTTTATGCTATTCGCAGATATAGCCCGCTATACATACATAACCCCGATAAAATTCAGATGGGAATTGATGATTCGACTGCTCGTTGTTACATGTATATTATATCATAAATAACTCTCGAGTGATCAATAGCAGGCCATGATATATAGCGGCGTATCAATTCGAGAGCGCTCGATATGATCTAAAACACCCATTAATTCTATCTGTAATTTTGTTTTTAGCATGTTGACTAATGACTTGTTTTTTTTATTGCGGACCAATATATATGATTTAACTCTCATACGCAAGCAACTCAATAGATATCATCTACATGAGTTTTCATGAGTGTCCTAAATGTAAGAAGTAGGAGATAAACTGAACAATAATGAATACCAATCAATTATTTATAAAGTTTACGTAATACTTGTGCCAAACCCTACTTAACAACAATTAGAAATGTTCACTTAATTATTCAAATTCTATAATAGGCTTCTCTAATGGCAGACTGTTTCTACGGTGCCAGCATTAATGCCTATTTCTTGTAAATGCCCGCAAAAACCCGTCCCCGCAGCAAAGTTAATTATCAGCATTTTACATTCACTTGCAAGCACAAAGGCGAAATTTCATAAGCTACACTAACAAAAGCCATTGTCTCTTCAAAAGGCTTCGCAAACACGAAGAAAATAATTACGTCCGCGTCTAATCTCTCTATCCTTTTATTGTTCCATAATAATTATTAGTTATTACTGTATCATAAATTGTTTAAATCATCCTGCCAAATGATATATCATCGCAGATAAATAAATGCACTCCGCGGCTAGAGAAAAGGTTTTGCAGAGTAAAATCATATTCCAACTCGATATTCCTGCTTCCACAATGAATTGAACGCGGCGGCATCCCCTCATGAGGGTACATCTTAAAAGGCAATGTGATTCAATACAACGTGCCAGAGCTTTGGGGCTTGAGCTCGATCGTACCAAGCGCAGCTAATTAAGAACGGTCCTCGTGGTTTATCGAGGTGGCACAGAAAACGTGTACGAGATGAAATCGCGGAACCGATCACGGACACTATAATTTGCAACGCGTTTGCTTAATTCCACGCCTCTGGAAAGAATAATTAACGGCGTTACGGACTCGACGTCCCCCTAACACCTGTCCCGGTGCGGGTACATCAGATTTTACAAAATTAGATTACAAAACTTTAGCGTAGTCTCTTCTTAACAATTCATTTTTTAATTTATGTCAATATCTCTATTAATAGGGAAGATATGATTAATTAAAACAATGACTATGTGTCATGGTAATTTTCAATGCGATTGCCAATGGGTTTTAGCGTCTTCGTTTGTTTATTTTGACAAGTGTCGCTAGTGTTTCTAAGTTAATTGTTGCGATTTGGTTTGAATTATAACAAAGTAACGGTAAACAATAAAAAGTAATAATGGTCTTAAGTGCAACTGGCATCGTCCGAGCCATAACTTTAATACAGGAAGGGCGATACTATGCAGCACAAGTTCTAGGTATTTCGAGACGTAGTATTCAAAGAGCCGTGGAATGATTTCGAGAAACTGGAGAATACACCAGAAGAATGGAATCAGGAAGCAAAAGATGTACAACTTAGCAGGACGTGTTTTAGCCCTAAGAATACTACGAAACAGGGACTCTACTTCAGTTAGTGAGCGGAATGCTTTACAATATGTACGTGGTATAGATATTAGTATACGAACTGTGAGAAGAAGGCTAAATAAAGTTGGCTTAAAGGCAAGGAGACCTGCCAATGGACCATTGCTGTCTAGAGAACATCGTGCCGTCACAGAGTATGGCGAAGAGGTGGCGAAAGGTTTGCAGAGTGCAATATTGTGCCAAGGCTCAGTTTTGGTGGTGGCTCAATTATGGTGTGGGGAGGAATTAGTCTTGAAGCTCGTACAGAGTTAGTGGTAGTAAATGGTGGGGCAATGACTGCTGATAGGTATAGTACTGACATTTTGGAACCACATGTTGTGCCCTTTGTCCCATTTATTGGAAACAATTCCATGCTAATGCATGATAATGCCCGTCCACATGTGGCAGCAATCGTTTCCGAGTATTTGGATCAGGTTGATGTTAACCGTATGATGTGGCCTGCAAGAAGCCCAGATCTTCCCTATCGAACGTGTTTTGACATGGTACGAAGACGTGTTCGAGCCCAAGTGCCTGCGCCTGTGAACCTGGGGGAGCTTAGTGCAGCTGTCGTACAAGTATGGGATGAAGGTGACCAAGGTGCCATTCGTCATTTATTTAATTGTAATTGATGAACCTTGTATATGGTCAAAATTTAAAATTGAGCTGAAATTCAGTAGCACATCTGCATTCCGCACGAACAATTCTACAATTTCAAAAAAAAATCATGTAAATCGAACCTATAGTTAGGAAAATATTTTCAAATGAATTTTTGGTAAATTTTAGATTGATCGAATTTTGTTCCTCTGAGTGTATTACACTAAAAAATAATCAGTAAAACGTAAACCATTGATGACAACTAATAGAGGCAAAGAATAGAAGCAAAAGAAAAAATCATGAATTTAAAAAACGGCAAATGATAGATCAATAAGCGAACGATATTTCCCTAAAGCATTAAAGGCATCTGTAATTTCCCCTGCGGAGATGTATCGGACATTGTCAGCAATTCCAGCTACAGACCGATATCAATCATTTCAAACATTAGTAAGGCATATAAAAAGATATTAAAAAAACAGGTACTATCATCTTTAGATAAATATAACGTCATGTGCCCCAAATAATATGGCTTTAAACAGAAATCAACATCCGATTTCATCGCTGGGTTAATAAAATGAATTTATAGACAAGAGACAAACATCGTTATGTCTTTTCGTTGACCTATAACCTATAGCAAAAGTGTTTGATACCGTTGACCACAATCGCTTATTGAATGCACTAGAAAACGCGGGCTTTCATGGTATTGTGCTAAATTTAATTAAAACGCACCTCCTGGATAGGTCAAATTGACATCGTTGACAATATCAGTGTCAACGATGCCTTTAGTGATTTCAAAGCAGTCAAATTCGAGGTTCCGCACGGCACGGTATTGGGCCCTATCCTGTTTAACTTATATGTAAACGATATTTTAGAACAAGAACTAAAGAGCAGTCATCAGTTTTGCGGATGACACAGCAATTTTCTACCAAAGTGATGATTGGGATTCACTTCGAAGTATTACTGAACGTGACTTTAAACATCTAATAGACATTTCGTACTTCAGGTACTTAAGTAGTAACTTCACTCCTTTATGACATGGAGTGAAGTGTCACTTTCTATCCTTCCGGGATTAAATATTGACGGAAATCCCGAAAGCCGAGAATTACAAACAAAAGAATGTAACAGGTATTTTATTGATTTAATATTTACCTAAATTGATGTTGTTACAGTGCGTCAATTGACCAGTCTTTCCTGGATGAATGCAGCAGATATTGACCTACTTCGGCTGCCCTTTAATCAATATCAGATACACGTTCTTCACTCATAATCGAGCTCATGACACAATCTCTCCAAATTAATCTTGTCTCAACGCAACATTAGTATGGTTACGAACCTGGTAATCAGTGAATCCCATTATAGTGGGTTGGTTCTATTCTGCATGTTGTCACCCGCTATTTTGATTTGCTCGACCAGCCTTTCAAATTAGAAAACCAAATTGCAGTTGGTGAAGAAATAGAGAAAATAGAAGCAGGCCATAATGGACATTTAGTTTTGTGGGAAGAAACGCAGAAAAAATTAAGGAAGTCATGATTTATGCAGAAACCGATGAGTATTTTGATGTCTGAGGCCTGGTACTCACAGGCGAACTGTAACTGTAACTGCAATGGTTACTGTAACCAAAGTTGGTTACAGCTGATCGGAGCTGATCGCACCGAACCACCAGTTGTCAGTACCACTGCGAAGAGAAAGGGGCTCTTAGTTCGTTCAAGAAAGCGCTCATGTTCATGTTTGATTTGTATGTTAGTACGTCTACGTCGCATCGAACTTTGAATAAATGGTCGAATGCGACGCGTAATTTTTTTATAATGGCCACTAATACATATCCCACATGCTAAACGACCAAGCGGAAGACAATAGACAAGATAATGCAGGGAGCCTTCTAACCTTTCCCTATGGAAAAATGAGCATTAAGTTCTATAGTAAAAAGCTGATTATCCTTCCAGCAGGCAAAGGTAACGCAATTGTCACACATACTTAGAAAAAGTAGAAAAGACAATAGACAACAAATCCGAGTTATATCCAGATATTGGAAAACCCTTTTCGCTATATTTCTTATTTTATCAATAAATGAGTTTTATGTCTGCGCAATCATCAATTTCGTTAATTGCTTTTCGGTCCCTAAGAATTTTTAGAATAACGTTAGGAGAATTAATGTTCTCTTCTTGCAGATCATGAGCAAAGCATTAATGCGGTAATCTGAAGTGAATTAATCTTGATTTAAGTGACGTTTCATTTGTTTGGACTTAATGGTCCCTGCGAACATTCTTAATTGCTATTTAAGATTATGTACGTAGGCGTGTCGGAGTAAATTTATTTTTTAAACGCTCCGCACTTATTTAAACTCCTTACTTCTTGGCGCATAGAAGCAGAAATACTAACTTTGATCATATCAAGAGTGGAAAATAAATGTTTTTCATGTCATGTAATTTGGACGTCGTCGTTCTGACCAGTCCAGTCAGGCCAATTCAAACGGATTACTTTGTCTAGGCCTGTGAAACGGGTCGGACGCATATTTAAAAGCGGGGTGTGGAAAATATGACACGATAATGCATTTAACATTTTTTCGCCAGGTTCAAACAGAAGGTAGAATAAAACTTGGCGATCATTCTGCTTTGTTGCTCGAACAATGGCCATTAATCTGTCACGGATCTGTGGCTGTTTTGTGTGCCATATCGTTTATCATGTCGAGCAGTTTTATTAAAAATATAAAGCATTTTCAGGGTAGAGCAATCTTTGATAGCTGGGTTCCTTAAAAAAAATGCCCTTAACTATTTTAATTGAAAATCCAGCAACATATTTGACATTTAAAAACTAATTTAGTTTTTAATGAGATACACATCTACGGCATATCATGTCCCGCACATTCACCATCGCTTGTCCGGACGAGAATTCCAGTTCGGACGATCACAACCATGTCCGTGGCTGGGTTTATCAGCTGACTTATCGGAAGTCTTGAAAGCCCATCAATAATCTCTGCTGTAATCTCCACAAAACTTTATTCTCGTCATAATTCTTAGGCCTGTAATTATGCCGACATGCATAATTTGATCTTAATCGAACGGGCTATCCCTATATACTGGGTGATTCAGCAGAAACGTCCCACTCTAATTATCCCTGCTCTGCGTCTAAGGCCAACAACAACGTTGAGTTGCATGCACTATGGTTTAGATTAAGGGATGTGGCTTTATATACCTTACAGGCTAATTAATATCCGTTTTAAAGCCTGGATAAAGACCTCTCTCAATGTAGATATTCAAAAACAATCAAGCAGTACCCGAGCCCCGTATAAAGCTAAAGTCCATACCATCAATGTTGGCGTGTACACGTGTCAACGAAATTTTTTTAATGAAATCAGTTCAAGGCCATACAATATATTATCCAGTGACATTTCGTTAAATAGGTCTAGGTCTAGGATTTAGGTTAGGTTTTCATTTCATATTTGTATGTAAATTAATCCTGCTTTTAGTTCTGTTTTTATTTTAATAGAAACCATTTATTGGGCCATAACTTTCATGGTTCATCACATATATCATTCAACATCATATTATATCTCTATTTTTATTATATTTGCCTACGACATTATTTTTTATTACAAGGTAAACTGGAATTTTACATAACATGAAGAATGCACGGGAATAACGATCACAGTTTTATCGTTAACTTTAAGCATTCATGCGATATAAATTGAAAGCTACGATAAAGCTAAAAATCGGAGGAAGTTATAACTGTAATTATGGTATCACTTACAATGCTTATACATTTGACGATGTCAAATAGAAAAAATGGATGTACTACCATTTTGCTAAAATTAGATTCAATGCTCTTTCAAAACGAATTTATTTTCAATGCTTTTCAAAACGAATATGAAAACTTAAGATATAAACCTTACTTATGTTATAGTTAGCCACATATGGAACTAAGCCATCGATATGTTTATTTTCAAGTAAACCTTAATAATAATATTACTGTTTACTAGTATTACTATTTCTAGCAAATTGCCTATAATATGTTTCCTGTTGTACCAAGTGTCTATTAGAGCCTCTGTTTGTTCTACAACAGTAGCCCAATTTCTAACGATTTGTGCCACAGGTCCAATACTTTATCATCGCCATATTCTTCTTCGCCTATACGTTTATCGTAAAATTGCTTTGCCTATGCCCATATCATTTCAATGGCATTAAACTGACAATGGTATGGTGACAGTATGAGAACATCATGACCATGTTCCCTTGAATATTCATCGACGACATATCGTTCAGTTTGAGTATGTTCTCTGGCTATTGCTAATTGTTCTGCCTTAAACAGATTAGTTTTCACAGGAACATTTTTATCTTGAAGCCACTGGATGAGCGCTGCCTTCGTCCAAGATGATTTTTGCTGTTTTTCTACCAGCATAGTATGGTATGATGCATTTTTTTGACGCATCTTGCAGGATCGTTTCGGGCTACCATTTGCAAAAATCCACGTCTCATCCAAAAAGACAACTCGTCGCCTAATACTGTTTTTATTTGTTTTGTATTTACTCAGAAACTCTGCCCTTCGTAAGGCGATGTAGTCTTTCCATCAAAGCTCTGCGATTATCTTCCTTTTTGTATTTAAATCCTATATAGTTAACAGCCGACTCAACGACATGACACTTATGTCGAGTATTTGTTTGCTGGTCAATTCGCGCCTAAAGAAGTTTTCACTTCAATAATTAAAAGACAAAAATTGTACCTTATAGATTTTGAGGCTTTTCACTAACAATACCGAAATCTAACAGCTAGTTATCAAACTATGCGAATCAGCATAAATCAAATGGTCAAAGAGAGTCGGCCAAGAGGCTTTTGTTGGCGACGCGACGCGTGGGTTATTTTATGCATTTAACACTCGCATTCTCGCACTCTACTTTATGCATTTTACACTCGCACTCTATTTTATGCATTTTACCTTACGCGGGCCGGTTATTAAGCGATAGATATCTACGAATTCGCGCGGATTGTTTTAAATATTTGAAATAGGGTACTATTATTCAAAATATTTGCCATATAACGGAACGGAATTTATTTACGTTACAGTATAGATCGTATAACCTAAATCGTATAAGTTATGAACACTATAAAGAGTGATAACTATTTAATTTCAAAATCGGGGTTAGATTCTTATAAAGATACTTGTATCTTTAAACACATGGTAATACGTTTAGGAAACATAATAATGTGGCTCCATAATGTAGGAAATGTTGGCGCAGCAGCTGCATAGTTTTCCCGATCCGATCTACTAAACTGACGCGAATCCAAGATTTGCAACATCAAATCCTTTCCCGCACGTCCGCCATAGCAATCGCTCCTCTAAACACCGGCTATTAAATAGTACATTTCCATTAAAACTAATAGATAGCGGGCATCAGATCGGCTGGCAGCGTGCATTAGAGCGCCAATGACGCGGATCCATAATTAACGAGTAATCTCGTTACTGGAATCGATAGGCCAACGTTTCTCGTCCAAGTAGGCTGCAGACGTCATAAATCACTTATAAGGATTATATACCCGGCTTATAAATTCCTTGTTTGCGCTGCGCTATTACCATGTCTTTCATATAACGGCTTATGGCCGCGCTCCATAGCGTTCCAAATGCTATAATGCGAACGGACCTCGAGGAAATGTGTTTGCCTTATTGCCAAGATACAGATGATGGATCGCCCAACGTTATAATGTGTAATTCTTTTGTCGGGATGGATTGATTTAAGGGAAAAACAACCACCGAAATGGCCTATTATAACTCAAGTCCGTGGGCGTTGTTTCGGTTAGATACATTTACGATAAGGGCACCCGTCCGTCTATCTATCTGTCCCACGGCCGAAACGCCTATATAAAAAGAAAATTGAAAAATCTGCCGAACTGGAGTAAGGCATCCCAACATTTTTAAAATAAAATCTAAGATAAAGGAAAATTTTCCTAATTTTCCCTCTTCTTACTAGCAAACAAATTTATATATTCTTCTCCGCTTTTTGGTTTTGGAATCCGTCTGAAGTAGAATTATCTAAAATTGTTTTTCCTCATTTGTTTTTTCGTCTCTAGATTTTTTTCCTTTTTTATTACAAGGTCTGTGCCATGCACCTCTTTCTATGTTATAGGTCTTTGCCATACATCTTCTCACATCATTTATTGAGTTTATTTTTGCGTAGCACCTTCACATATTCACTATACCTTCTATATATACTACTTTTCTTTTCTATATACTTAAAGAATACTTGTTTCAAATTGGTACTATTACGCAATCGTCAGAAGAAATTGTGCACTGAAAATTCCCTAGATCTAGGGAAAATCTGCACAATCTGGCAACATCGCATTTGGGGGGTGCCAGATGCAACCTTCCATGGGTGAGGTCTCAACCCTCTAAGACCTCAAATAACCGAGAATCCCAATTTATTTTTTTAAATGTTTTTAAATAATTTTGTAAAATCTCAACAAAATTCCACAAATTATGCACTGCTGTATTCGCGACGAAAAGAAGTGCTTATTAATGATATGTAACACGTGGGGTAGTTCCATTTAAGATTTTAAAATTGGGGTTGCTAGGGGTTAGGGGGTTGAAGAATATATCAAGACCCCTTGACTGTCACAAATGCCCCCTCTCCCTAAAATAAAAATCGACATGTCCCGGCGTCAAATGTCAAATATTTTGCGGTTTTCAATTACAGGAGGTGGTAAATATTATTGTGCAACTTCAATATTTTTTAAAAAATGGTGCACTGCTGTGTTCGCAATGAAAATGGCTTTCAAATGATGTATAACACTTGGGGTAGTTCCATTTAAGATTTTAAAATAGAGGGGTTAGGGGGACGAATATATCAAGACACCTTACGTTGACTTTCAAAAATGTTCCCCCCTAAAGCAAAAATTTTCGGGTCCCGGCGATTTCGCAAATAATTTGCGGTTTTTCAATTACAGGGGTAAGTTTTAAAATGAACACAGTGTATAGAAACTGGAATGGGATGGTATAAATGAGAATAATCTAGAATGAGATGGAACAAGTGAGAACAATCTAGAATGGGATGGACTAATCGAGAAGCTTCTAGAACTTTCCAGAGCATTGAAAATAGTACTTTATATACATCGCCCATAACATTATGATATTATCATGTAGTATATCAAAATATTGATCACACTAGATACCTTTCGTCATATTATAAAACAATTGGATGGTGACTGTGATGCAGAATAAGAATGTTTCCCTTTAAAATATTACGGATCCATTTTACACGTTCCTCGGCCGTGCCACATCGGCATCATTGGCATTCATTTGGATGCCTAAATTGCCTCATACCATCGACCGTTTTGTGGTAAAGTGGGGTCAACAATAATTCTTGAAATAGAAGTAATACAGCTATTCTTTAATTTAGTGTATTATTTTGATGGGTTTTATGTTAAAATTGATTAGTTATTAGTATTTTATCAAAACATAACAACTTGTTGAATGAAAGCGTCTTTATAATGACGATTTTAGCTTACTGTAAGAAAAGTTATACTGCCCCGATCTCCCATTGCGGCAGTTGTGGGCATCCTTTAAAATTTTTTTTGTCTAATATTTCGTTGTTACAAACTAAATATTAGACTAAGTACTGCATACTTAGCTATAATATTAAATAAATATGACTGAAGTGATCATATACAATACGTATTACCAACAAAGGTATTACTTAGGTAGTTTGGAAAATATAAACACATGAAAATGTTTGAATTACTACCAAATAAACGGATAATGGTGCCCGGCGAAATATGACGTCAAACTGGAACTATTCCAGTCCACTTCTCAATATAATCACACTTCGAATTCTCATTAGCATGGCGCTATTATCGTCGGTGGCGGGTCTAAATGTCATGAGCAGACGGGAGCGTGTCGTAATCATACCGATGTCCCGGGGGCAGAGGGTGGCATGTCGTTGACGCTGACAGACGAGCGTAGATATCAAGTCCGTAAATTCAAACATCCAAACATCAGAAAAGCCGCAGCTGCCATGCGTTGCATTATCGTCCACTTAGGACGAGCACAATAAGGTGCATTACATATTACAGCTACGAGTAGTATTAGGAGCGGAAAGAGTACGTGCATGTATAGCCGGTTGAACAACGAGGCCTTGGAGGATTAATCTAATTGGAATTAGTCGAGTGCCATGAGAATGGGCGTACATTTTGGCGGGTTTAAATTGGCACCGTTATGCAAGACCATTCATTTTCTTTCATGAAAATGTATTTGTTTTCATTGTATCTATGGATTTGGCGATAGTAAATCATTGAGCAGATCAAATAATATAAAGGACTTATTTTGAAAGAAATATTTGTTGGAGATGCGCATCTAGGGCAACAGTAATCTCATCCGTGGACGATGTTTTGCATTTACTTTAACTAGAAATGTTCGAAAAAGAGTGGTATGTGAAAGGTTTGGATCGCATGTGAGTGAATGGTTGGACCGTAGTTCTTGAGGATGCCGACGCTTTGCCATATATGTCATTCTATAGCAGTGAACTAATTTCAAGCTGCGGAGCTAGGTTACAAAAAACGTCAACGAAACAGCAATTCCTTAACGTCAGCTCGCATAATATCCAGCTCTTTTAGGTATTTCAGAGCGCTCTAGAGAAATATTTAATATTGCTGCCAACACTTTATATACGTTTCCCTTCACGTCTAGCAACTGAGACGTGGTTTTCAAGAAGTAAACTCGTTTTCGAATTCTTGGTAAATGACGTCTAGAATCTAATTCCACTTGCAATACATGTGGTTGCTATTGAGACAGTGTTAGTCGATTTTCAGAAGACATTTAAGTTAAGTCTTATATGCTTTCATGTGTTATTTAACATTCTGACCATCATTTGTTTCCAACACTACATTTTGTAGAAAACCCCCGTAAACGCAGTAAGACCGTAATTCTATTAAATTAATTTCACACTAATTTGAACTTTTCAGGCGTCTAGATATTCGAATATACATTTTGTCTATTAGTCGATGGCTAATAAAGATGAAATATAGCATAATGTAGTTAGTCTAAATAATTAATAAAATGTTAAAAATATTTTTTAAACTATTCATCAGATTAAAGAAATATGTTGTTTGAAAGACAATTTAATGTGCGCTTAAATTTATCAAGAGTGCTTGCGGTTTATATGCGTAGCAACCGATAAACAAAGGAATTGTATATATTTATGTGGTGATTATAACGAGAACTACACACTTGTGACAGATCGATATCATTGCCTTTGCAATTGAAACTTAATATTATTAATTTTTCATAATTTCAATAGTTTTAAAGTGTGCTAGTTTAATGCATACTACACCGCAATATAACGCTCAAGTATGGAGTTAGCCAACGAGTTGTTGCTCGACAACTGGATATGACACGTAGCGGTTCGAAGAGTGTGCCAACGTCATAAGGAGACTGGATCCTTTCATGGACGACCTGGAACAGGCAGAATACGACGTACAGAACAACTCGTGATGACCGCTTTATTGCGTAACATTAGGTAATCGTTACTTTAATGCGGTGCAAGTGCAACAGTTCCGTGAAGTGCGAATACTGGCTATTAGTCAGTGGACAGTAAAAATGCTGCAGGACGTAAGTAAACCTGACGCCTAAAAGACCTGCGATTGGTCCAAAGCTTACCCCAGCTCATCGTCAAGCACGTCTGCGTTTTGCACCGGATCATCTCAATTTAACATCAGAACAATGGGGATCTGTTCCGTTCTCAGATGAGACAAGAATATGCCTCGATGGTAGCGACCGAAGAAGAAAAGTGTACCGGAGACCAAGAGAGCATTTGCAGAATGCTACATTGAAGAGCGAATTGCTAATGGAGGCGGTTCTTGCGTGGTCTGGGGCGCGATTTCTGTGAAAGCACGAACCGACACACTAGGGGCGATAATAGTCAAGGGAGAGGAGGTTTAACGGATACTAGGTGCATCGAGGATATTTTAGCAGTTCCTGTGGTACCGTACATTGACTACATTAGAGACGAGTTTATTTTTATGCATGAAAATGCGAGGCCGCACACCGGAAGAATCGTTTTGGGTTATGGAGTAGCCAGCATGCAGGCCCGACCTAAATCCGATTGAACATTTATGGGATGGGCTAAAACGAAGAATTAATGCTCCAACCTCGATCCCAGAACTTATTGATGCAGTAGAAGAAGAGTGGTATAACATCCCACAAGAAACAATAGCGAACTTGATAAGATCTATGCACAACATCTCTCAAGAGGGCAAGAGGGAGCCATACCCATTATTACAAATTAAGTGTTAATTTAGATAATTGCCAATAACCACATTTATTTTCGTAATAAAAAAGTTAATTTGTTTCATGCATTAATTTCACTCGTTAAAAACTAACGAACGAAAATACATTGTAATAAATTTAAGCTCCTATTAAACAAATTAAATTGTTCAAACAGCATTTCTGATGAATAGTTTTTAAAAAATATGTAATTAAAGTCAAAAGTTTGCAGTGGGTAGGTTTCTAGGCACGCAAGTTTAGTGTAGTTGCAACTTCTTCCGATATCTTTGGCCTTGGTCAAAGAAGGCTAATCCTGTGCCCCTACCAAATAATAATTATGCTAATTGCATTATGCACCCGCCCCCCATGCCCGTAATAAATTAAGGTACACAGCCAGCTCGACACATACCATTAAGTGTTACACCCAGAGATTAGTATTTATTACGACGACGTTAATGCATCGGGATTGGGATCTCTTTCCTTCGTAGACACAGTAGACCAGGCCCATAATACGACTATAACTTTTCTCGCGGAGCAGCTGTTGTGTATCCAAAGACCTCCCACTAACCCCGATGTTCCTGCTCGCTCCGGCTCTCCGTCTTCGTCGAACTCGAATTACCATCAGCCTCCCACTAGACGTGGCATGAATGAAACCGGCGCCGATTAAGTCGATCACACGTGGTATTTTTCGCGAGGCTCGATTGAATAATTGGCTGGAATAGCGCGCTTCTATTAGCTTTTTACACTGATGGGGTCAATTTGGCTGAATTTGCATACCGTTTTCTCTAAATCTGCTTCAGTTACTCTATAATTAGCAAACATGTGAAGCACTCCTTTTAACGGCAAAGAACAATAGAATTCTGGAATATTAGTTACACATTTAGAAAGAGGTACAGCGACAAGCATCTACAGCAACTGAAGACACGTATTCAGATGAATGGCTAAGATAATATACTGAATTTTTTTCACTGGACCCAGAATGTTAATCAGGTAATTACGCTAACTGTGCAGTGGAGTGTTTTGATGTGATAGGATTTCCTTAAAAAAAAATTGCGAATTACTACAGGGACGCAACTAATTTGTCAACTCCATATGTAGGGCAGAGTCACCTTAGATGATTCTCTGGACGATTTTCTTGATAGGTATTTAAATATTTCAAAAATTAATTGCAATAAAACATTTGTATCACTATCAACCAAACATGTATTTTAAACGCATTTTTTTACAAAAAAAAACTGGAAAATGTCAATCTCACAGTCTCTTAAGATGAGACTAGAGGTTTCCTAAGAATGGACGTTACACTTCGCAGCTAGCACAGGTGAAATACAACTCATCTATGGTTCCACAAGACTCATGAGGCCACTCAGAACACCCATGTCCAATATACATTGAATAAAGATCAGATGTATGTCTCTTTACAAAGATTTTCGTACTAGTATTATGCTCCGTTTGCTGATGGACATCGCTACTTACACCACATAGCGCAACGCATTATAAATGGTAAGTAACAAGGGCATATATACGGGAGGGGGTGGCTTAGGGGGCTAACCCCCCCATAACCCGACAATTATTATGTAAAATACTTAAACATCTATAACCTACCCGAAGGCTCAAATCTAAAATAACATTTGCTGATGTTATTCCAATTGAGATGTCAATTTCAGATGTTATTCCAATTGAAGGGATAATTCCAGTACCTAAGCCTCTATCCTCCAGTAAGTACGAACAAGACTTACCTGGTTCAATTTTAGATGTTTCGGCTGAATTAAAACCTTGGAGACACAGGTGGAAAAATGTTAGTGGTAACGTCCCGGCATATGCAGTTGATACAATAAAAGAAATAATCAGTTTGTTCTTCCGAAATATTAAAATCCCACTTCACATATTCGCAGTTTTGCCCGTAACATCGCCTTCTGCAGAACGTAGCGTTAAAGAGGAATACAACTTATTTACGATATACTATGCAATGGGTGAAGAAAGATTGAATGGCTTGGTTCTCGTGAATGAATGTAAATCAGGGTAGAATGTGGATATAGACCAGATGTTTTTTGTACATGTCGAATGAGTTTTAATATTTTCTTGAAATATTTTTTTTTATAAAATGTACCTTACAAATTTGGTCAATATTCTTTACGAGAATATATTTAAAACGTATTCTTATGTAGTATTAGTAACCCCTTGGCTACGTTCTAGATCATCCACTGGTAAGTAATAATGATTGTACCCCAGTACTAATGCCTATATATAAATATCCGTATTAGCCGCTATTCATGGTGACTTCGTTGCGGCTCTCCCTCGTGGCTGGCCATTTATTAAAGTGTCTCTTCTCCTACGGCTCGATGATTAATCGTGATATAGCGCCGTTTTAATGGGCTTAGTCCGGGATAAGCCTCAAGTTTCGCGCAACTCGCAGTCGGCATTATTTCGCATTATGGTTGTATAGGTACGTCATACTTACAGCAAAGTAAGGCTATAAGCAACAACAAATTCGAGGCCAAAGTGAAATGAGATTCGCCTTATTCTTTCTTTATCGATAGTCACATGCATCTTTTGTTGCGAAAACCAACTGAAAATTGCTCCTCCATCAACAAACAAAAGCTCTAGCTGCCCAGTCGAACAAGCCACCACCCCACTCTGGGCCATGCTGATAATGCTAGGGCACTACAGTGTAAATAGCCAAGTCCCAGAACTAATCAGATGATGGATGTTTTAATGGCATCAGACAATGATTCCTTTTCAAACGCACTATCAAAGCTGTCCCTGAGAATAATCGATCGGTTCGCCCATGGCGCAAAACTACTACCATCAACTGACGACTGAACAAAAGTAATTGGGTATCAGCGAATACCGTCAAAGTAACAGCAAGGCAGGTAAATATTTAATTACTTTCGTGGACGATACAAATATTGATACAGACAATGCAAATTAGGTTTTAGAACTGGCGACAGATCTTCAATACTATACTGTTCTGGAACTGTACTGTAAGTTCTAGAAGCTTCTCGGTTATTCCATCCTATTCTAGATTGTTCTCATTTGTTCCATATGATTCTAGTTTCTATACAAGGCGTCTCGAAGGGGGTAGTCCACAGGTTCTTGTACCGCAATTCTAAATAGGACCAGGGGCGTATCTCGGTTATTTGAAGTCCTAGATGGTTGAGACTTCATCCTTAGGGGTTAAATTTGGCACCCCCAGATGCGATGTTGACACATCGTCGGGTGCGGTGTTGCCAGATTGTGCAGTTTTTCCCTAGATCTAGGGATATATTTTCAATATATCGTGCACAATCGCTTTTGATGATTCCGTAACAATAAGTTTAAAAATGCCGCAAAAAGCCACCCTCTACAAATTGAGGCGTTTTATAGGTATGCTGCTATCCTAAAAACCGGTGCCAATTCTTGTTCATCGTTGGCATGGAACAAATGACCGACAAACCAAATTTTGTCGTTTTGAGTCGTTTTGATTAACATTTTCCACATGGACGATATACCCCTACTCATTATACGTATATGCACATTAATGACATAAGATTTTTCAATTTATTTAAATACAGCTTTTATGTTATAGGCTAGGTTCTTTTCCCGAATGTTAGTCCTAATTTCTGCATTAAACCGTAGTGGATAGTTATGTTTATAGTTTCCGAATAATGGACAGAACTACTAAATATGTTGTTTAAGATACCATAAAATTGTCCACTTGCATCATTAACATCTGTACAAATAAAAAAATACCTGTAAGTACCACTATACAGGCTAGAAAAATATTTGCCACGGCGAATGAGTCAAATTCTTCACTCATACATCACTTCAGAGTTAAATATGGAAAAGAATATTCTGACGTCAAGAAGATTTGTGCTGGAGTACCTCAGGGCATTGTCCTTGGACCTGTTCTCTAAACTTCGATTGAAAATATATAGGAAGAAGAAACGTGTGCAATTAAACCTCAAAATCAGACAAGTGTATTGGCTCCTCGGGTGTCATTCTAAGTTGTCAATATACAACAACTTGCTTCTCTACAAGAACATCATGAAGCCCATATGGACTTATGGCATCCAACTCTGGGGATGTACTAAGAAATCCAACATTAATTAAAGTAATTCAAACGTTCCAGAATAAAGTCCCTCGAAGCATCGTCAATACGCCGTGAATTACACGTGTATACATTCGCAATGAATACATCCACCGCGACCGGAATATGCCTATATGTGTTATGTGGAGTGTGACACTGATCTACTGAACCGCTAAGTCTATATTAAGAAAAAAATGTTAACTAGATTTAATCTAGTGACAATGTCCAAGGTCCGCGGGGCGATTTTCTAAAAAAAAAAGTAAGTACCAATATCTGGAGTGATGGTGAATCAAGTTGATGATGGCTAAATTTTAAGCCATTTGTAGTAGCGATAAAAAAAATTCAAAGGCAGCTTCAAAAGGAGAATTTAAAATAGTCCTCAATTATCTGTTTTTATTAAAGTCCTTCCTATATAATCATGCCACGCTAGAGACGTCTCTCTTAATTTTGAATTCTGTTTGTGGATCTCTAGTGCATGACCGAGTCAAGTGAGTCAATACGCATTAAAAATGAAGTAGTTAATATACACAAGACGAATATAGATGTGGAAACCTCCTGCATCGATTCAGCGTAGAAATGTGTTCGTACTAAATTATTGCCTGTCCCGACAGTCGTCGTTTTCATAAAATATATACGAAACTAATTTAAATTGCCGTAATTTATTTTGAACGAGGAAGGTTAACAGCGCGGTGAAGCGCTTATTTATTTGTTGGAATTTCGTATGTGCATATTAGAGAGAAAATATGATGAAAGAAAACGTAATAATAATTAGGTTACGTCGGCCTAAGTGCGAGTTATTCGAAAGTAAACCACATTTAACTAAAACGTTTATGTTAATTACATAGATTTCAATATACAGTGAGCTCGTAAAGTTTGGAATAAATTCAATTAATCGTTATTGAAGGATTTTCACAGGAAATCCTCGGACACGTCAACTTTATTTTATAAAATGTCACTTTTTTCAGCCATCGATTTTTTTTTGTTTTGTTCGTTTTTGAGCTATGACGTCATCGACAATTTTTTTAAATGACAACCCATATTTTTTTTCACGGATTTCGATAGAGCACATTTTTCTGAGTGCGAATATGTCAAAAACATAGTACCTTTAACATTAAAGTGTTCGAGATATTCGGTTGCAAAGTTTTAAGAATGAATTATACAAGCGATGACCAAATGCTAATCATTTATCAAGAAAGCGCAGGAAAAACAACAGTTTTGACAGTTGTCACAATTTTGAAGTTTTTCCTCGCAAGTTTGTGTTTTAATCAGTTGAATAATATCATTAAGTAAGTTGATTTATCATTATTCCATCATAATTCATTTTATTTAAAAATGGTCCGTCGTTTGAGTGAAAGGGAAAGAATCGAAATTTTGTTGATGATCGGTTACGGGGACAGAGCTCGCACACAAGTAGAAGTTTGCCGTTTATTTAACAACAAATATCCAAACAGAGAACCAATTACACAGTCCACCGTTAGCAAAATAGAACAAAAGTTTTTAGAAGTGGGTCATACTAGAGATCGCCCTAGAACGGGTCGTCCACCAGTGCAACAAGATGTTAAATTGAATGTTCTACTAGAGCTTCAAGAAAATCCCCATTTACCCACCCGCCAAGTGGCGGCAAACAACGGAATAGTTCAAAGCTCCGTCTTGAAATATTTGAAATTGAACAAATGGCATCCGTATAAAGTGGTTTTGATCCAAGAGTTAAACGAAGATGATCCTGACCGTAGGTTACAGTTTTGCCAAACCATGTTGCAACGCCTGATTGATGACGACGGATTTTTACGCAATATTGTTTTTTCTGATGAGGCTACCTTTTATCTCGACGGCACAGTTAACCGGCAAAACTGTAGATATTGGTCTCCTGAAAATCCACACTGGAAAATGGAAACTCGTAGTCAGTTTCCACAAAAAGTTAACGTTTGGGCTGGTATTGTAGGTAATCGTATTTTGGGCCCATTTTTCTTTCAAGGCGTATTAACAGGTGAAATATATTTAGAATTTTTAAGAGACGACTTAGTCCCTGCACTTGCGGTACTTTACCCAAATGACGTAGATCCAGATCTGCCCCATCACACGATATGGTACCAACAAGACGGTGCACCACCCCATTTTGCAGTGATCGTTCGCGATTATTTAAACCATGTATTTCCTAACCATTGGATTGGTCGCAGGGGAACTATCGAATGGCCCCCTAGATCTCCAGATCTCACTCCCCTAGACTACTTTTTATGGGGCTATTTAAAGAGCAAAGTTTATTTCAATAGACCAAATACCATCGAAGAATTAAAGGACAGAATTCGCAATGAAATTCGAACCATTCAACCCGATACTGTTGGTAAGGTTCTGCAGGAGTTTCAGTGGCGGATGGGATATTGCCAGGAAGTGAATGGAGGTCACTTTGAAAATTTACTCTGATTTTATTTTTTACTTTAATTATTTATCATTTATTTGTTAAAATATTTTTTTATTTGTTTAAATTGTTATTAAAAAATTGAACAGATTACTCCCAAATCTTTCAAAATGTTCGATAAGCTACCAAAATAAATAATATTACTCCTTAATCTTTTAAAATGTAATAAGCTATAAGCTATTAGAATCAATAAGCTATTAAAAATCTTGACCCGCCCGATAGCTTATGCATGGTGCCATGGTACATTTTATAAACTTTGCAACCGAATATCTCGAAAACTTTAATGTTAAAGGTACTATGTTTTTGACATATTCGCACTCAGAAAAATGTGCTCTATCGAAATCCGTGAAAAAAAATATGGGTTGTCATTTAAAAAAATTGTCGATGACGTCATAGCTCAAAAACGAACAAAACAAAAAAAAAATCGATGGCTGAAAAAAGTGACATTTTATAAAATAAGGTTGACGTGTCCGAGGATTTCCTGTGAAAATCCTTCAATAACGATTAATTGAATTTATTCCAAACTTTACGAGCTCAGTGTATAAGCCCGGTGCATAACAATTACGAAAAAAATAGAAATTCTTCATTATTTTTTTCCAGTAGATTAATATTGTCTTATAGACTTTTAGATTATTCTCTTATAGACTTATAGATTCATTTTATCAATTACTCAAATACATTATGGTCCTCTTTGGCTATATTTTAATTTTTGATGTATTAAATAGATATGAAAAAAAAACTAAGTTTATCAACTCCAACATTTTAATTACATCACAAAGTATAGTGTGTATAGAAAACATAAAATTTAGCATGTATGGAAATATTATAGCATCATTGGTTGATGATTTTAAGATATTATAGTTAGAATAATTTTTGTTCTATACCAAGGAAACATTTGCGACCGACAGCTCAGTTGTCTGGAGAGTGGTCGAGGTTCCGACTTATAGACTTATTTTCTTATAGACTTATAGATTCTTCATTTTATCAATTATTCAAATAAATGATGGTCCTCTTTGGCTATATTTTATTTTTTAATGTATAAAATAGATACCTATGAAAACAAAACAACTAAGTATATCAACTCCAACATTTTAATTAAACCCCAAAGTAATAATGTGTTTAGAAAACATAAAATTTAGCATTTATGGAAATACTATAGCTCATTGGTTGATAATTTAAGATAAGATATAATAGAGGGGCATTTTGTGTTCTAAACCAAGGAAATCTTTGCGAACGACAGCTCAGTTGTCTGGAGAGTGGCCGAGGTTCTGACTTATAGACTCACTTATGGATTCTTCATCTTATCAATTATTCAAATAAATGCTGGTCCACTTTGGCAGTATTTTATTTTTGAATGTATTAATTAGATATAAAAAAAATCAACTAAGTATATCAACTCCAACATTTTAATTAAATTCCAAAGTAATAATGTGCATAGAAAAAATAGCATTTATGGAAATACTATAGTAGCATTGGTTGGTGATTTTAAGACATTATAGTTAGAAGAGCATCTTGTGTTCTAAACCATGGAAGCCTTTGCGAATGATACCTCAGTTGTTTGGAGAGTGGTCCTATATGTGACCTATACTTCATTCAATATGTACTTATAGTTAACTGACCCCATATAAGATACCGCGCAGTTGCCACATGTAATTCTTCTACTACTTACGTACGTCTACTTTAAATATGACAATCACGTAAACATTTATTTTTATAGTTAAAAGCGGCAACGCCGATCCACGACCTCTCCAATAACGAATATTCAAGCGGTATATCTCTTTTTAACTCATTGGAATGACGCGCCGTCTGCGTTAGTTTGACAGTCCCTATGGACTCTCGGAACGTTCGGATCTCTTACAGTGGCGGGTTTGCGGGTATTGCTAATATATTATTTATATACCTACCTATGTAGGTATACATCGAAATGACGCGCCGTCTGTGTTTAGTGAACGGAGTAGCAAATGTCCCCTCTCTTACATAGGATCCATGGGTTATACGCACGTAAATTGTTACGGTCATTCGCGATAGTGTAGTGCGTTGGTTAAAATATTCGCGTGTATATATATATATATATATATATATATATATATATATATATATATATATATATATATATATATATATATATATATATATATATATATATATATATATATATATATATATATATATATGTGTTCGGATTATACAGAAGCATCAAAGGCAAGCATATACACACTTTTAAGAGAAAAAAAGGTACATGGAAGTGTACAGCCACCGAAACCAAAAAGCGGTCGAAATAAGATTGTAGTGGACGATGATGCAAAAAATGCGATACGTAGAACGGTCCACGGTTTCTTTAGAAATAACGAATTGCCCACTTTAGATAAGGTGCTGCAAGGTATAAGTGAAAATGATATTATACCTAAAATGTGCAGGAGTAGTTTGGCAAAAATTTTGAAAGACATGAATTTTAAGTATGGAAAAGTAGACAGAAAAAGTATTCTCATAGAAAGATATGAAATAGTTGCTTGGCGGATGGATTATTTTCGAAAAATAAAAAAGTTTCGAAACGAGGGGCGGAAAATTTTTTACACTGACGAAACGTGGGTCAACGAAGGACATACTATGAAGAGTCTGGCAGGATGGAAAAGTGAAAAATGCACGGCAAGCTGCGATTGAAGGCTGGACAACTAACTGGTTTAAAAATGCCGTCTGGAAAAGGTCGCCGTTTAATCATAACGCATATTGGAAGTGGATTTTTGCGTAATGGAGAACTGATATTTCAATCTAAGAAGACCGGAGACTACCACGAGGAAATGAATTCCGAAGTATATGAGAAATGGTTTGCCGGCGTACAGGTTTTGCCGGCCGGCGTTTTTGGATACAGGTGATTTATTTTATTTCTCTTATTGTTTTTATTTTTTGTTGAGAATTTTTTGCTTTATTTTGGAATATGGGTATATTTATTTTATTGTTTTTATTTTTTGTTGAGAATGTTTTGAAATATATATTTATTTTATTGTTTCATTTTTTGTTAAAAATTTTTTGCTCTATTTTGGAATAGGTATATATTTATTTCATTTTTCCGTTTTAAAGTTTATTTTTCACGGCTACTTAGCTGTTTTGTACATATTATTTTTGTTTCTTGTGGGAAATATGGCTACTGGCAAACCACCCACTGAAAAATGGTAACGCGCTGAAAGCAATACTTCATGAGTGGTGTGGAAACTTGCATTCAATATCAGCTGTAGTATTGAAAATCTACATATAAAAACCTACTACTTTAACCCCCTGTAAGTAGTTTAACCCCTTGTAAGTAGGTACCTATTGTTCATTGACTTTATTTTTATGTAGGTACTTACCATCCTAGATCACCTTCTACTTTCACCCCCCTAAGAAAAAAAAATGTCTACGCCAATGAAAAACATTGTGTAGGTCAGGGTTGCCGGTCGTTGAACTATACATACATATTGTACGCCGTATATATACTCTACTTTTTATGAATTATAATTAATTGTGAATGTATATATTATAATAATTCCGATTTATGAAATTAATAGTCAAATAGAAAAAAATATTGTCCAGAAAAAGGCTCATGCCGTGTGTGGATTGTGAGAAGACGAAATGAAATACATCTTGGATCTACTGGATAACACAACCTAGGTATAAATATAGGCAATTAATTTCGATTGAAATAAAATGGCCTATAATCAAGCAAAATTACAAGTCTTTTAAACCAAAATCAAATAACAAGGTTTTGAAAAAATGAAATTACAAGGTTTATGAAGTTTTCAAAGTACAAAAATCAAATTACAAGGTTTTGAGTACTAAGTAAGTCAAAGTTATCATAAACGAAAGCAATAATCAAATAAGAGATGCCTTCTTTGGTTCAGGAAGTTGTTTTCTATGATTAGCCACCAAATGGAGAGTGAACTGCTTCTGTTCTTCGTCCTTGGTAAGCGACTGGTTATATTTTTGAATCAAGCTAATGCCTCATTCAACAGTGTCGTTGACAACCCTCATATTAGAACAAAGCTTCAACGAATCATTTTGACACTGTTTGGGATGCACTTTTAGTAATTCTTTAAATTTACTCTTCGCTTTAGAGTGGACATCGAATAAGGAGTATGTCCTTTCGGTGACAAAATTTTCCAAATTCAGAACAGTTTTTTTTAGATATTTCTATACGGCGCGGAACAGCTGGCGTTTAAGGTTCTCGATCATTTGTTCTTTAGTTTTTATTGACACTCTATCCTCGAAAAACGCTATAGCCACCATAGATATCAAAGATGCCTGGCCAAAGCTGTATAAGTTTTCTCACCAATTGTTTTGTTGGGGTAAGTGGAATGAAGTACTGGAATAAGGCTCCACTTGGAATTAGAGCTCCATATAATGACATCCAGCTCCTAGATGATTTACGAACATTTGACTAGTGTACAATACTGATCTGATTCGTATGGTTTATAACTATGGCGTAACCGCCAACTTTCAAGATTTGGAGTAGGTATCCAAGCATGGCAAGCGCTTACTAATTTCAATATCTAACGTAAATACTTAAACCAGAGTCAAGTCAAACAGAATAAGGGATTATATGGGTATCTATGTATATTTTTTCTATTTGTTCTTCCCGAATTTTCGGCAAACAGTTCCCGTAATTCACATACCTATTATATACCTACCTATTCAAAAAGCATTATCAGGTACAATATCGCCCACTGCCGACCGTGATAATTTATGACGCGGAAAGTGGATAAAATTAAATAAAATAACCACTTTTGTCAAACAACATTATTTCTTGAGGAATGATGGATGGACGTGTATATAATCCCGATATTTATGCTATGGAAGGTTTATGGCACCATAAAAATAAATTGCCTCAACACCCATACAATAGAAGCCGGTTTATGACTCGACGCTACTTCTATTAAAAATATAGTTGGGTATTTGTAATGGAGTGTATGGACTTGATAATCCCGTGTCAAACTTGCCGTAAAGCCTCTATTATGTGCGTGCATTTATAAATAAATTACGCGGGCATAACTTATGCTATTGTATTTTTGTAATTGTTCGATTCCATTATCAACGCACCGGAAATAGCTACGCTGCCAGGCTGTATAAACCACAAACTTTGAGGTTCTACATTCTATACATAACACATAATTATCAAGTTCAAAGGCATTTCAAGTAAGCATGTTATAAGAAATAGTATTCAACAAACCTGTGTCAGCCAATATATGCTAAAACATTTTCCGAATACCTACCTACTTAGATAGACGATAATTTGAATTAATTTCAGTAAATACTTATTATAAGTATTCAGAATGATTAAGACTTCAAATTTATTTTATAGAGACCTGAAGACATTACGATTGAATCATTTATTTTGATTGGATTTTGTTGAAAAAGAAATGGGATTTTTAAATAAACATTTAGCACCAGCATATAGCTAGGAAAAGTAGTGGTTTACACTTAATGCGTGACACATTAAGTGAAGATGCCATTAACTCCCCTGCCAAAGGTTTCAACTTCGCACTTGCTCCGACCTGGATTTCTGTGGAAAGTATAATCTGCGAGGTGGAATTAGCAGTCTCCAATCTAGATACCAATACCGCTGAAGCCATGCGTCAATATGTATCACAAATATCAAGGACAGCTCGACCGCCCAAGAGAAAGAAACCTTCCATACAAAAAAGAACAAGCACTAAAGGAGTTGAGACGAAACGAAGACATCATAATATTACCAGCAGACATGGGAAATGCACCGTTATAATAGACAGTAACGACTACCATCAAAGAATAGAAACACTATTAGATGACCCAACATACCAACGTATCACGACTGATCCAACAACATACTTAGAAAAGCCTATAAAGACCAAGATCCAGAGCTGCTCGATAGATAAAGTCATACAAAATCAGCTGATTCCGAGAGAAAAATCATCAAGATGTCCAAAGTTATATGGATTACCAAAAATCCACAAAGAAGGAGCACCCCTAAGACCGATTGTCAGTTCTATTGGGTCACGACTACAAGAACTAGCAAGATACTTAGCAAGGAAACTTCAACCACACACTGAAAAGATGAAGTCATACGTAAATAATGCACTTAGAATTACTACCATACTTAGAATTACTTAAGATTGAAACCGTAGAACTAGAGCATCTGCTAGTAAGTTTTGACGTCGTGTCATTGTTTACCAACATACATGTGGACAAAGCTTTACAAATAATAAGACAAAAATATCAGCCGGAAGAACACACATTATTGACCTTATTAAACACTGTCTGAAAAATACATTCTCATACAACGACAAACGCTATAGACAAATTGAAGGAGCACCTATGGGATTTCGATGATGTTTTTTTGGAGAAAATAAAATTAAATTTGCTTTTAGATCATTACCATTATCAAGACATCATAATATTACCAGCAGACATGGGAAATGCACCGTTATAATAGACAGTAACGACTACCATCAAAGAATAGAAACACTATTAGATGACCCAACATACCAACGTATCACGACTGATCCAACAACATACTTAGAAAAGCCTATAAAGACCAAGATCCAGAGCTGCTCGATAGATAAAGTCATACAAAATCAGCTGATTCCGAGAGAAAAATCATCAAGATGTCCAAAGTTATATGGATTACCAAAAATCCACAAAGAAGGAGCACCCCTAAGACCGATTGTCAGTTCTATTGGATCACGACTACAAGAACTAGCAAGATACTTAGCAAGGAAACTTCAACCACACACTGAAAAGATGAAGTCATACGTAAATAATGCACTTAGAATTACTACCATACTTAGAATTACTTAAGACTGAAACCGTAGAACTAGAGCATCTGCTAGTAAGTTTTGACGTCGTGTCATTGTTTACCAACATACCTGTGGACAAAGCTTTACAAATAATAAGACAAAAATATCAGCCGGAAGAACACACATTATTGACCTTATTAAACACTGTCTGAAAAATACATTCTCATACAACGACAAACGCTATAGACAAATTGAAGGAGCACCTATGGGATTTCGATGATGTTTTTTTGGAGAAAATAAAATGAAATTTGCTTTTAGACTATTAAGTACAAGACCATTATCAGAACAGTAATCTCGAATATTCAATATAGACAGTCCATTGCGCTAAAGCTGAGTTCGTCAAATGTTTTAATGATACCGAAGCTGATGTAACATATGCAAATATGGACATGAATGAGTACTTAATTAAGTTTGTTATTGACAATATCGTTTATAAATATCAAAATAATAGTAATTATAATTTAAAAATTCACACTTATGTAGGTATGCTACATTCCTCTCTTATGCGCTTTATATTACATACTCTGTAATCCCTCAAAAGTATATCTTCGAGGAGGATCTCGCCAGAAGAAGGATTGAATGAATGCGCGTGTATACTTACGACTCTAATGAAATATGCAAATACACGGATACGGCGAAGTTGATATCTGATAGATAGACAGTAACAGAAACGTATACAAGCGGTCAACTATAAATTTATCTCCGCTGTCGTGGTCGTGATTAATCAAGACGGCGTGGACATTCCTCGAGGATTCACGTGTAGCAAACGGTAGCGAAAAGTAGGCGTCGGCGTGGACTATTCTAGGCCAACTTTAATGTATATATTATTTAGCAGCAGCTGCCTCACGACGATCGGCGCATCCTAAAACAACAATGGGATGGGGGTCGCCTACATGGAGCGGCGTGTTTATGTCTGTTAAGTCACAATAAATATTGCTCTTAGAGCTCTTGCTCTACCTACGATACCGCCATAAATTACACATACCGTTCCGATAACGTGCTCCTATTCGCTTTTATTGGTTTCCCATGGAAATGGCTCTTGTTTTTCTCCGGGAAACAATGGCGGAATTTATAAATGAGATATGGCTTATGTAATTGTTTCTTCTGACGAAATTCCTGATGGCAGAACGGGATCTCCATCGCGTTGTGTCTCTCTTGCATCTGCACGTCACTCGTGCGTTGGCTTCAACCGTTGATTGAACTTATAAATTCTAAAATCTTTCAGTATAAAGTATAATTTATATACACGGTGTTTCATTCATACACAGCAACAGTAAAATCCTGACCTCACAATATAATATAATGATGTGTCAATTAAGATACCATTCTATATTGAAAATGATTGGATATCATTGGGAGAAATGTTTGGATTAAATCATAAAATTATCTTTATTTAGTATAATACCATATTGCATTGCGAGCTACTAATAAGGGGAATTTTAAATATATATTTAAATCTGTAAAGCTTCATAATTTAAAAATAATTACCAGCATAGTGATTAAAAAATATGTCAACAATAAAAGACGGGAAAAATACTGAAGATTCAGCTGAAATATTCCCAGCAGTTTGCATTTCGTTGTTGCCGCATATTGAGGGATTAATATGAACTGTATTGAAATAGGGACTGTGTATAGTATTTATTTTTATAAATTGTGTTTTTTTGTTATTTGTGTATCTTATTAGTGTATCGATCCATATTTAAATGATTGATTTTTTTATCAGTTTCAAAACCAACTGGTATTCTGCTGATATGCGAGGAAGCTGTGGGTAATGCGATAAATTGAAGTAACTTTATTCTTGAAATATATGAACGTTTATATCGCCATATTCCCGACTAATATTCATAAGACTAATAATTATTAAAGACTAGCGACCAAGGACCCAGGCAGCTTTCACGATCGGGAATGATGCAATGAAAGCTGCCAGGCGGCGGCTCGGGGACACAGTCGGTTGCTCATGCCGGCTATTAATGACTAAGTTGCTTATGTAAGCTATTCCTCACTTCTTATATGTATTCTGGGTTTAAACTGTTTTAAACTTTTAGTCCTATAATAAACGTTTTACAGTTAAGTTTCTTCGATTACTCTCGCAATTCTTCCCATATTTCCACTGAAAAACTCAACAGTAATGCAACAGGATCAGAATATATTTGGAACAGTACGTGTTTCTTGCGTCGACGAACATTTGGTAAGTAGGTACTCTGGCGACCATTTGAAAGTGCACGACTCTTATATCAGATTTCGTTATATTTGATCTTTGTAAAACTGACTTTGCAATTTGAAGTTCATGTGATGTGTCATTATGACATTCGCAATTGTGAATGTCAAAAATGTTCAAAATAAACTGAAATATAAAACTTAAGTAATTTAAAACTACAAAACTCCAACGCGAGTAGGTCTGTATAAAATTAATATTTCATCCAGGCGCCATTTGAGTCTATTACACTTTGCAATCGACGTCTCATTGATGAAACAAGTGTCCTCGTGTAATCTACGTTGATATTGTCCCAAGCATTTTCACCACAATTTGCTGGGCCCCCACAATTCTTCAGCATTTGTTGGGCGGAAATGTCTATTACCAGGTCTATTATAAATATTCTTAACAATCATCGACCATGCATTTTCAATTCGGTTTAGGTCAGGCGACTTTGAGGGGCAAGGTTCATCAATTCTTGATGTATGAATTGAGCAATTATCTTGCTGGAAAATAAAATTCTGAGGATACAACCTAGTGACGGACGGCAGCATAATATTGTCCAATATGCGTATGTAACTCTGTCCGGTAAGGCGCTCTCCTATCCTCCAGCAAACACCGGGACCTAGGGAACTTATCCATGTCCAAACATTGATGGAAAAACGTCCACTCCGGTCGGTAGGTTTAATATACCTCTCTTCATACCTCGAATTCTGAGGTCGGTAGACGCGGATGGAACCATCATGACATGACTGAAAGACCTTTTCGTCGGAAAATATGACATTATTCCAAAAGTCGTCGGGCCTACCGAAAAACTGGTTCGCAAAATTAAGACGTTGTTCTTTAGGCCTTGGGTCCAAAAATACCTTCTTGGCTGCCGCATCATTTTATAACTCTGAACCCTTCACCCGCCGCCATGCAGACTTCACAGATCCAGGAAACTCCGTTTCGAAACAGGCCGTCACTGCTGTTTCAAAGGGATTCCTTCTAAGATGGTCTAGGAAGAGGTTGTCTTGCTCCACAGTGCTTATTTTACGACGCCCTCCGCCGTGGACGTAGCGAACGTTTCCTACTGCATTCCATTTTTGTTTGAGTTTGAATATACAACTCTTACTCATATTTAGCTCATCTGCAACTGCCTGTAATGACCAATCATTTTCAAGCAATGTAACAGCTCGCATTTTTTCAGGTTCAGTTAACCGCGGCATTTTAAAACTTGAAAACTAATAAAGTGGTTTGTAAATTACGGAGTTAATTACTGACATTTGTTTGAAGTTTCAAATAAGTGTCAAAATGAAATATAAAAAGATCACATTACAATATCAAAAAAAATCGTGCACAATGGCCGCCAGTGTACCTAGGTATACTAGTTAAGAGTAAACAACACTTATAAAAAAAACATTTGTGTGGTTTCTTATAAGCGAGAAAATATAATGTAGTGTTGGATATAATTATATTTGCTACTATTAAAATAGAAATAGATTATTAAACATTTCTTTATTCGAAGTTATTTAACTAACTTTAACGTCTTGCATATTTAACTGTAAAGGAACAAAAGAACAACCTTTTTCAAACTGCCTATTTATTTAGGCTATAATAATAATTGTGACAACAGTGATAATTGATACGAGTGCTCTTTAAAAGTGATTTACATCAAGGCCAATCCCTATACAAATAATTTAGAGTGTAGTTAATAATTTCGAGCGGATTTTTAACAATAATTATTGTTAACGTTCGTAGGTAAATACACACTTTTCGGGTTCTCGACTAAAGTACATTAGCATTGTCAGTCATACATACCTACGCCGTGGTAAAAAGCTTTTAGTCGCGGCAAGCAACAAATGGTGGCACCGCATTAGCACGGACGTACGAAGAACGGGCGATAATGAATGTTTAAACTCGGTGCGGTTATTTTGACAGTTCGGATGATTGATAGAACTGATAAAGCCGAAGTGGGACTTTTACCAGTCAACCAACAATATTATTATAAGCGGCAGCGCAGCTGTTACACATTTTCACGGTAATCCCCTGTGAGCCGGGGTAGTACCGGTCAGAGCCGAGCTACTTAGAACCCGAGCTGAATGCCCGTCTTATTTTTTTTTGTAAAAAACTCATCAGCCATGCTGAACAGCTTAGGGCATTGAGGTTGGTAAATCCGTAAGTCCCGGATCGTATTCTAGTTTTTTTAACCACTACAAGTTGTCAGCGTTACTATTATTATTACTCTTAATCGGGTATAACGCGGAAATTGATTCTCCTACATACTAAAAGCGGACTAAACTTCTGCCATTGCCCACAAAGGACGTACCAATTACAGCTTTAACTGTTTCTCGATATTGTTGAACACGAGGCTGCTATCTAATGCCATAAGAATGAAGGCCCATCATTTCTAGCGGCCCTCGCGGTACTTTCCAAGGCTGGGAGCCACACACGAAGTGACTTAGTTTCGTCCTGGTTCCTGGTATGGTTCGACGCGGTGCGGTGGAAGCGCCGTGCTATTTATTCAATGGCAAGTCTTACTGTCTAGGTGGCATTCAACAAATGCATTCAATTAATGCGATTCGTGCACTCTTGCGATTTTATATACGTGCGCTTACAGAAAATACTTGTTTCTTGAAATGTCAAACGAGCAGCTAGATATCCAACATGCTTTCTAAAAGAGCAGTACAAATCAGTGCAGGAGACACTGTCATAAGAGGACTGGTTGCGAAAGGCTGTCCGCAGGGAGGTGTTTTATCACCACTGCTATGGAATCTGGTTCTTGACAGCCTCCTAAACCACCTCAACGTGGAAGGATTCTACACAATTGCACACGCAGATGACTTAACGATACTGCTTAATGGAAAATTCGAAGGAGGTCTCTGTCAGAGAATGCAGATGGCCCTAAGAATAATCGAAAATTGGTGTGAGGAGTATGCCCTATCCGTCAACCCCAGGAAGACGGAAATGGTACTCTTTACAAGGAAAAGAAAACTGGAGCCAATGAGAGCACCTGTTCTCCTAAACACAACACTAAATTTTTGGGGGTAACACTTGGGGGTAACTTTCGATGCTAAATTAAACTGGAATCTTCACCTCGAAAGAAGAATAAATAAGGCCTACATATCATACGAGCAGTGTCGCAGGACCGTAGGGAAAACCTGGGGAATGAAACCCAGGGTGGTCCTGTGGATTTACACTGTTATCATAAGACCAATGGCCTATGGAGCTGTTGTCTGGTGGCCAACAACAAGTCTGGTGGCCAAGAGTCAACAAATAACAGCAAAACTCAAGCTAGGCCAGGTACAAAGAGTTGCCTGTCTGAGCATAACCGGAGCCATGCGAACAACACCAACGAGAGCAATGGAGATAATGCTGTGTCTTCCACCACTAGACCTACATCTAGAAGAAGTGGCTCTGACTACCATGACTCGCCTTAAATCTGTTGGCATACTACCAAATGCAAGCTGTGGCCAAACCAGAAGCCGCCTGTGGACTGAGGCTGTCAGAAAGATACCCCTTTTACAGGCATGTGCAGATGGTCTTCCGCCTCGGCTTGTCTTTTATAAACCTTACACCATACATACTACTGGTGAAGACGAGGCCGGCGTTGAAGGTGTAAACTATGTCTTCACGGACGGATCAAAGAAAAAGAATGGAGCAGGCTGTGGTATATATTCCAGGAATCTGCGACTCCGATGCAGCTGGACTATGGATAAAAATGCCAGTGTAGTACAAACAGAACTCGCTGGTATAACCATAGCCGCACAAGAGATTGCTCGCAGAGAAATAACGGGCAAGACAATAAGAATCTGCACAGATAGTAGACAATCACTACTGGCCCTGAAAAATTATAAAATAACTAAAGGATCAACATGGGAATGTCACCAAGCACTTGTGAGAGCATGTCAGATGAATAAAATCTGCCTGTGCTGGGTCAAAGGACACTCACAATGCAACGGCAATATAGAAGCTGACAAACTGGCCAAGAAGGCAGCCAACCTGAGTATCCTTGGGCCTGGTCCTTCAAGTACGCTACCAGTTGCAGCGAAACTTCAATTAATAAAGGAAAACACCCACATAAAATTTAAGACGTTATGGGATGAACCAAGTAGCTGTCAGCTGGCCAGAAATCTCTTGAGATATCCCAGCGAAGAGACGGCGAGGAACTATCTGGCAATGTCCAGGGGTAAACTGCGATTTGTTACAGGAATCCTAACCACTGCCGGGTAAGGAAATTCCTCTATAACATGAGACAAAGTGACACACCCATCTGCAGAGGATGTGAACAAGAAGATGAAACGATCGAGCATGTACTTTGCGAATGTCCCGCCGTGTCATCGACCAGAGAATCCATATTGGGGGAACGTTGGCCTTCTATGGCCAATTTGAGGGAAATGCCCCTGGGCAACATCATCACCTTTTGTACAACATTGGGCTGGTCGATGACCTAGGGAGACATTTCCCTCGCGGAGGAAGCACAAGGGGCCCAATGGGGCCTAAGTGCAGCGGATCTCGATCCGCACTCCGGACACATTCCAGATTCCAGAATGTGAAACAAATCTATTGTTTAAAACGACGAAAAACTAGGGCATGATAGGTATGATTTAATTATGAATCTTAAATTATTCGAAATTCAAATCAGAAGGCATTTTTGCCATCTGATTTAAATTTAATATCCTTTAATTATGTATTGCAGTCTATATATCCTTCTCATTATAAACATGTAAATTCATAAATATGTTTATTATAATCGTGAATAAATTTAAAAAATATTAAGTAAAACACAGTATCGGCTCATGCCCCAATGCACTGAGCGCAAAAAAAATTGAGGGGCTGAGCCCTGTATCTCCCAGAAAATTAAAAACTAACTACTTACTAAATTTTTCTTTAATTAGTTGTAGTAGTTAAAAATTCCTCTCATGTGATAATTCCTATAAAATTCTATCATTACTCAACATTTACTTTAGTTTATAACACACCTACTTATTTACTTATTCCTTAAACGAAAAATCCATGCGTCTGTTTCTGACAGCCACAAATTGTTCTAAAACTTTTTATCGAAGTTCGGTATTTCAGATAAAAAGTCCCTGTTTATAGCCAACATTGCAAGTGCATTTCAGTCGATCGTTCGACATAGAATTTCTAAGAAAGACCTTTACTCTTTTTAAATGGGAAAAGCAAAGATCCGCTTCAGCGGTATTCATTGGTGTTGTCATAATAATTTTGTAATATTGAGTCGCTTTGGGAGTGATTCTATGATTAATATTGATCTGGCGATTGAGAAAAGTGTACAATTGAAGCAGTCAATTGCAGAGTTCATTATTTTAAAGAGGAAGTGGATAATTCTGAGATTAAAACAGGTAGATAACATAATTACATATTTTTTAAAATAACTGATTTTCAAAAATCCTACTTTTTAGGAAGAGTAGAATATAATCCCCTCTTCAATAAAACGGCCCAGGGTGGAGGGGCAAAAATGGCCGATAGTAAACAGCTGGTCCCCAATACGAAGAACCCTACCTTTTGTCCAATCCGTCTTTTTAAAATTCTAATGGTTAAACGTTCATCTAGAATAACAACTGATAGATTATTCTTAACAGTAAACCCATCATGGAACAAAGAACAATCAAGTGGATAGTACAAAAACACTCCAGTGAGAAAGACGAACTTTCGAAATGGACTCAAGAAGCAGCAGAGAAGGCAGGATTAAATACCAAAGAAATAAAAATAACAAACCACTCTATGCGGTCCACACCCAAGCAGCACCTCATGTCAAAATTACGTAATGCCAACCTTTAGTTGGTCTAATTTGCACTTTTCACTTAACCTAATCTACTTAAAATGTACGTAAAATCTACGTAAGTGGGGAATGAGACGACGTCAGTAATACGTCTTAAATAAGGTCGATAAGTAACAACAACCTATTAGTAACACAACATATTTCCTTGAAGGGGTAATTTAAACGTAAGAATTACGTCTAATTGTGGTCGCTAATACGTAATATGGACAAAACATTGATCCTCTTACAGCTATGGTCTTGCTGCAGTCTATCCTCGAATCGAAGACTAACCAATAAGTTATATAAATATTCTTATCTACAGTTATGATTAACCTATACGATAATAAAATTATATTATATATAATAGCCAAGTATTAACAATATTGTACTATAATTCAGCAGGCAAATTTTTAAATGGCGCCTTAGAATTGATAGAAAAATATGCAGAACCTAGCATTGCGCGACTTCATGGTATTCTTTCCCAGCGTTTCCGACTTTATTCACATTTTTCCTTCTATCGAAGTCATTAAAACTTATACTATGAACTCTGAGGTTATGTAAAACCTATTTAGGTTAAAATAACTTCACAGTCACACAACTTATAAACTGTTTTCTGACTTTGAACTTCATTTACACCTAAATTGGTCGTATTTCCCTATTTAGGTTTATACGGCTATACATAACCTCTCTTTTTGCGAAGTGTTATTTATGTTTGGCACGTTGTGCAGAATCCTGTCTCGTCAAGTGTTATTTACCCTTTTTAAGTAAGTATAAAATACAATAAAGTATTTAATACTATTACATAAGTATATTATGCCTTATAGAGCGTATTTTAGATAGTAAATCTATTGGGGTTTTAAAGAGTGACTATCCTTGGCTTGCCTTTTATTAAAACTTTATTACTTACACACAAACGTAGTAATTTACATCCTAAAATATCTAAAAACTTGATTATCGAGATACAGGGGAGGTAATAGTAAGCAAGGTATAGACAGATCATTTTAAATCCCAAGTTTTTATTTAATTTTATAGATACATATCATGTGCATAGAGAGTACTAACCAGTTTATTTTATTTAGGTATATTTATTGCGAGCTCTGCACTGTAATCTTCATGACGTCTATATCGTATAGATTTAAAATAGTTGCATTCTTAAAAAAGAGAAAAAATTCGACGACAATGCAATATGCATATATTCCACATGGTGGGAAATTGACGGAAACATTTATTGGCTAACAGGGCCTAAATACAACAAAATAGTTCTATATTCTGAACCTTTCCAATGTTTCAAAAATTTCAATCCTCTAATAGCTCGATGAATTTCTCTTGGTTACGTTTCATTGTATCCTTCCAATAAAGATGACATATTTATGATATCGGCAGCTGACATTTTTGTACGATAGTTATAATTTCCATAACACCAACCGTAGAGACATTTTCTCATAATACCTAAATCGAAGAGTGAATCTGCAATTGGGATATCTTCGATTAAATTCATGGGCAATTTTAGCAACGGGGTTTCTTCTTTATGATGATCTTCGTCCCATTTGTTACGAAAGCTCTCGTCACATCTACGTGGACAATGAATCCTTGGGTAACTCATATGACGTCCACGTTTGTCCCATTCACCAACGACTGTACATTTTAGACATGCTCCATTTTCAGAATTGAAACTTGTTACGCCTTAAAAGAAATTTTCGAAAATTTAATAAAATTGGGCAAGAATAAAAAAATACCTTTTATAAAACACCTTGCCGGAGTATCACAAATGAAACATTTTATCTTAATTTGAACTTTGTGCTGATTAATGGTTATAAACCTTGCTCTAAAATACCATTAAGTTCATCCACAAAAGGTGTCAAAAACGAATTTAGTGGTGGCTTGCCATGTCCATAGTAAACTGATATAACCATTGGTTTTAAATATTTTCACTCGTCGATAATGAGTAAAATAGGCCAAAACTCTAGAGGTGAACTTGAGTAAGGTGACATTCCATCAATATTAAATTTAAGTGAAACTGTTAACGAATTATTAATATCTTGTAAAGTTAATAAAAGATTCCTTCTTATCCCTTGGTACCACATTTGTCCTGAACCAATATCTATTAGACTAATTTCTTTGGGAGTGCCTAATAACGATCTACGGTCTTTTGGGAGTTCTGCTCTTCCATGATATCGCAGAATTTTCAGTAAAGCTGTTAGAGAACAATGCGTTAATTTATATTGTAATCCCCATTCTCTTAGTTGATTGATCAGTGAAATATTTTCTCCGACGATATTAGTAAATTGTTCAGTCCGATCCATTTTATCCCAAAAAATTGGGTGAAATATTACTTACATCTTCACTGTCTTGATTTTCAGAAATATTTGGGAATCTCGTGTTTAATATGGGTGTCATCTGTACTGTATTATTGGCGGAACCATCAGTATATGTTTTTATTGCACATGATTAAGAAGAACTATAACTTTTAGCCGGCTGATGGGTATTTCGAATACATTTTATTTTTCGGTAGTAGTCTGTTGTATAACGATATCGTGTAACCACTTTTCCGTTTCTACCGTCCATAGTCCATGACTGTGCAACTTCACTATTAAACTGAAGGACGAACTACTTGAAGGGAATCAATATAAACACACATAAGACCCTTGTGGTAATTTAGATAATGCAAATTTTTCGTAATTTTTCCTCTCAGGGAATAGATCTAAATTATGTTTTGAGTAAAAATATCTTTCAGGACATTTTCTAAAGTAATTATTACTTAGAGGTCTTAAACTTAAACTTGAAAAGTAGGAAAGTAAAATTAACGTAAACTATACCTAAAATTGACATTAACTTTTACCATCAAGTTAAATATCTGACTAAGAAGACAACACAAAACTCAAGTATTATTTACGTCAAGGTTAGGTAAAATTTACCTGTCTTAGTAAAGTAAATAGATTGCGACTTAAAAGTTAATATTTTGGTGTAGTATTACGTAATATTTTCTTGTAGATAGACTTCATTTTGCACTTTAACTTTATAGTTAAATTTTATGGAATAATTACGTAAATATTTCTTGCAAATTACTGCAAGGTAAATTTAACTTATCTGCCGATTATTCAGAAAATATTACCTAAATTATACTTAATAAATTACCAGTACATATGCGTTCAAAGTTGAATATCATAGTTACAGTTACGTAATAGCGACTAATTCAGGTTTTTGCGGCTTTAAACTGGTAAAATAAACTAATTGTGCTGCTTGGGCAGCAGTCAGGAACTGGCTAAAGGAAGAGTGGGTGAACAACAATTAATTAAAATTACTGGCCACAGTTCAGCCAACTCGATTAAGCCTTATCTGCAAATGGCTTCATAAACACCCTTAGAAGTAAAAAAGAGAAAACAGCTAAAAAATAGAAAACAGAAGATCCTGCAGCCACTCCTCGAACTTCTCTCTTTACAGCTGGACCCATCAATGACATTAATGATTTACCTACACTCAACGTTATCAATGAGTTAACAAAGATTTCAAACAATGTACCAAAATGTTGTACTGTGTACCAAAATTCCAAAATTGTACCATAAATAATACCATAAGTTTGTAGTATTTTGTGATTAAATAAATTACATGTATTCATGTATAATAAGTAGTATATGTTTTGTAAGCTATGTGTATGCAGAATAATCTGTTACTCATGAAATAGTCTTGTCAAATACCATTCGGGCATCTAATTTTTCCTGGGAAAAATATCGAAAAAACACGTTGCCCAATAATAGTTTAACAAAATGCATTCGCGCAGGTGCCACCAGCACTCATGCTTCTTGTTAAAATATTACCTAGCAACGTGTTTTTTCGATTTTTTTCGAAAAAATTAGACGCCCTTATGACAACCCTTATTACTTACGACAATAACTATACCTGTTCCCATTTATTCGCGATGTCTTTTATTAGCTGTTATTTGTGCAGGTCACCTAGCAATTTTACTTTTTAATACTCCAGTGCTAGGTAGATTTTTAAAATGAAATTTCAATTTTATCCATCACTAGTGTTGCTAATTGCGTTTTAATGTTGCTATTCATTCTCCCCTCTATTGCACTGTCTTTTATTATACAAGAGCCTGGACAGGTGAGGTGTGTTCAAAGTCTATTGTAATGTCAATAGGCATCATCCACCCCGACAGTAAAACAGTAAAAACAGGAAAAGGGAAGGTTCACCTCGGCCAAGTACCGCACTCAACCCTAAACACATAGCCAGCGACGGCTGTAGGGTCAGTCCTTAGTTGTCCCTCGGCGGCTGGGGATCCGCAAGACGCTTTATTTATGTTCGCAGGTTATCTCCTTGGCCATATCTGGGACACCTTCCTTCCATCCGTCTCCGTCTGATTGATCCGCTGTCGTTGGGGGGGGGGGAGTATATACCCTTATTTGTAGATTTAGACGGCAAAGGAAAGAGCCGGCCTTGGTTTTACCCAGGGGTCCCGAGCCTGCGAAACTTGATTTGTGCTTGTTCGCCGGAAAATTTGAACGGAACTCGGGATTGATGCATCTATTTACTTTAACAAATGAAATGTAACTGGGCTATTCTGTATCTTCCCAGCTGGAATGAGACTGTCAGGTATAAATCAAGGGCCACGGCGGAAAATGCACGTCATTGTTGCTCCTCCCGTGTTCGGATGATGCAGATTGTACTATCTGCATGCTTTAACTGGTGACACATGGGATTCAAAGGTAGGACACTTCAGAGGATACTTCAACGAAAATTTGGCCCCTACAGAACCCTTTTACCCAAAACCTGGTTGACAGAAAGCGAAATTATTTTAAAATTTCCATTATACTGTTTTTGTTGATGCTAATTCGAAATATGATATTAAATTTATGATATATATACATTGTGATACCGAAATGTATTTCTACTTCATTATTTGGGACACCTTGTATATTTTATTATATTTTTTAATTCATGATATTGTCAATCCAGACATAAAATCACTATTTTGCGTCGAATAAACCCGAATTTTGATCAATTCTTTTGATGATTGAATGAATTTGACAAACATAATACGTTTTGATCCAGATAGTCATGGCACTTGTTTGTTACAAAAATAATGACATTGATTTGACAGTTATGAACTATGTTAAAGTTCATTGCGTCAGAGTGAATTAATAATCGATTTGTTCATCACTGGTTTGATAGTGATATAGAGAACTATTCATTCAACTATTTCATATCTTTCGTCAACAAAATGGTTCTGAAAATTAATATCAAGAGAGAAATGTACTCAATTTATGTGGAATGTAGACGAAGTGCAAAAGTTGCAGCCAAATTATATCGCAGAATAAATCAGCAACGACCGCATCATCCTCCAATCAGTGGCGCCCCGAGAAGTTTCCTCTGGGAGGAGTTTTCTCAATACATATGTTCCTACACAAACCCAGGTCCAGGTTGTATATATGTCCAGATATGCAACTGGTAAGTGTGTCTTCCTTTGATTATTCATCTATGTACTTGATTATTTCTCTGTCATGAATTGCTATAAGCCCAAGATTTATTTTCATTTCATAATTTCTATAAATATGCGCTTCTTGTATTCCGTAATAATTATATTATTACCTAATACCAAAATTATTCTTGGTATGCATGATTCGGTTTTCAGCGATTAAAAATAAAAAAATGGTCAGCCGTGTTGTCGGCTCAGTTTATCTTGCAGGCAGTGCGCAGTCACATAAGTTGTTAATGTAGTTGTAGCTTTGATTGTAGTGTGAATAAGAAGATACTAATTATTCTATTGTCTTTGCTACATCGAAGACGAAGGAAGAAACATGTTACATGTAACAATCAATTAAATCGACGTTATTAATCGATACTACAAGACGTTATTGGGTACATCAAGAAGATAGCTCAAAATGCCAAGAATTGCAACCTTGGAATTTTTTTTCTCTGACAATACTCGCGACCAGCAGCGACATGTCTGGAAATGTGCATTTATTTTAGTGGTCGGTTTAATACCGCACGGAAAAATAACGGACGGTATTTGACCGACAGACGCACTGTACTGCGATGCGATAAAATGCCGCAATTAGGGCTTTTGCAGACGGTGCGATTGTGATGCGATATTTCGTTTGCGGCATATCGCAAGGATATCGCGAAACCATCAAAATATATGGCATGTTATGAGCGCTTTTCACATTATGCGGAAGCGACAAAAATAACCGCAAACTAATTGCGGCATTTTATCGCATCGCAGTACAGTGCGTCTGTCGGTCAAATACCGTCCGTTATTTTTCCGTGCGGTATTAAACCGACCGCTGAAATAAATGCACATTTGCAGACATGTCGCTGTTGGTTGCGAGATTTGTCAAAGAAAAAAATTCCAAGGTTGCAATTCTCGGCAGTTTGTTTTGAGCTATTTTCTTGATGTACCCAATAACGTCTTGATGTATCGATTAATAACGTCGATTTAACTGATTGTTACATGTAACATGTTTCCTCCTTCGTCTTCGATGTAGCAAAGACAATAGAATAATTAGTATCTTCTTATTCATACTACAATCAAAGCTACAACTACATTAACAACTTATGTGACTGCGCACTGCCTGCAAGATAAACTGAGCCGACAACACGGCTGACCAATTTTTTATTTTTATTCCGTCTGCAAAAGCCCTTAGTTTCCGGTTTTTCTGTCGCTTCTGCATAATGTGAACGACGCTCATAACATTCCATATTATATTTTGATGGTTTCGCGATATCGTTGCTATATGCCGCAAACGGAATATCGCATCGCAATCGCACCGCCTGCAAAAGCCATTAAGCGCAAACGTAAAACGTGTAAAAAATGTTTGCCTACCCGATATGTTTTTTGTTATAGCAGCTACACTATTAACAAAAAAGTTTAAAAATCTTATGCTATTTCACATTCAGATGTAATAGTACGATTTTCGCGCTTATTCTAAATATTATTTTACCGACATCATATTTGAATTTACTGGTAACTTTAAGATTTTCTATATTTCCTTGGGATTGTTGTTGAAGTTAAAAATCGGATGGCCTAAATTCGAAAATCCCGCAGTCACCACCTGCGGCCGCCATGTAATATTCAATAGCAATCAATAGCCATCATTATTTATTTATTCTGAATTGTATGCAATCCCACCGCATGGGTAATTTTCATTTCACGAATGGATTCGTGACTAGGAGGATGTTATTACCGAGGCAAGGTGTATCCCGTCCTCTCGCAGTATATATTTTAAGATTTCGCTTTTGTGTTACGTGATCGTCGACGGTAATCAGTAACGGTCCGCCAGCCAGAGTAACACTAATGGCACGGATAAAAGAGACGCTTTGAAAAAAATCCATTTTCCACGATAACTAATATGTCGTGTTCCTGGCCGTTCATTAGGTACTCACTCCTTTTTTACGGGACGTTATGTAATTAATTATGGTTATAAGTCCGTTGATTAATGCGCGGAATTTTTCTTTTCTCCGGTGCATTTTAGCCACGCACAATTACTGAAATTAATGGCCGCGGATCAAATCCTTTATAAATTCGTTTCGTGCGGATAAACCTGCAAAGTGAGTTGGGCTACAACCACCGGATGTAGGTATTAGTTTTTTGACAGTACGGTTTTAATCTCAGATCAAAAATATAAAGATAAGTAACGTCAATACCCATAGTACAATATTGCCTGTCCATATAATAAACGGAAATTTGTAACGTAAATAAATTCTGTTTCGTTTTATAGCAAATATTTTGAATAATAGTACCCTATTTTAAAAATTTAACACATCAACCGTTAGAGCCTAAATAAATGGTTAAAACATAGTAAATATACCAAATTATGAATTAATATAAAATTTATAATCAATCTATATCGTACAGTGCCGTTCAATTGAAAGTAAACGACTCTTATGAGAAATTTTGGAAATTTTCCCATTGTGAAGCAGGCTTTTGTAAACAGATCACATTCAAAATTATTTTAGGTTGAAGTATCTGTCAGTTATAGGCTGACAGCATTTTATATACAGTATTTATTAAGGAAAATCTATATGGTAAGGACGTCTCTTGTAAAAAAATCCATTAAATTAACAAACTAACTGAGAACTTAAGAAAATTACTATGAATTAATATTTGGTCCAAGCACCATTCGCGTTTATAACTTTTTAAAGCCTATTTCTCATAGACAATATTAGTGTCCTGGTGTAATCCTCGCCAATATTTTCCCAGGCATTTTCAATCGCCAACCACAGTTCTTCTACGTTCGCTGGTCGGAAATGTCTGCTATACATGTCTTTTTCCATTTGTACCCATACATTTTCTATCGGATTTAAATCCGGCGACTTAGAGGGCCAAGGCAGAGTGTTAATACGGTTTGTATTCAGCCATTCAGTAACAATTCGCGATTTGTGGATAGAGGAATTATCCTGAAATATAAATTTAATTGAAATATGGAAAAAGGAAAGAGGAAATATAAATATTTTCCTGCTGGAAAGTGAAGTTCTCGGGATATAAAATGGAAACGGAAGGTAACATAACATATTCCAAAATGCGAGCGTAGCTTTGACCAGTAAGACGCTCTCTGATTCTCCAAGTAACACCTGCTCCTTGGCAACATATCCATGCCCACACGTTAATAGAGAAGCGACCACTACGAGCTGTAGGATTTATATAGCGCTCTTCATATCGACAATTTCTTGGGCGGTATACACGCACAGAGCCATCATAGCAGGATTGAAAAACTTTTTCGTCTGAAAAAATTGTGTTGTCCCAAAAGTCCTGTGGCACACCGACAAATTGGTTGGCAAAGTTTAACTTCTGCTCCTTATGCCGTGGCAACAGAGCAACTTTATTTGCAGCCGAAAAATTCTTGAGCTCAGATGCTCTGATACGTCGTCTTGCTGTTTCCACCGAAGCAGGAAAATTTGTTAAGAAGCAGGCAGTCACTGCTGTATCAAAAGCATTCTGTCGGAGGTGGTCAAGGACGAGTTCGTCTTCCTCCATAGTACTGAATTTCTGACGGCCCCCTTTGCAACCTTTACTCACATTCAAAGTATCTGCAACTGCTTGCATTGACCATCCGTTCTGCAGTAACATCACAGCTCTCATTTTTTGCGGTACAGTTAAGCGCGGCATAATAATAATAATAATTATAAGGAAAACTTCAAAATATAGAATAATTATTAGTAAACTGACAAATAAAATTGACGATTGACGAAAATTGACAAGTTTTGATTACCTGAAAGCCTGTTTCACATCAATTAAAAAAATCGTTTACTTTCAATTGAGCGGCACTGTACCAACTATGGTAACAGCAACAAAATTCATCTAATATCAAGCATATATATAAACTATGTTTATATTAAAAGATTAATGCGAAAACATCGTCATAAAAACGGGCTTCGAGAACTTCTCGAATTCTCGAGGAAAAACTACAAAGTAGGAATGACGTTTATTGAATGTGTTAAGTGAATACAGCTTATAATTCAAAAATTAAACCATATATATTATAAATTATAGAGTTTAAACGTAAAGCTAACTAAATATAATAATAGCCATTGATATGATTGGTCAAATTATGTAACAACGCCAAAAAGCCAGAAGTTAGTATCTAAGGATATTCAACTGTTTAATTTGGTAGCACATCCGTGGTTACGGATAATAATGCAAGGAGTTCAGCAATAGCGTTCGAAGTACGAATAGCTCGCTAAGTTTCGATTATAATATTGTAGAAATTTAATAGTTATAAGTAAATTAAATTCAACAAAATAGTGCGACGTCAGTGGAATACCCAAGGGAGACGTTTTAAAGTTAATTTCAACTACGGTATTAAGTGATTTTTGTCGAAAGTACGACATAACAAGTGTAGCGTCTCCAGACAGCATTACTGGTAATATAGAGGAGTATGGCAAGCAGACCAAGAGAAGGAGTTTTAAATTACAAAAGCAGTGAGTAAAGATTCTGACGATTTTCAATTTGATAATATCAAAATAAAAATAAGTCAACAAACGTTTCACTGAGTATAGCAGCATTCCAGTGTACGGCAGTTTCCTGTAGATGGCAGCGGGCCTGTAAAAGAAGTTAGCCGCATTCTAAAATTCTAGCAGACTCCAGCATCAGTGTAGACAAACTAGTTTTGTGAAAATAGTGACTAGTGTTGTGATTCGAAAGCAAAAAGGATTAATATAAATAAAACTTTACAAGATAATGACCGTCTAAAACATATTTAATTTTAAGTAAACATTGTTCCAGAGGCTTAGTCCCATGTTATTAGAATAAGTTACGCAGGTTTTGGCGGAGGATAGTTATAAGGTTTAAAAAATTAAAGTTTTTACTATTTTGCATTATAATTCGCTTTAAAATTTCTACTTGTGCATTGAAATTGTCATAGTGACAATCATACTTCCATTTATATAAAAAATTAAATTAGTCCTATACAACTTCTGCTTGATTATTCTTATATCAATATTTTTAGCACATAATTTAAAATCTATAATTAATAAATATTCTTAAATTTCAATCTCAGTATTACAAAGTAATAAGTATCATAGATCCATTGACAATTTTAAAATAATTTCAAATTTTAAGTTAAAATATAAAACAAATAGAGGCCTAATTGAACCCCCTCTTATTGACCATAGAGGACTCGTGCCTATCAGTGAACCTTCTCTAACTAGAAATAAGTGTTCATAGAACTGGCGCCCATGAGAAGGATACAATAGGGAAGAGACAAAGTAAGTATCCTGGAATCTTATCAGGTGTTTCTTCGCTGTGTAATCACTGTCTTTCTTTGATTTTAACTTGATTATAGATTTTCAAGATCAATAACGGTCATGTTTTTCTATTTCTTTGTAGAGTCAATCATATGGAAGACAATATATAATTTCACTTAGTTTATTTTCGCAAGCTTTTAGGAATGCTAACCATTATTTCAAAAAATCAATGCGCCGCCCATGATCGTCGTAGACATCTTTAATTTCCGAAATAGAATTATTATCATTTTTAATGTCTATTACTCGCTTTTAGTTATAAAAACTGAAACATGTCTATTTTTTAAGCCATATCGCAATTTTCCAAGTCATTGAGGATCATTCTATAACCTCGAATTATATAGGATAGATTATATTGCAAAGGTATATTGAAAAAATCTGAAATTGAATTATTTATGCGCCATTTTGGAAAAATTGCAGTATCGGGTGTTCTACAGGTCCAGGTGGGTGGATTATCGGGTCAAATCTCTTAAAATATCGTCATTTATAGCTGTGCCCATCACCGACTCTAATAGATACATATCCATCAGAGACCCACACAACCTTTGCCCTGACATAGTATCCTAAGCGGGCTACATCAGAAACATTTGAGAAAAATTCTACGAATTTAAACTGATTGATAGTCAACAAGCAACATCACACAACAAACCTTTTAGAATTAAACACAGTCTTATATATCAGAAATTACCAATACTCACGCAACAAACTATTTATTTCATACTACAAATTTTAAAAACTTTTTAAAACTAGTTAAATATTTTAAACTTATCGAATTCATCCTTTCTGTTTGTTTTTTTTTTTGGTATTTTTGCTTCAAAATTTATTCAACCAATTTTATCATGACGTTACTAGAAATTACAATATACAATAACATTTTTTTAACTAAATGATCGTGACAAAACCAGTCACTTTTATATTATTTTTTCTGTCTGCCTGCTGCTCGTGGATGTTTGGATGGACCTGGGCATACGGATAATCCGGGATGTCTTAATGTATCAATTAATTCCAAAATCTTGTTTGATTTGATTTGTATGTATTCCTGCCAATAATGTGTCTTTAACTATAGCGTCTGTTGGATAAAAATATTAAATCTGTCTCACCATTAATTTGTCTACATAGAGACAAATTAAACGCAACATGTTCTTCATGTAATATAATTTTGATTAACTGAATGGTCTGTTCGGGCGGCGCCGCGCCGTCACAAGCCGTTTAATGCCAATTCCGCCACCATAAAAATATCGATATTAATAGTAATGCCCGCTAATGGGTAATTAAGGCTCGTAAAGTGAAACCAGTGAATAGATTTTAACGATCAGCCCGGTTTAGAGTCGCAGGACACAAGGCGCTCTGGACTCATTAATTATTCATGATGACTGTAATTGATATCATCTGAACCTCATTACCTGCACGGCGAAGTGTACCCACGTTCGGTTTAATTAATTTTTTCCCCAATTATCCCAACGGATTAGTAAACAGCTCGTAAGGTTCGTTCGGGTGATCATCAAACACTCACAAGGCACAAAAATGCCTATAAATTTATATTTCGTCCCTATTAATAATAAATTAATTAATGCTATATCCTCGAGAAATCTACACCATTTAGAATCACGAACATACCTGTCACACTTCAGTTACCAGCCAGCCAATATGTACAATACCCCTCTCTCTCTCTCTCCCTCGCTCTCTCTCTCTCCCTCGCTCTCTCTCCTCCTTGCTCTCTCTCTCTCTCTCTCCCCCTCTCTCTATCTCTCTCGCTCTCTCTCTCTCTCTCGCTCTATATCTCTCTCGCTCTCTCTCTCTCAACCAATCGGTAAAGAAGTATTCACTTCTATCACGTGTATTGTGCTGCATGGGGTACTATTATTTTGTATTATTTGTTATTATTTAATCTGCTTGATTATATATTAATAATATAGCACATTAAATTAGCTAAAATTGATTACATTAAAATTATAGTTGTTATACACTAGACGCGTATCTCAATATTTGTCCAATTTACTTGATATTTGCAGAGCGCATAAAGGTCTGCATATCTCAAAAAAAAATTGAAAAAAAATATTAAAATACATTTTTCTGAAGTAAATGAACAACATCTAACCTTAACGAAACATACACAAACAAACATAAAACAAAACACAGCAAAGAAGCTGCCTATATTTTCAGCTACTAGCAGATATGATGATAAGGTTTTTTTTAAATCGGTATGGTGCAAAATCGAGAATAATTAGATACGCTCTTCTGGGGTTTGGACGACGTTACATAGCAAGTTAAATAAAAGCTTGTAAAAATAGGTACAGCGCCGGTCCTTTGAAAGTGGACGACTTTTTAGCAAATTGTCTATAAATGGCATTCCTTTATGAAGCTGACTTCAATGTCAGGTCCAAATCGGCTGTCATTATGTCAAATTTAGTATCTATATCATTCTAGTTCTAGTGAGCAAAACAAATCCAAATTAGGTTGCAAATTATTTATTTTTCCAATACTAAAATATACTACCCATTCAAACGGCCATCCATTCGCCGCCAACGAGTTAATAACGATTATAACGAAACAATTTTCATCGTCAGAGAAACGCGACTCGTAAAGTTAATATTTTGTCCAAGCACCATTTTTGTCTATAACACTGCAATGTACGTGGCATTAATAAAATTAATGTTCTTCAATGATGTTATCCCATGCCTTTTCATTTGCCTCCCAAAGTCCTTCGGCGTTAGCTGGAGGAAACTTTCTGTCGCAGATTTTTTGCACTAGATATTCACAGATGTTCTCGATAGAATTGACGTCAGGGGACTTTGAGGGCGAAGATAAAACATTGCTTAGTTATCGACGAACCATTCTGACGCCACTAAGGTGTGAATTGAAAAATTATCCTACTGGAAAGTGAAATTCTGAGGATTCAGCATTGTCAGGGATGGCAAAACAACATTTTCCATTATAATCGGAGAGCTGATGACCCCTGTTTCATGAAGTGTTTGATTCAGGTAGAAAAAAAGTGTTTGATTCAGAAGCCAACGAGTACTATTCGAAAGTTAAGTTGGCTTTGAGTAAAAAAATAAATAAGGCAGACACTTTTGGACGGGTTAATATTAAACCACAATACCAATTATCTTACTGACAACCAATGAAATGGCACTTTCACTGTCTCTCTCTCGTTTGATTATTTTTTAACGAAGAACACTCGAACAGCGTATGTTGTAGATTAAAAATAAATTAGTGACGTAACTGCCAACTTTCAAGATTTGGAGATTAGATTAGGTTTTACTTGAGGTCACTTTACTCACATTACTGGCGTGAAAGTCTACATGACGGTGCTTTAACTTCAACAATCTGGAATTTTGGCACCGACATACGGAACAACATGGCCATGCGATTGTCTGTAGAATTTTAATATTGGCAACGAAAGGGCCATTTAAAATAATAATTGATATCTGATTTGGCGAGATAAGAAAGCAATCTCTGCGCTGACTAACATTTCCGTTGCTTTGAAATATCACAACGTGACTGGGTGGAAGTTGCAGTCATTAGTTTCAGATCATCTCCGGGCCATCAATCATGCAAAGGGCAACAATCGAGGCTCACAGAGTCCGACAAAGGGTCGTTATATTAGCGGGAGGCCTGCGAGCATCGCCGTGCCAGAGAACAAATAATAGCCTCTCCTCCGTAAATAGCCACTAATGTGGGTTATTTACCGGCCGTGTTAGTGGAATATCGCTAATTAGGTTGCTAAATTAACTGGGATTGTTATTTAAGGTGATAATTATAATTATCGCGGCTGAAAATTAATTAACATCGACCGTAGACAGAACGGAGAGTGGTTCTTGTGTACTTTGTGTTTCTTGCAACCTGATTATGACTTTTAAACAGCTCGTCGGGATTGAATAAATAGGCACAACCTCAACCGCAGGATGAAGGAAGAAGCTACACAATACATTTCAATAGTATTTTTCACTTTTACATACTTGGACGTAAATGAAACATATTAGCGGTGTGTAGTATTGAAGTAAAACGTTTTTTAAAAAGGATAATGCACATTTAAGTAAAGTTTGTAAAAACTGTCCTAACCAAGTCAAAAGAAACTTTTTGCAGCGTGACGAAGACAATACCTCATCAAGCGACAATGACAATGAATGTGTGTTGGTAAATGAAAGCATCTTGAGTGATAATTTCACTGTTATTGCCTCTCAATCAGAACGGTCAGCAGTTCCAGTATTGACATTGCCGCTCTTATCGAAATGCCGCTCTTATCTACTTAAACCATTAAATAAAACCATTAAACCTGCTACTTCTTTCATGAAACCTGCGACTTCTAGAAGTATTTTTGAATTTGCTGACCAAATTTCCAAAAAGATCAAGTCAGTATCGTAGATTATTTATTGCTAAGAAATAAAGGCAGGATTAGAATTTCACGAACTTAAATAGAAAGATGTGGGAAAAGCAAACACTAAACATATATTTTTTTATAGGAAGAAATCGATACCCAACTAGCTCGTGCAATATACGCCAGTTACTGTCCGTTGTCCATCCTTGAAAACGCCGAATGGGTTAAGCTCTTCAAGATGATTCGTCCAAGTGTTGTACTACCAACTAGATATAAACTGTCGAATACATAAATTGCTAGAAACTAAGTTGCAAAGACACACTGCATAGTATATAGCTGAAGAAATGGGGAAGATAATTGAAAAATACGGACCAAATAGATTCTTAGAGTTGCTGCAATCAATTTGCTGGAATCATACTAAAGGAAAAATATGATGTCATTCCATATGGTTGTCTTTCACATGGCCTCAATTTGTTAGGTAATGATTTGCTTAAGATCAATACTATATTGACTCTAATCGATAAAGTTACAGATATTGCAAAAGAGATCAAGAAGAAACAAATTCCGTATGAACTTTTACGAACAAAACTACAAAACAAAAATGTAGAGCCAAATGCAGGTGCCATACAATTGCCTGTAAAAACTCGGTGGTCTTCAGTTTTGATCAGTTTAAAAAGTGTATACAGCACTAAGCTCAGTTTTCAAGGAGTTGCAGTTAGCCAAGAAGCAACATAAATGATTGATAAAAATGTTAAGCATTATATAAAGTATTTTGGTGTCAAATATTCAACCTAATTAACATTTTTGAACCTATAGGCAAATGGTTAAAAATTGTAGAAGGAGATTATGTCACTATTCACTTTGCTGTAAAAGCATTTTGTGATATGAAAAGGGTAATTCAGAAAATTTGCTATTAATTCCGATTCATTATGCCCATTCATTATGCTGCAGAATTACTAAACCCAGAATAACAAGGTTCTGAACTTGATACACGAATTCTTTCTGCCATACAAGGCATACTTAATATATCAAACAATAAACTCAATATAAAGGAGCAAGAAATAATAGATGAAATAGCAAATTACCGTTGTAGTAGTGGCAAGTTATCTGGAAATAATTCCGTATAGAAATGTAGTTTTAATAACCCAATCTCCTGGTGGAAATAACTTTGTTCTTCATCTTCATTATTACAAGTAGCTTCACGAATTTTGATGATGCCATCATCTTCGGCGGCCATGGGACGCAGTTTTAACATTTATAGTCATATTCATTCCAAAAAGAGAAGCAGACTTACTAATGACAGAGCGTTACACTACTCTATGTATCCCACAATGAAAACTTGCTGAAGAAAATAGAAAAGGGCGATAGAGCAATTTTTCTTTCCGATACTGAAGATTTTGAGGAAGTAGACTGGCAAGAAGATGTTATTGAGTGTGACGCTGTCGATGGTGATAACAGCCATGATGAAGATATGCCTCTTGCTCAACTTGTCAAAAATAAGATTTTTTTGTACAAATTTGACCTTATTTTTTTTCAACACTTTGTATCACATATCGTGACATTGGGACAACATAGTGCAAAATGCATGAAAACATCCGTCACTATTTAAACCGAATAATTTTTTATAACTATTAAAAATGCAATTTTGGATGTAACTTTGGTCATCTAATGTTTAATATAACTTGGAAATGCTGAAATGCTTAGTATAGTTGGGAACCATCTGATTTGGTTACGTAACGGTCAGTGGCGTTTACGGGATTAGTAGCTTCGATGCCTCGTACAAACCTATTAATTTTTTTGGATACGTTTTTCGTTTAATTTATTTTTATAATAATTGATCCTCTTTGCGTTTTTATATGTTCTGTAATTACTTTTTAATTGCATATTATTAGGACCATGTAATACTCGTTTATACATTTTGTCTCGATTTCAATATGCCCTTAGTTATTCAGCAGTTATTTTTTGTATTTGTTATTTTCTTACATATTGCGCACTTTTTAACTCTATTTTTATAATATCACAGAAAGCGTACCTAGTTGCTGTATCTATATCTTCTGTGTCTATTACCGATCTCCATGTTTCATTCATTAGTAATTCTCTTAGCTTTTTATAGTTTATGTATTTCAAAAACTCTTTAAAAACTGTATTTAAAAAATAAACAAACGTATAAAATGAACCAAATTATTAATCAAAATATGGTTCTCTAATAGTGGATATACATATGGAACGGCTTTTAGCATGCGTTGAATTTTTTAGAGCCTGCCCTGATAACACAGTCTGGTTACGGCCCTGTATTAAACTGTTACGACTCGGAAATATCGTCACTAAAGGTGATAATAGATATTTATGATGCAAGTGTGAAAAGTACAAACATGCTTTTCACACTTGTATCATACAATATGTTTTCTCATTTATGTATTAAAAGAATTAAATACGATTTTCACGTTTATAGTGACAGATTTTTTTTCACATGACGTCACCGTCAGTATTGCTAAATTGCACCATAATTTACTTTCGCACATGTTCTTACTCATAGATATGTGTACAAAAAGTATTACTTTTGATGCATGGATGAGATAAACGCTTTTAAATTTGAAACATCCATCTTAATAACGTCAGTCTAGCATATATTACACATTACGATGTTGCTCTCTAGTCGCGCTTTTACGATCCAGCTGAGGACAATAGCAAACCCAAGTAATAATTTCCAATTGACTCACTTGAGCGGCTGTGGTTTTAGTGTCCGCAGTCCATAGTAACTCATCTCCCATGCCGCGATACAGCTAGGCACAACGTTTTCCAATCTAAATTCACCATAGCGCGGAATCGATGCCCACATTCAGTGTGGACAATTACTAATTTTCTGCAAGTTTACTTGTACGATGCGGCGACCTGGCATAAAAATCGACTTGCGTTGTGTCGCAAATTCATTTTTGATAACTGAAATGTTGTCATTAGATAGAATAACCGATTAACTTTGTTAAAATTATTTTCAAGTAAATAAATAAGGTATTATTAAACTTCTCCTTTGTATTGATGCTTCTGGCGATACGACCGTTCCAAATGGTGTACACTGTACAGACCTCGCATCGTCATTCACGCCATGATTTCATCGAAGCCTCTATTTGAGAAGGGCATGAATATTCCATTTGGGAATTTAAATTAACATAACCGGGGAGGCAACCATACGATCGCGATCGGTGTACAAAGAAAGCTATTTTGCCGGCGGTTTTCGAAAATCAATCACGTACACCATCCATATTATGCTCCGTTGCGGAGTAGCTCCTCTCTGCCCTCGCATATTCCACTCTAGTACTGGATTATTGGAAGTTAACTGCACCCGTGACACCCAAAACATAGTGTATGGGGCCAGCTCGCAATCAATCGCACAATCTGAATATCACGCACTTCCCAGATAATATGTAACTGTTTTAATGAAAATAGTAATTGAGGCGAATATTATTTTTAAATTTTTTGTCCCGTTTCCAAAATATAGAGATCTCGGGATTTTAACATTGGAAATGTTTATGTTTAGACAAGAGTATATATGGGTACCAAGTTACAAGTTTTCGTTCAAGGCCAAAAGACAGCGGTGTCGCGATCGAGTGACGCAATACATGTAGATATCGCAGCGATCGGCCGGATTTAGGATGAACTTATAAAAATTCGAATTGTCTAATCGAATTTGTAGTATATACAACATGAGTAGGTTCCCATTGTGAATAATGATAGCAAAAATGAAATCATAAATCACTAAATAAGAGATTCTGATTTAGCTAATGAGCGGCCGTGTTTTAAGAATATACATTCAGCAGCATACACATTTAAAAGAGTAAACTGATGAATTTGAATAATGAATTTATTATTTGAATTGTTTCTTATTTATAATTTTTTATATAAAAAAGAATGCCTGACAGCATTCACTGCATAATTCCCCATCGTGAAAGCTGCCTGGGTCACTTGGCCGCTAGTGTTTATTAATTATTATCTTATGAATATTAGTTTTACCTGTAATATCAAAACTGTTCAAGTATAAGTAGTAATTCCGTTAATTTTACTTGCCCAAAAAATAGTAATGACGTCGACAAAAATCATATATTATATACGGGGTGATCACAAATTACAAAATCTCAAAAAAAAATTGTTTTAGGGAAAACGCTATTATTTATAAAAGTTTTTACTTGTCCAAAAAATAGTAACGACGACGAAAAAAATTATATTTTTTATACGGGGTGATCATAAATTACAAAATTTCAAAAAATTTTTACTTTTTGGGAAAAGCTATTATTTATAAAATTTTTTGCTTGCCTAAAGCAATGTCGACAAAAATTATGTTTATTATACGGGGTGGTCAAAAATTACAAAATCTATAAATTCGGTAAGAGTAAAGTTTGTACTTTTTGATCACCACGTATAAAATTATACATTGTCGAGAACATTTTATTGTTTATGAAAGCTTATACTTGCTCAAAAAATAGTAATGACGTCGACAAAAATCATATTTTTATAAGGGGTGGTCACAAATTACAAAATCTCAAAAAATGTTTAGTTTTCGGGAAAACGCTTATTACTTACAAAAGTTTTTGCTTGCCTAAAGTAATGTCGACAAAAATTATGTTTATTATACGGAGTGGTCAAAAATTACAAAATATTAAAATTCGGTAAGAGTAAAGTTTGTACCTTTTGATCACCACATATTAAAAATTTATGATGATTTTGCCACTATTATGTTTTTATATGGGGTGATCAAAAATCACAGTTCTCTTCGATAAAAATCCGCAAAAATCATATTTTTTATACTGGGTGGTCGCACATCACAAAATCTCAAAAAAATTTTAGTTTTCAAGAAAACGCTATTATTTTGAAAAATTTTTGCTTGCCTGAAGTAATATCGACAAAAATTATGTTTATTATACGGGGTGGTCAAAAATTACAAAAATAAAATATTATTTATTAAAGTTTTTACTTGCCCAAAAAATAGTAATGACGTCGACAAAAATCATATTTTTTATACGGGGTGGTCACAAATTACAAAATCTCAAAAAATTTTTAGTTTTCGGGAAAACGCTATTATTTATAAAAGTTTTTGCTTGCTTAAAGTAATGTCGACAAAAATTATGTTTATTATACGGGGTGGTCAAAAATTGCAAAATCTTAAAATTCGGTAAGAGTAAAGTTTGTATTTTTTGATCACCACGTATAAAAAACTAATGATGATTTTGCCGCACTTGTTTTTATACGGGGTGATCAAAAATCACAGTTTACTCTTCGACAAAAATCATATTTTTATACTGGGTGGTCGCACATCACAAAATCTCAAAAAATTTTTAGTTTTCAAGAAAACGCTATTATTTTAAAAAGTTTTTGCTTGCCTAAAGTAATGTCGACAAAAATTATGTTTATTATATGGAGTGGTCAAAAATTACAAAATCTTAAAATTCGGTAAGAGTAAAGTTTGTATTTTTTGATCACCACGTATAAAAAACTAATGATGATTTTGCCAAAATTGTTTTTATACGAGGTAATCAAAAATCACAGTTTACTCTTCGACAAGAATCATATTTTTTTACGGGGTGGTCGCACAGTACAAAATCTCAAAAAATGTATAGTTTTCAGGAAAACGTTATTATTTTTAAAAGTTTTTGCTTGCCTAAAGTAATGTCGACAAATCATATTTTTTATACGGGGTGGTCACAAATTACAAAATATCAAAAAATGTATAGTTTTCGGGAAAACGCTATTATTTATAAAAGTTTTTGCTTGCTTAAAGTAATGTCGACAAAAATTCTGTTTATTATATGGGGTGGTCAAAAATTACAAAATCAATTCAAGAGTAAAGTTTGTACTTTTTGATCACCACGTATAAAAAACTAATGATGATTTAGCCACAATTGTTTTTATATGGGGTGATCAAAAATAGCAGTTTCTTCTTTTCAAATTTTAAGATTTTGTAATTTTTAACCACCCTGTGTATACAACACAATTTTTGACAAAGTCATCACTATTTTTAGGCAAACAAAAACTTTTTTAATGAATAGCATTCATTCGAAAACAAAAAAATGAGACCGTAATGTTTGACCACCCCATGCAAGATAACCTGTTTAAAACGACAAGACCTTCAGGGTCAAACGAACAAAAAAATCGTAACACAACTGAGTTTTATTTTTATTCAATTCAATTGAGAAAATTTTACCAGTTGTGTCTGGTATTTTCAATACGCCTGCGATACTTGCGTAATATGTAAGATCTGTGATTGTTTTTTTAAGTTTAACTGCAAATCCAATATAAGTTGGTTAATTAAAAATTATGTTTATTATTTCTTACTACATACCTAACTCGTAAATTGAGATGTGTATTATATTATGTGTATAAAACTGATGTGTATAAAAATTATGTTTATTATTTCTTACTACATACCTAACTCGTAAATTGAGATGTGTATTATATTAGTAATACTTAAGTTTTTCCAAAATAAAATGCTAAAAAATTATGTTTATATTTATATATAACCTTGTGTGTATAATAAATAGTTAATAGACCTATCCTGTTAGAGCAAGCGAGTAAGATAAATATAACGCAATTTGTATTGAATGAGACAATAAGTCGGTGCGTAGTACGTTCTGCGCATTCTTGTGGCAAATTGTGACAGTATCCACACTCAATATTATATTAAATTACTAACTAACGTGTTATTCTAAATTTATAAAATGCTAGGGACCCAATCGTACGCCAAACATCAAACATTACTAATAAACACTTAATAAACATAAGCATTCTAAAGCCAATTTGGAAATTGCCACAAGCATGCACGCGCACCATAGTATTTGACGTATTCGAAACAACTCAAAAGGATCGGTATATTATGTTTCATATATTTTGTTATCATTTCCAATGTCTCCGATAGTTGCAAGGATTGCGAAATCTGTGAATTTTTTTTTAATATGAGGGTTTAATAAAAACATCTGCTTCCAAAATAACTTGAAATGCACTAATTAAAAGTTGACAGCTAACATCTAGCAAGTGTCAAATTTGTGATTTTCCAAAAAATGCTTTAGAAAATGGTCTTAATTGTTAATATTTCGAAAAATGTCACAAAGAAATTATGTTCCTAATGATATTTTACGCATATATGCCGATTTTGCATAGCATTCAGCATGCAGCAGAGCTGCCAAATAGTGCCCAGATGATATACACGTTAATGCGAACGCGTTTTGTACGTAAAGTAGTAATCCGTGGGCAATATATGGCACTTCGCGATGTCTATCCATGTTCTATACCATGCCAATGTAACTATCATATCTTAGCGTTCGCATAGAGCAACTAGAGCTGTGACCTTGAACGCTCCTTCATACGTAGATATCTCCTACACGATAGAAAAGACGTACAAGTGAAAACGGACTAAGTTTTACGGATACATTTCAAAATAATTATTTATCAGAACTGCCTACATTTCATATCCAAATACAATTACCATAAGCCCAGGTGGTAATATAAAATATATAAAATTAACATGACGCTCTCCCCGTACCTCGCTGAGGCTCTCGCTGCGTGAGTATCTCGAAGATGAAGTGGTGAAGTCGGCAGAGAAGAGATTATTTCCGTATCTAGGGAGTGACTTGACTTATTGTATATCTATGCACTTTGCCGTCGTTGCAGTTGATTCTATCGAACACTTTCTATCAGTAATCAGAAATTCTGATTCGGAGACCTATTCCCCCAACCCCCAACTACCCCCAACGAAAAGAGATAGGCCACTGAATTTTTTTCTGGTGAATTCATCGAAGTAAACGGTGTGGAAACAGAATTTAAGGGCGTGAAACTCGTAGTACCGCATGCATAGACAGAAAATTAACATTTAATTTTGCAAAATGTTCTGAGCCCCAAACACAAAATCAACTACAAACCAATTCCATTACCTGTCACACACTTATTAATAGCAAATGCGGTGAATATCCATTCTAGAACCAATCTTTCAGCGGTGCTGGCAAATAAATCACAAATTGAAATAATAATGCAATTCCTTCAATTAGGGGTGGTTCGACCTTCAGTGAGCGTTAGTCAGCATTGTCCCCAGGCGGCATCATCTGTCAGACGGCAGCTTGATGGCCAAAGCATTTTTACATTAGGTTGCCAGCCTCCCTGTTTCGTCAATCAGCGCTGCCACTTTAGATTTTACTTATTTCTCTATTTAATTTTTAAAGCTTTTAATGACGTTATGATTAGAACTACACGATGCTGCTTGAACATTAGTTTGTGTCTTCTGAGATGGTATTATCCCCGGAAGTGGCTCTGCACATTGCACAGTAACATAATAAAATAAAGCGGCGCATTAAATCAGTAAATAATCCTTTAATGACATTCTCGAAGACATTCCCAGTCATTCATTGGAATAATAGCGATGCGAGGCTGGATGAGATACTATTAAAGCGATATTGTCCAGTCCCCTTGTCTCCGATCCTCATCTGCTATTGAAATAAACAGGACGTCAATTCAAACTGATTTAAATACGCACGCTAACGTCACTAATTCCGCTTTGTGTTGTTTAAATCTAGGGCGGCGTTGTTACAGCGAAGGAATCATCTAATCATACGGAATGACAATCTAATGATACGGCATATATTTTTGGTCATTTGGCCGCATGCAAAAACTGTTCTTCAACCCAGTAACTAGTGATAAATAAAAAATGTTATAAGTACAAGTTGTTGAAGAAAAGTGAAATGAACACAATTAGTATTTTATGCAACAAGCATTTAATGATGGCTATTAAGACACGAGCATGAGAATATTAGCCGTAGGAGTAGCGAATGACATGCGAGTTATAATAAAACGTACAAAAATTAACTCTTTATTTCTGAAATTTATTAATTAAAAATTACAATTTAGGAAATGGACGAAAAGTAATGTAATTTTTGCACATTTCATAATACTTTCCTGTAACTGTGAATTTTCGGGAAAGAAAAAGGAACTTTTATCCTGCCTGTAGATTGCTGAAGTGGTGTCGCACCCACCAAATGAACGTTCCTTAACGTTTTTAAATTTTTTTTTTTTAAATATAGTTCCTTAAGGTTTTAAGCAATCAGCCAAGCTTTAAAACCGCCATTTATGTTTTTTGTTTGTTAAAACCTGTATAAATCTTCCTAGCTACCATTTGTTGATACATTCATCAGTTAAATGTCAATTGTGTCAAAGTGGTATTAAATGGTTATCCTAAGTGAAGTCCAAGTAGCACGAGCGGTAGCTCTACTCGAAAGCGGACGTAGTATGCGTCTTGTTGCGAGAGACCTCAATGTGGCTCCATCGACAATCATGAGGCTCAATAGAAGATACCAAGAAACTGGTGGTTAGACCCGTAGGCAAGGGCAAGGTAGAAAGAGGAAAACAACTAGAGATCAAGGCAGGTTTCTACGAAATTGTGCTCTTCGTAGACGCACATCAACTGCTAGGGCCCTCCAAAACGATCTTGTAGGGCTACTGGGCTCCAAGTTTCTAATCAAACGGTTAGAAACAGATTAAAAGAACAGAACCTGAAACCCCGAAGGCCTGTACGTAAACCTTGATTGATCCGTCAACACAGGCAACTGGCAACTTCGCCACTGGACCCCTATACTCTTCACCGATGTGTCTAGATTTTGTCTGACACGATGTGACGGTCGTGTAAGAGTATGGAGACGTCCTGGTGAGCATTCAGGAGGTGGAGAGATTCGGAAATGGATCGATAATAGTATGGGGTAGAATCAGCATAGACCATAGAACCGAGCTGGTTGTAATTAATGGTAGACTGCATGCCCGTCAGTACATCCACCAAGTCTTAGATAATCATGTTCTACCCATGGCAGCCGAAATTGGCAACGGGTTCGTTCTTATGCAGGATAACGCGCGGCCACATACAGCAGAGGTAACAAGAACCTTTTTACAAAGCCATAGAATGCAAGTCATGGATTGGCCAGCAATTAGTCCTGACTTTAATCCTGTTGAACATGTTTGGGATTTACTGGATAGAAGAGTCAGGCACGACCTAATATACTATATATCTAGCTTTAAGTTACCATTTCATTTTTTTGAATATCTCAATTCGTTAGTAAAATAAATTGCGTTAATTCTTTTGATCAGTGTATATCAGAGCAATTTTTAATTATTTTAATTAATTTATTTTAATTATGTAAACAGTCCTCATGCGGCGCCCGAAATAAAGTAAATTATTAATTAGGTCATCACTGCCACCACTTATGGGTTCAGGAAATTCATTATAGAAAGTTTACCTAAGGGTCGAATATATGTTGCTAAAATAAAATAGTTTATATTGTGCTGTCAGTCTGAAAGATATCGCGTAGCGTACACCACGCATATTAATTTCTATATACTAGGTTGCTATACGGTTATATGAAGTTATACGTGTATTGTTCTCACGTTTGCATATTTTATTATCTCTCAGGTGTATCGAACAAAAACTGCTTTTAAAAAAACGCGCTGAGGGCTTACCACTACGTGGTGTGAAAACGAGCACAAGGAAAACACTAGTTTCTATAATTTTCTATAATTTCTATCATTTATAAAATGGAATTTTCCAATATGGCGGCAAAATGCGGGATCGATAGACCATGCAAATTTAGTATAGTATTCAACACATCAAAACAGAGAGAATAAACGGTATTGCAGCGTGTCCATTTATTTCCACCTAGGCCTATTAAGAACGACGTACCGACTGGCCTATAGCTTCTTTGGGGTAGTTTTTAATTCCATCTGAGAAGGGATTATTGTCATGTGCAGTAAACTATGAAAGCTACCCGCTTACATAGTTCCTACGCAGGTTCTCTTACTCAATAACACTGCTTCTTAATTTATATATTTAATTATATACGAAGCATGGAGATTATCATGAGGCCAATGCGATGATTATCGATATAACCACAGCGGACCTTCCCACCAACTTGATTCGAGCAATTGTTTAGCAGAACACCCTCGAGAAGGAAGGTTAGCCGGATTTAGCGTACCAGGAACATGATACCAGTTTTTATCTAAAGATGTTTTCCGAATTTCCATTATCCGATTCCAAACGAAGGTTGACCATTCTTCTGATCTTCTAATCCCACTAATCACTGTTGTCGAATCACTCCTGAAAAAGCTCTCTAGTTCAATGTTAAGATTATCTTTGCACGTCGTATATAGTCGAACAGCTATGACAGCTGCCATCAATTTAAGGCGAGGTATTGACAGTGTTTTTAAATTTAAAGGAGCTACTCTCAATTTGGCTGCCAAAAGATGTACAAACACTTCTCCATCACGCACTCCCCTTAAAAAAACAACTGCAGAAAGAGCATTCTTACTCGCGTCACAAAATGTATGCAAGGTCCATTGTTCAGCTTCTTTGGAACCCGCATTTATCCATCTAGGAATTTTAATAGCTGACAGATACGGCAATTCCTTGATCCATTTTCTAAAATGTGTTTCCATTACAGATTCGACCGGTGCATCCCAAGTCCGCTGTTTTCCCATGTTTCGCAAGATTTGAATTAAATAGAAAACACAGTTTTTAGTCTTTTGATTGTTATTTTTTTATTGAATCATACAGTACATAGGATAGGGTTATTTATGGAATAACACATCGGGCAAATGGCCTCCACGGCTTCGCATGCACATACGCACTCGTTTGTCGAAATTTCCCTTGACCATTCTGCATAAATGTGGCTGAATTTCGTTGCGGCAGCGTTGAATCTCCTTTAATGCACGGGTGGTTGTGGGCCTGTTGACATAGACCTGTGATTTCAAATAACCCCATAAAAAGAAATCTAATGGTGTTAAATCACACGATCTAGGGGGCCAATTCTGATCACCGGAACGAGAGAGTACACGGCCTGGAAATGTCTCATGCAGTAATTGAATTGTTTCACGGGCTGTATGGCATGTGGCACCGTCTTGTTGAAACCACATATTGGCCACATCAATATCATCCAATTTCGGCAGAAAGAACTGTGTTATCATGTCGCGATATCGAGCACCAGTAACAGTCACTGCTTGACCAGCCTCATTTCCAAAAAATATGGTCCAACTATGCCTCCAGCCCAAAATCCACACCAAACAGTGACACGTTGTGGATGCATTCGTTTTTCGACAATCACATGTGGGTTCTCAGAACCCCAAAAGCGGCAATTTTGGCGATTAACAAAGCCATCAAGGTGAAAATGTGCTTCATCGCTTAGGATGATGTTGCTCGAAAAATCAGCATCCATTTGTTGATGTTCAATAATCCATTCAACGAACTCTCTCTGCTGTGCATGGTCATTAGGCTTCAGTTGTTGCGTTAATTGAATTTTGTAAGCATGGAGACAGATCTTTAGTGAGTATACACTGTAGAGAGCTTCTTGAAATTTGCAATTCGTGTCCACGACGCCGAATTGAGGTTCCTTGATTGTCACCGACACTCTCACGCACTGCTTCGATATTGACATTTGAACGGCTTGTTCTTGGACGAGCAGCGTGTTTGGCGTCTCCAACGGATCCAGTCTCCCTGAATTTTTCAATTAATCTCTTCACAGTTGACGAAGTTAAAACACTATTCCGACCATATTTTGTATCAAATTTTCGAACTACGGCCCCGAGCTTTCATTATTTTTGGAATATTGTTCAATAATGAAGACACTTGTTCTATCGTGTAACGTTACATTTTTTCTAACCCTAAACTGTCAGCTATCGAATTGTTTTTTGTTTATGGTTGCCAACACTTTACTGCACAAATGGCGGCAAATTCAAATATTGCGTTAATTTTAAGACAGCCTTTATAACCAATATAATCCTCTTGGTTATGGGTATATTTACAAAATTGTTTTATCATTTAGGTTCAAGCACGTACCGACTGGCCTATAGCTTCTTTGGGGTAGTTTTTAATTCCACCTGAGAAGGGGTTATATCATTTTCAGTAGAAAATACATAGAAATTTATTCCTTCCCTGGCAGTTTGCCATTATTTTTCCATCGAATTTTCCAGGTAATTGAATGAACTCAATTGCCGGTACGGAAGAGGAGATTTCAAAGGGCAGCGGCGCAACCCTTTCATCCCATTTTAATTGACTCCGTCCCTCTCCCCGAATTAAAAGCGTCCGTAAATAATTGCGACTTTGATGCAAACCCAACTGGCCGCGCTCTCTTTATGTACACAGGCACGCTTACCGCGATTTAATTCAATATACTTCATCAAACTGGTTTACCGTGAAAATTAAACGATGTTGGTGCAATAATTAATTTACCCGCAAACCCCAAACGGCTGCCGTTGTACACTTTATTTCTGCAACTATCACAGCGAAAGTTCATATTTTCGATCTATAAATTTGAGCGTTAGTCTGGCCTATAGTAGCGAAATCCCCAGGATCAGCCTGGCATGTTCTCTGCATGCATTCATCGAGCGACTTCTATGACAGCGACTGTCATAGTATCTACGCCAGAAATAAATCCCGTATGATAAAATCTGGCGGCTGGGTTTTGTGTAGCGTTAATTTCGGAGCCGAACAAAACGTCCGTAATTATTATCATAAAATTGGATAACATAGAAAGGGGCGCCAGTCAAATTATTCCTAGTCATGCATGGCTGTGGTGCATTTTCACCGTGCTGTGCCTCGGAATAAGAAATGAGTCATGCTCCGGCTCAGTTATCGGGCCTCTGATTGGGTGCATTCATCCGCGAAGTATGACTTGCCGTGCCGTGGATGAACAATTCAAAAAACGCATTAGCAAAGGCAGGTAAGTCGTCGCAGCTGTTGTTGCCGGACTCTTTCCGAAAATAATAATGCCTTGCTGCGTGTTATTGGATGCCTGTGATGGCCATGCTGAGAGCTATTCTTCTGTTAATTATACGGTATTCTTGCAGGAACCCTTATTCACAGTACAGTATTTACACGTAATTGCTTTGGGCTAAACTCTGTATTCATAGATATTCAGTGCATATTTAATTGGTGGAAGGAAACCGCTTCTCTCGCTTGTCTACTTCTTGGGGTAGATGACTCTGAAGTATGTATAACCATATTATGTAATTTTAATATTTTAACTTTTTAAATGACCGAGAAACCCAATCCGATATTTTTCATGATCTCGCAAATACAATTCAAGAGATCTTCCTACGTTACACTGGATATGGACGTTATGGTTCCACGCAGTTCCAGTACAAGGATGCTGTTACTGGAGTTCGAAAGAGCACAGGTCCAATCTATTTCCAAAAAAAATATAGACGACGACACAACTTTACATCCTCCACATGGCCTAATAAATCATATTTTTTGAGTTGAAATTTGTTATAAAATGAATCCTACCAAGGAGTTCCTAGAAATCAAAGAAGTCTTATAATATGTTCTTCATTTTGCCTAAGGGAAATTAAAAGAGAAATTATAGTAAACATGTACTTATTAATAATGGTCTCTTCAGTATCTTCGAATTTCTTATTTAAAATCCATAAAATCTTGCCAAAATTCAGTCAACGGCGCATGCAAATCAGCGGGTTGTATTTTTATCGTAAAACGGAATCGATTTGGAAGGATCGTGGATATAATAACGTCTGCTACAGGCAATCAAATGTGGCTAAGTTAAAAATGTGTTATCAGCTGTAAAATATTACAATTTACATAACAGTGACATTGGTGATTAACTGAATATTAACTGTATCTTTCATTTAAACATATTTTCTATCTAGTCCATTTCTCCCCATTCTTCAAGAGTTTATAGAAAGTCTGGCAATAGCGCACTGCCCCGTCGGCGCGACGCACGCTCTAAAAAATAGGTATGTACGTAAACATTGGAAAACGGTTAACCGCGGCCGTTTCGGTTAACCGGTTTCTTGTTGAATCTGCGCACGCAAGTTCGTTACGCCTGGCACAGTGAAATGAAATAGATGTCCCAGAATCGTGTGTGAGCGACAGAGATAAAGGGTAGTCCATACAATTTTACATACACAGGTTAAATAGTAAAAGGAAAGAATATTGCTGTGCCAGGCTCAGGCACACAATTATGTTGTTAATTCTGTGGCTCAGGGCAGGGCTCAGTTCCTTGACTTAGTCGGTTCGTGTTGCATCGCGTTTTACTGTTAATGCAGACATCACGTGTAGTGTGTTTTTCTAGGACAATTTTTATTTTTGAATCAACAGATTTGTTTTGTTGTAGTTAACTTTTATTGGATATTGGATTAGTGTGTCTGTGTGTGATAAATAGTGTTTAGTTTTTAATAGGTGTTTAACAAATTAATCATGAATAAGATCGGCGATTTAAAAACTTTTAGTAATTTTTCACTGGAAGACAAACTTAAAGTTAAAGAGTTAGGACGACCTGATTTAAATATTATAAAACAAAGTGGCAGTGGACATTTCGATCCCGTAAATTTAATAAAACTATCTACGGTAAAAATTATTGTTGTATGGATGTGAAGAGACTAATAATCTGTTTTGTTTATTAGTCTATTAGTTTATTAGTTATATTTATCACTTCCATCGCGTGTGTTAATTAAATTAATTTTATAACTTTTTTTTTAATAGACATAACGACATTAAGTAGTTTTAGGAGTTCTCTATAGTATTATATCTCAGGAGATTAGAAGTAATCTACAACTACTGTGAGTAAGTAATGTTCTATAATCTTTATATTGATCAATTATTTTGTACTAATACATTATGACCATTTTTTAAAAATTATTTATAAAAATAAATGTGTATTGAAAATCAAAACAATAATGCACCGTTAAAGCCGGTGGCCATGGTAATCATAAACTCAAATAATTATTCTTGTGGAAGTCTGTATTTTTGTTCAAATGGATATTTTATTGAAATTCTGCCAGGAAAACGCGTGACCTTGAAAACTTTAAAAATTTTCGCCTGCGGCGCATTTTATTATGTCTTTCCCAGTTTTGGCACTACCTGTTTAATATGGCACGAGCCGCCGCTGCATTTTAGAAATGCATCTCGAAGAGACAATAAATTTAAAAAATTACAATTCTGTAAATATTGATGGAAATGAGGCCAGTTTTGATACTCGGGGTTTTTTGGGGTCGCTGAATACGAATATCACGACGGCAACGGTCTCCGGGGTACAAGGTCATAGGCGCAACTAGGGGGGCGCTGGAGCGTGCAAAGCACCCCCTAAAATAAAAATGGCACCCCGAATTAAAATCATTTTCATTTTGTCAATTGACAAATAAACTAGAGGACCGTCAGAAACTCATATTTAGAAAAAGACACAAGAAAGTAATAGAATTAGTAGGTGTACTCGAATAGGCGACTCAATGCGTATGGAAAGTTTGATAAGGCGACAGGTGGATCGACACGCCTCTGACGTCCTCGTCTGCTCGGCTAGACAGATGCGCTAACCGCCAACGGTAGTCTAGAAGTTCAGTCAGAGCTGGTCAGTCGTTGAAATTGTTCTGTAACTCAAACTGCGTTGAGGTGACTGCTTTGTATTCCTTGTGAAATTAATTTAACGTTTCGCTATTCTATTAGTTGATCTATTCACTTATTTAAGACTTTTGCCGAATAGCATAAGTGTATAACATAACCTTCCGTAAGGTAAGAAGATTTTACAATTTATAAATAAATTATTTGAAATATTATCATATTTTAGAACTACAAGGGGGAAGTGGGGTAAATTATAAATGCAAAAATTGTAGACGATTTTTCAAATATTTATTTGCGTAATATATAGGTGTTTTATTGTAAAGAAATATCCCCGATAGGTACCTCATTTACTGCATTTAATTTTTAATTTATTGTTTGGTTTTAAATCTAAAAAAGTTTTCTCTTGAAGGTAAAAATATGGACATCAAATGCGTCAGACAAAAAACTAAAAACCCTTGACACAATTTTGAACCTTAGCCCCCCAAAAAATAGATGCTCGGTTTCTCCTTAGCCTGGTGCCCAGCGGGGACAGTATGAACATCGTCGCCTACAGTTTTATGTGAATTCGTAACATAAAGTCGAAACTCGTTACTTACTAGGGATTTTTTTGGATCCCTGAACACGGATATCATGACGTGAACGGCGTCCGAGGTACCTGGTGTCAAGGGAGGATAGTATGGGCTCCTAGTGTTTTATGGGAAATCGTACTGTTACGGAATCATCAGAAGCGAGTGTGCACGATATATAGAAAAATCCCTAGATCTAGGGAAAAACTGCACAATCTGGCAACCACGCACCCGGCGATCTGGCAACATCGCATCTGGTGGTGCCAGATACACCCCCCAAGAGCGAAGTCTCAGCCCTGTAAAACCCTTCGAGATTCCTGGTATACAAACTAATATGGGATGGAATAAATGAGCATAATCTAGAATGGGATGGAATAATCGAGAAGCTTCTAGAACTTTCCAGAACATTGAAAATAGTATATAAGGGCCAGCCAATCGCAACATTAGTCAGTTTAGTTTGAATGCTCTTCAAGATCTAGTAACAAGTAGTTAAAAGTGTTCAGTAGTAATTTATCACTGTAAACAGTTGTGTAAACAGTTGTAACAGTACCATAAAGTCAAAACTCGTTACTCAAGAGGTTTTTTGGGTCGCTAAACATGAATATCACGACGGCAAGGGTCTCCCAGGTACCTGGTGCCTAGGGTGGACAGTATGAACGTAGTCTCACACAGTTTTATGGGAAATCGTACCATAAAGTCGAAACTCGTTACTTACTCGAGGGTTTTTTGGGTCGTTGAACACCAATATCATGACGGCAACGGTCTCCGAGGTACCTCCGATAAAAATCCGATAAAAAAGCTCTTGTAGCTTTACTGTTGATAAAATTATTTTATCGAAAATTTAATCTGGGAAGCAAAAGTTAATATTTAACAATTTTGGTATTCCAATTTACAATTATTATTATTATAACCAAGATCTTCGCAAGACAGGCAGGCCAGGACACATTTGAACATCGAAGACAATATATGATTTTTTTGTCGTACCTGAAAGTATGTTGAAAAAATTGCGTTTTATCAGTTTTTTCTACCTCTTGGAGCCTGTAGACCTAGACAGATCTACCGTCCCATGTCGATTTACACTTTTACATGACTGAAAAAGTACAGAACAGACCTGAATTAATGTTTTGTAGGGTTGCAGGCATTGGTCTATATTTATTTAATTTCCTCATCTATTGACAAAAAAATCACTGACACATAAGATAATATTATGTAGCAGATGCGATTATAATATATCTGAAGGTATAGTGTAATCATATATTTTATTAATTATGTCTATTCTTTGAAGCGTATATGCGTGTTGAAATAGAGCATAAATCAGCCGTAATAGTGAAACTAGTCGAGTAATGCGAGCTGGCCACATGTGACTCGATTTATATTAAGTCTTTGGCGAAGTAGCGAACGTGCTTTTGGACCCCGTGCCCGCTTCCTGAATCGACCCTAATGAAACGGCAACGATAAAAATTAGCTGTTGCAACGCTAATCACGTATTACGATTCGCTTCAACGGGGCTTCCTGTGCTGAACGATGGCCGTGCACTGCTAAGCACTTTTCACAAAGCGGAGGACTCTCCATTCTCCTGAATCTCCTGACGCTTGTTTGTATAGGGCCCTCGTACTACAAAACCGTCCGGGATTACGGCCAATTGGAACAGGAAATAAGAATCGAGTTTTCGCGCTCGCGGACCGAGCCTCCTCTATCTGTGCAGTTAATAAGTTATTTATAGGTTTCCAGTGTGCATTACGTGGTTCTTATTCTCCACTCTTCTGCGAGCTGCTACATGGTTTATTGAGCGTATTTCTCCTGATCTGATAAATGCACGGCAACAACATACATAATATTATAGTGAGCATTTAGATTTAAATTATTAATTTAATAATAATCAAATACTTTTCTAAGGAATCGATTCCAGGAAGTGCATGCCGCTAGTAGAATACGCCTTTTCCTAGAGTCCTTGGGTAATAACACAAGCTGTAAATTACCATTAGCCAGAAATAATAACCATTAAATTCGGTTCTTTGTGAGCGCACACAATGCAGAAACTAAGATTTAGATTAGAAATTTCCTCGGCCTTTGTGCCAGAGCCTATTGTTGTGCTCCTCCCTTCCGCAGTCCGTTACAGTATTTGTGTTTTGTTAAACGTCTCGACGGGCTTCGAGGCAGCAAGAAACTATCCCATTTGTTTCATGTTTTGCTTTATTATCTGACAAAGGCCCGAGGAGGAGACCCGGTGCGGCGACCGGCGAAGGAACATCGCTGTAATAGGTGGTCCCTTCCAGTGAAATCCGGATCGGGTTGCTACAAAAAATTGAAACAGTATTGTCCATGTCCAGTTCCACGGTAGGAACGTCAATGGTAATTTGTTTAGCTTCGTTTAATGACAGCTAAACGCTGTACTCGAATGACCTTACAAAACGAAAATCAATAAAGCGTGCCAGCGCATAATTATTATTAAAGTCAAATCGAATCACAATGATTTCTGGTTTCTTTCAATACATTTTTTTATACGAAATCAAAAGCTAACAGCAGGCCCGGATTTATTAATTTGACGCCCCTAAGGAAACGTATATTTGCCGCCCCGTTTCCCCTCCTAAATTGTTTAAAAAATATACGATCATTAGCGAACAAATTGTTTATTGAGAGTAAAATCAATATTTTAATGTCAAAAATGAAGTTTTTGATTAAATTTGCGAAGCAGATTTTTTGAAATCTATTGATTTATTGTTTTGCATACTGCGGTTGGCCCTTACGCACGCGGCGTCAGGGTGGTGCAGCGCATCGGCCACGAACATAAGAAAATTAAAGGTATTAGAAAACAAATACCTACGCCTCATGACGGACTCCAATAGATACATCTCCATCAGAAACTTACACAACCTTTGCCCCGACATAGTACCAATAGCGAACTACATCGTAAACATTTCACAGAATTTATACGAATTTAAACTGAATGAATAAATCAAATGAATATGAATTAATATATCAAAATTTACCCATATTCAGTCAACCAATGTAATATTTTTTCATTTTTAACCATAATTTTAAACTCTTTAAGCTCTTTTAATCTATTTTAACTTGATTAATTTCACCAATTTTATTGCATTACTAGAAATCAATAAGTAGAAAAACATTTTTAACTCAATTTAAATGACAAAATCAGTCATTCTATTTTCCTTTTTTCCCTATTTTTGTTACCTTTTCGGACCTGCATTTACGGGGGTTACTATTTACGAAAATTCAACTTCCTATTTCCAACTTTTTCGAAGACCATTTGGTCTACTGAAAAACCCAATGACAGATAATACGTAAAGAGCTGTCAATGAACGTTCAATTTCCGTTTAACTTACTGCGCGTGGCTGTCTGGCTGGTCCCGGGCATTATCCTTGGACGTATTTCACTTGTACTATTTAATTTAAAATAAAATAAAATTTTCTTTTTTCTGTTTCTTAGTGTGTCGTGTATTATAGAAATATAATTTTGCCGCCCCTTAAAATCTGCCGCCCTAGGCTGCAACCCTCTCAGCCTATTCGGAAATATGGGCCTGGGCTAACAGACAGTACCTATATTTATAGCAACAATTTCAATTAACAGGTTCTAATAATGTATTGTATATTATATCAGCTACAAAACTAGTTAAATTATCAAATGTGTAACAATTTAATGGAGAAAACAAAGTATGCATCATTTGTGGAACGTTTTTGTCTGGTATTAGCGAAGACAATCAGAATTGCTTTATCATAACAAATTTTTAAGATGGCGGCTTCAAAGAATTATTTTTTTTTAAATGCAACTTACTACCATTAAATGTTTTTTTCTAATTTTGACATAAAGACATTTTTCAAGTGAACTTTGACTAAAGTGAAAGTAAAGTGACACTTTTCAAAACCCTTTGACGTTAAGAAACGTCTTACTTTTCAGAACCAGTTACGAAAAGTAAAATATTGTAAGCGGTATCGAGGCGGCATCGAGAACATAGAGTGACCATCTATAAAGAAAGCGTTCATGATGTTTGGGTTATGGAAACGTATTGACTGTCTATCGGCACTAAGTTGAAACTATTAGCTAATACGGCTGATTCATGAGCATTAACATATTAGAGTTAATAGAGACTAGTTGCGTTCTCATTATATCCACAGATAATTTAATATACTTTTGTCTTCTACGTTTGGGTGTTAATTAATAAAAATGCACTTTCCTTATATATCAGACGTGGGATAAAGAACTCGTGTGCTGTGTGTTTTGTTTTGAACAGTGACATTTTGGAAAATATTGGCTTAGGTATGGCCAGGTGTATATGTGTGCCAAGCGCTCTTAATTACCATACCGAGCTCTGGTTCTGGAGAGCGGCATCATAGCTCTCAGGAGAGAAGTTAGTGACGTTTGAGGTCATTGAATGACAAGCGGCGATCCCGTAGCATGCCCCGGAGACGTGAGAGGCGGTGTCAGCGTAGGGATGAGGAAGGTAGGCAACATTCGAGAGCTTCTAGTGGCCGACGGCGGCGGACTCGTAGTACAAGGGGAACACGAATCCAGTGTGGGCACCACTTTGGATGAAAATCTGGCAAAAGCATCGGAGAGAATTTTCTGAGGAAAGAAGTAATCCTTGTAGGAGGGAATCCAACGGAGATCAACGAAGGAGGGCTTCCAATGAACGATGTCCTGGCGGTCATAGCAAAGTGAGGCCACCGAGCTAAGTAAGGCTATAGCTAAAGGTATGAGCAAAATAGTTCACAATTCAGAAGTAAGGCGGAATAGAAATCAGTTGGTAAGTGTGTCATTCGTAACAAGTAGAATCGTTCCAAAATTTAATCTTCTCCACCAGAATGTACTTGCCCTAGTGGAACAATAAATTTCCATAATTTACGGTTCACGTGTGTCAACCAGGTACGTCTGACAACAATTCAGGTACAGTCTGACAACAATTAATATACCTGCTCTGTTTTTCGAAGCCACCCAGTAACACTTTAAAAACTGAAGGGTGTTGTAAAATGTAAACAAACGGGCCATTATCATTATAGGCGCGCTTTTCCCAATGTATTTTCCGCGATAGATAGATAGATAGATGGATGGATGGATGGATGGATGGATAGATAGATAGATATATAGATAGGTAGATTCAAATACGTTCTCTGCCCCCGACATTAAGCCGAAATTTTATTGTCTTGCCGAAACAATAATTGACCATATTGCTCGGGATATCGAATTTTATTTAATCGATCAATGCGTCATGGGCGTAGAATTTTTAGTGGGTCAAAATTTTATAGAATTAGATGACATTCAATATAGTAGAATAATAGATGCATTTACAAAATTTATCCTAATCAACGCTGTTAAAAACACCTCAATCAAACGAGCCATCAAATGCCATAACGACATGATAAAAATCTTTGGGGTTCCGAGTAGAATATTCAGTGACAGGGGTAAAACATTTATGAGCGAAAAATTTCAAATGTTTTGTTGTAAAACCGGTGCCAAACGTCATTTAAATGCGGTGGCTATTCCTCGTGGTAATGGTCAGGTCGAACGGTATAACAGAACTATTTTAAATTCGTTATCCACAATGGGGGCGAGCACTGATGGTTCTAAATGGGACCAAAATATTCAGTTAGGCCCCAATGAGACTATAAATAAAGCCATTTGCGATTGTCGTGACACTTAGTGAGGCTTTGTTAGGTTATCGAGTATATTTGCAAGGTCAACTTGAAGCAGATGATCGCGAAATGATTAATGTTTCAGAGATTCGGTCACGCATGGAGATATGCATAAGGCTGTCAAAAGCATAGGGTTGATCAGAGACGACAGAATCCTCGTGTGTACAGCGAAGGTGATCTGGTTCTGCTACAAGTCACCAGCAATACCACAGGGCGAAAAAAAACTGCTGCCCAAGTGGAAGGGTTGTGGAAGTCCCGGATTATGGCCGCGCTGAGGGAGCAAACATAGCTGAGAGTAGCCGTTCCCAATTGCTGTACATTGGCGTAGACAATGGGGACAAACGTCAAGAGCAAATGGACAATGTGAACACATGAACCGTATGCTCTGCTCTGGACAGGTAACCTTTAGTAACTACATAGATTTTTCCATGTGGATGTTTTTGTTTTTCCCACATGATGAATGATTACCATGTGGATGTTTTTGTTTTTCGCGCACGATGAAAGGTTTCCATGTGGATGATTTTGTTTTTCCCACATGATGAGGAATGAATGAGTGCATGTATTGCTTTTCGACGCTTCTCGCTTGAAAATTAATAAAAATGCACTTTCCTTATAATATTAAGTTTTACAATATATAAAAGTAAATATAAACGCAACTGGTTGTGTAAAGTTCATTTCATAGTAGGTTGTTCAGACCTGACAAGCTATGAAAGTGACGAGCTGTCGTTGATATTCCTTGAAATTCCAGAAACATTAAGCGTTAATTATGTCACTGATAAAAATGTGCATGTACCGCATAATCTGCAGCGAACAGAGTCCGCATATGGCCGATAAGGGAGATAAATCAATGTCCACGGTGAGCATCGAGTAAATTCAGCGGCCGTATCTAACAATCCCCATAAATTAGACACAAATGGTATCCGGTGGGTATAAGGTAACATAACACGAATCCTCCCTATACGTGTATGATTTATCACAGAAGGGCCGCGCATTTACAATTCCATCCATCAATAACGAACAGCCGTAAGCACGTCTGAGCTCCAACTTTTCGTCACACGATATTCCTCGCTGGAAGTACGCAGTACCATAGATTAAACGTAGTGGCTGGTGGTCGACCGCTTTTTGTCCGCACGATCGCGATATTGGATATGGGCGGCACGAACACGGCAGGCCCGAGAAGCCAGCAGAAGTAAAATCATTCCGCCTGTTCAATGTTATTCCTCAGATTTTCATTAATTTTGTAATTCCAGCAGCAGATTTCTTATAAATCGTCCGTCGCCGGCCGTCGATACAAAAATACAATGTTTTAAATTCCGACTAATCTCTGTATTCAGACTTTAATCTCTCAATTCAGACTTTTATTTCAGAATGCATGCCTTTATTTACATCTTTTTGGTACCATATTATTGTATTTGGGACCGATGATTGTTGGGTTGGTGATGTATGTAAATTAAATGTTGCTCGAGCACCGTCTGGGTCTGTTACTTTAGTTGCTTATATCTTCTATAACATAAATATAACCCATAGAGAGAGAGCGAGAGAGATGCGTCCGGTGCAATATTAAAGTGTCAATTTAAAAAAATTACGGACACGATCCGAGACCGAACCATTCTACGGCTTCGTACAATTTTATACATTTGTACAAAATATAGTTAAATAGATATATACTTACTCGTATTCCAGTCGAGTGTTGAAAATATCACTGGAGTGAAATATTAAATATTATCCAACACAACAAAACGACCTACCAAAACGGACCAGTGCGAGATCAAACACTCATGCTCTTGACGTGCATGAAACGTAAATTTCAATCGTACCCGTCTTGTCAAATGATTTAGCCGAAGGATAATCTAGTTGGATAGCGAGGTTGCGCGTGAGATGGATGTATTTCCCTTAAAGCAACCAGCAGTTTGGAGAGACACGCTCTGATATCTCTGGCTCTGGCAATGTATCTGCTTCAGACCGGGTGATTCTCGTTGGGTTTCCTGTTTGCGTTGAGGATTAATACATTAAATCGAGTATGGTGGAGCTGGCATGGGTTCTGTCATGTTCTCCAATCTCACTGTAACATTCTGAGGGATTTACGACAAATATATTGTACACAGGATTATGGTTCAGTGCTGGAGATAATAGCTTTATTGATTTAGGAATAAGTCCATTTTATAACGATACATCAATTTTCCTGGGCCTTCTTCTACGAGTTTATACGTGGTGCAGCGTGGCCATCGATCCCCCCTACGAAACGCGGCGGAGCAACTTGAAACGCTCTCGGGCCAAATGATGCTTTTTGCGGGGTTATGAAAAAGTATACGATCAATTCACGGCTGGCGTGTCAGGAACACTCGCCCGCTTATTAACTGCTTTGCCTTTATTAAGTGTATCCACTTGAAATATTACACTCTGAATAATGCAAATGCCACAATAAACTGCGCGATAACGACAGGAACTAATATGGAAAATGCGACCGTCATAGTTTCGTCGAAGGTAACGTTTTAGCCCATTAATATGGAAGAATGAATTTAGTTTTTTTCATTCAGTTCCGAGCTGAGTTGCTCGGATTAAAATTAACCGCATCATCAAGTTGCCACAAATAATACGACTATTTGCTATATTTATTATATTATATTAATATTAATTTTAGGTTATATTTTTCAACAAAGTTGGTTAGTGAAATAGAAAAATGTGAAATAGACCTCTATTTTCACGCGAGTTATAACATTTTACCTACCATTTATTCATTCATATTTATTTTTACTCTGTTCATGTTTCGAATCATAAGCTGAACGTCATGACCCATACCTGTAAGATAAGGCACATACACGTCTTTTGTTATAAAAGACAAGCTGTGCTGAGCGGCAGTAACTTTACTTTGTTACTCGGCTTGATGTACGCAATAAAGTATGTTTATGTGTAAATATTTTCCACTGCTAGTGAACTTAATTGGCGGCAGTCGGTAGTATAGCACAAACTGATAGGCTCCTTGTTAAGGAATCAGGTGAATTTCAATTCTTGATAGTGTGCTCAAGATATCCAAACGTAGTGTTCTAGAAGCCAAGCGTTCCTAGTAGAAGCTCCAATTTAATTAAAAGAACTGGGTATCAAGTATTTCTTTCACTTTACTAAAAATGTATAGGGAAAGCTAGTTGCTATCGATTTTATGCAAGTGCAAATAAAACCGAATTCTTATATAATATATAATGAGAGAACACTTATCTCTAAGATCTCTAATAGACAGATTGAGGCCTTAGATAGAGGGTACTGAAAGCCTTTGTGAGAACTCGTTACACATTTTAATAACAAGCTTACCTTAAAGTTCCTTTATCTATTTATCTCTAAGGAGTAGGCAAATTGAGGCCTAGAACATTCCATAAGGTAGATCTAAGCAGTAGCAGTTTGAGGCCCCAGAGCAGTGTCGAACCTCCCCCTAAACCTCGTTTCTCTTGAGAATGAGGCCAAAGGTGTTAGAATATCGAGAATTAACACATAGACATGATTCAACGCGATCACGTCCTGATCTTCTGAGGTTCTGGCAGTCGGTAAAACCTACCCTGGGAACGGTGTATTAGAGTTGACCGAAGTACACTAATTAATATCCCAGAACTTGTTAGTACACTGATAATGCCTTCTGTAATATTCATAAACATTACTGACTAAAAATGCATACTTTCAATTAACTCAATTATGGATGTTTTTAGGTCAGATTCGAGTTAATGATATTTCACATAGCTGCATAAGAATTGACGGTGTTTTCACTGCGGCGCAAATTAAAGAATATTAATTGTTGCCTTCTGATTTAAATTTTGAATAATTTAAGGATTATTGACTGGTTTTTAAGTAGTGAATCGTCGTGTTCAATGTTTCTTTCTTCCAGCTAGTCTTTAATTTGCCCTTTCCGCCATGCAGTTGTTCTGTTCTACGAGGATGATAAGAAGCATTATCCATCACTATAACAGATCCAGGTTGTAATTTGTCCAGAATTCCTTTGAACCGATCCTCGAGAACGGTGGAATTCATATCTTCATGGTAATCTCCTGTTTTCTTGGATTCGAAAGGAGTAACAAGGAACGCTTTTAATAATAAGGCTATTTAGTCCACAATATGGGACATTTTGTATCTTTAGATGCAAATGGACGACAAATATCAGTCTCTGGAGTTGACGAGATAAAAGAAGACGAAGAAGGTTTAGATTATTTAATAATAGTATAGGACCAATATTAGATCGGATATTTAAGAAAAAAGGTATAAATTCGTTAGGCGATTTAGTTAGATTTAGTAGATTTATTAGTATAATTCTTACTCGGTCTTTCCGAATTGACGATATTCCAAACGGTTTTAGATTTATTATCCGAGTGGTAACTAGGTATGATCGGTAGATCATACCCGAATAATCACGACGTTTCGCATCTCTAATTGCTTTTCTATGTGCTTTACGAAGCTGACAATAACATCCAGTGTTCCTGAGAGTTAGAAACTTGAAACCTTTTTTTGCCTCTTTAGCGTACGCTACGCCTCATCCCTGTTAAACCACCAGGGAGCTTAACTACCTGATCTTGCTTTGTTAGTATGCAGGGGAAACAATTATTCAGATTATCCATTAATGTGGTAAAAAATATATTAGATAATAATTGATTACAGTTTAAATTGGAATATATAATTATACTATTATACCAAGAGAGCGACAGCTGTCTGACTGACCACGTTTCAGCTAAATTGACAGAAGATTGATTGAAGATTTACCTATATGGTGGTTGTTTCTATTTCTACATTGAACTATTTCTATTAAAAATTATTACGTTACTTATCTAGCCACCAGTTTAGATTTTTACGACAGAATTATTGTTTTAGTTACTGTACATCGTACACGTTGATGCCATTCTATCAGACAAAAATAAAAAATTCCTCGACGTTTTGTTTCTTATGTGTTTTAGCTAGTACCTACTTGAAATTAACATATTCAGCAGATGATAAAGTTTCTCGCTTGGTGCGATAGATGCCAACCCGCGTTTTTAAATTAAAACCAATTTATAATTTATTGTGAACTAACGAATTTTTAATTCGACGAATCGTGCATTACACGCATAAGACATTCGGCCGTAAGAAATTGCGGCTTTTATATTATTCATACCCATTCGAGGAGCATTTAATGGGCCGGCCATATAGACGTGGAGGCATGTATTCGGCTGTGAATCCAATCTCCCAGGAAATATGATGGAAATAACATGTTCGCTCTAAGTGGTAAACTAACGACCAGCATGCTATCGAATTCCGCTTAGATTAGAGCCTAGCAGATATTTACTGCTCACTGCTGCTGTGGCTGCTGCATGCGGCAGACTACTATCGGATTTTGGAATCTAGTCATATTCTCGCTGCCTCGGTCGGGTCGAGGTTTCGCAAATGTCTCTCACATGTAGCGAATAAACTTGTGCAACACGAATCTGCATAACATATCTTTCACGAGCGCAACGTTTCCGAGTAGGGGGAGGGGGGCAAAACCGTATACCTAAGGGAAAATCGTTAGGAAAACTATGATTTATTATAAGAAAAAAAGAATATCAAAATTGTAGCTACGCCTATAAAGTATATAACAAACTCAACAATTTTTAAATGTATCAAATAAAGTGTAAATTATTTTTTAATTGACTTGTAGAAAATCCGATTTTACCCCCTCCTTAGGGGTACAATGGCATTACGTTGGGGTCAAAACCGTATTAAGATAATTTTTTTAAAAATGTCAGTAAGTACACAAGTCGCACTGAATTTCATCCTGTATCCTGACTTTCTGTTTTCTGTCCTTTTTTTATTCCCTCTTCTACTTACATTTCATAGGGAGATTCTGTTAAAATTGCTGTTTTTCCTTTGTTACGGTTGCTGCTTATTCTATTGCCTTATGGTACCTTGATTATCTCTTTTGGTCTTTGAACTAGAAAAGCACTTTGAGGCATTACCATTTATTGTTGTGTTTTCTGATTTTCACCTCCTGATTCCGATGTTTCAGGATTTCCTACTGGTTGTAGTGTTTTTTGTCTAGATCATCCTGGCTGAAGTGAAGGTAATTTAATTGTTTATTCCTCAATTTTTCTCATTGCTGCTTCATTTTCATTCATTTCATCTCCGGCATTCATTTCGTTTTCAAGTGTCTCTTCTTCCTCTCTTTCCACCGCATTGATGTTTGTTGCGTCTACTTGGTCTGTTTCAGTTGTTTCAGAAGCAGCAAAATCAGCAGCAGTAAAGATATTTGGGCTGGGTTGGGTAAATATATTTGGGTTTGGGTATTGATAGCTGGGTTGTCTGTTGGTCTTCCGTTTATAAGTTCGCATTTTGCCAAAAAGGCCATCCAAAAGCCTCTGAGGCAAAATCAGACGTATCAGATTATGCTCCGTTTGGTTTGGCCTCAAGCACACTATTTACTATTATTTCCATGTCTCAAAGCCAACATTACCTAAAGGTGCGTACAGACATGCAACAGAACACCGTAACGTAACTCAACACCACGCAACGTGTTCTGTTGCGCGACGTAGTTACGCTGCGATGAGCTTTTTTTTTAATTCAAGGTGCAACAAAACATCGCCGCGAAACCTCAACGCGAAACATTTAGGCGTCCCACCATATATACTTAGTTGTTTTTTGTAATTCAACAAGATGGACGTTGCGGCTGCATCATATATAGTTATGCACTATTTATTGCAGAAGAGAAAACGCAGACCAAGACGTTGGTGGCAGACTCAATTATACACCAGTAGAACTGTGTACAGCGGTCGTCATTTATTAAGAGATCTAAAGTATACTATAAGTAAATTATACAAAAATTTCACAAGAATGACACCATCTGATTTTGAATTTCTGATCAATTTAATCAGTCCAAAAATATTAAGAAAAGACACTAACTGGAGACAATCTGTTTCGGTTCAGGAAAGATTGGCAGTAACAATGCGTTTTCTGGCGACGGGAGATTCCTTCACGAGTCTGCAATATTTACTGAATATCAACGCTACTTGACACGTCCAGACCTGCAAATTTATAGTGCAACATCGGCGCGAACATTTCTTTGATGCGACGACAAAAGACCGACAACCGATGTTACTCTGTTACTCTGTTACTGTGCTGTTACGAAGTTGCAGAGTACCGTCCAGACTTGATACGCGGTGAAGTTACATTACGGTGTTCTGTTGCATGTCTGTACGCACCTTAACACTGACGTGTGTTGCGTGTTCAAAGGATTGTAAACCATCAAGTTTGTTCGTTTATACCCCTCAGGGATTAACTAAAAATATAGTTCATCAAATCGCATTAAGAAAAACAAACAAATTTTAGTCCTGTTAATATTAAGATTACAAATATATTTAAATATTTATTTTTTGTATCTAGATTTAAAAATTATACATGTCAATGAAATATACATACAATGAGTTGAGTTTTTTCTTTCTTGCTATTATTTAAGACAGTTTTAAGTTTGTACTGACATACTGTACTGTTTGTACTACACATTTAAGTTTAGAATAGGGGAAGGCGGGGTTGGTTGTGACAGGGGCAGGTTGTGACAATAGATTTTTCTACAGACCTATAGATGGCAGTGCGTTCGAACACATGCTGTTGCTACGGCTAATAAGCAGCCATGTTCATTTGTGGTTGAGTTGTAATCGGGTGAACTGTGTTCAAGTTATGCAGACAAGTGTGTTTTTCATACCCAAAAGTAAAATTTTAATTTTGGATGCAAGTATTTATACCTTCTAAAGTAATTCTTCTACAAATTTGGAACTTATACTGGTAATTAATAGCTTTCATTTTGTGGGGTATTAAGAAAATAATAATTTGGGATTAGGTTTCCAGTAATATTTATTCTCAACGGAAGTGACTAGGGCAGGTTGTGACAAGGGCTTTGGGGCACAATGTGACAGTGTCACAACCTGCCTCATACTTGGTTCTTATATTTTTGTAAACAGTATGTTCTATTTAAGATCGACAGAATGAGGAAATACAAAAAGAAAACCTCAAGGGGTACTACACCTCAAGATATATATGATAGAGCTGCCGCCGAAGTAATAGAAAACAAGAGAAGCATTCGTAGGTTGCTTCTGATTTCAGTATTAACCGGATGACTTTGCAAAGATATTGCAATAGAATAACACAAAATGGTAAAATACACTATGTGATCCATAGTTTGCTTTTTAACCATTCATTTTTAGGTCCTGAACATTCACGACACGTTGGTTACGTACGTAATAGACAAGTTTTCTCTGATGTAATGGAAAATCACTTAGCAGAATATTTAATTGAACAATCAAAAATGTATCTCGGGCTGTCGACGAAAGAACTCCGACTTTTAGCCTATGAATATGCAAAAAAGAACAACGTTAAGATGCATATTTCCTGGGAAAGTAATAAAATAAATACTCCAGTCATTAAAGGACAAAGAAGTTTCTCCAAGAAGAATTACAACTGACAAAACTAATGTACCAGGGCCAGGGGTTGATCAGACATATTATTACCCCTCCGATATACGATCGATTCCAAAAGCTGAGGAACGCAAAACCACAACGAAAGGACGGAAACGCCGAAAGGCAACTATCTAGAGAGATACTCCTAATATAAAGGAACTTGAAACTGAAGACCAGAAAAGAAAAGAAAAATTGTTAAGAACAAATGCGAAGAATAAGGGTACGAAAAGGAACTCAAATCTAAAAAAAGAATTAGCGTATCTAGTTCTGATGAAGAAGAGACGTACTGTTTATATTGTTCAAAACCATATTCAGTTTCAGGCCCTAAACAAAAATGGGTAAAGTGTACCAAATGTGATAATTGGGCACATGTGGCGTGTTCGGCTGATGGTGAAAACCCATTTTTTGTATGTCAGCATTGTTATTCGGATGATGAACTTAATTAACATGTTCTTCAGTACAATACATTTAAGTTTGTTTTATTTGTCACATATTACCCCAGTCAGTGTATCGACCAACCCCAAATGGGGGAAGGTTGTTACACCTCACATGAATTGATAAATATAGGTTTATTTACGTGTATATTGTTTTTGTTATTTTTGTTATTTTTTTAATAAATAGCCGAAACCCAACCATAACATGATCTTTTATTAAAAAATCTGCATACCCTTTAGTTAACTGATCGAAAATTCATAACTTAAAAATGGCACAACCAACCCCGCTCTCCCCTATACAGATACACTCATACGCAATTGATAGGTCGAGTTGTGATAACTATACGCGTGGTGGCGTCTTTTTACATATTTTTTCATCGAAACGGTCCAAACAACTTATTAAAAAAATATATAATTTTATAATTTACAACGTCTGTCGGGTCCGCCGCTAGTATGCGTATATAGTTCAACAATGGTGATTTTTTTAATACACAGGAACTGAACGTGGGCTTCTACCCTCCCGTTCGCTGATAAAGTAACGAATCTCATGTCAATTAAACTGTTCCATTAGATTAAACGTAAGCCTATCAAGGCATGTCGCCCGGCATCTCTAAATCCGTTTAACATACGAGGGAGGGGGGCACTTTATATTCACCATGATCGTGCCTTGACGTGTACGTGTACGTACCTCGGATTAAACTCGAATCGCTCACTCTAATAGACCATCATTTGAATTAATTCGACGATCAAAAGGGATACATCGGGTTTTATTGCCCGGATCCGGGATGTTGGTGCCGCGGCTTGGGGCACAGATTGTGTTTATTTTGATGCTCTTGTATCGAAGCGAGCATCATAAACACCTACGTTACCTAATTATTTCGTTATGATGCTCAGATTACCTTAAATAAGCTGTCAAGTTCAACAGAATGAGGTTCACGAGTTCACGTTGACTATCAGCTTGCTGTTAAATAAGATAATTTAGGATTTAAGTGTATCTAATTAAAATACAAGTTGCCAAATTTGACATTGCAGCTCATGTTAAAGAAGCACCGACGACTTGAAGATGTCAGTAATAATAAATTATGAAATATTTTTAACAAAAAAATAAAACCGACTTCAAGCGTTTTTCGAAAAATTTATACCACAAGTTAAAACTTATCTGCAAGAAAATAATCTTCCACTCAAGACTCTACTATTACTGCTGGATAGTGCGCCATCGCATCCGGATTTAGAGCAACTAATGTCAGCAGATGGGAACATATTCGTAGCCTATTTTCCTCCGAACGTGACATCTATTGCCCAGCCCATGGACCAAGGTATTATAGAGGCCATGAAGAGGCTTTATAGGAAAGACCTTATGCTTCAATTATTGGGAGAATGTGACTTTATGGGATTCTGGACACGTCTGAATTTGAAAGAAGCAATTTATGCTGTAACTCGCGTTTGGAGAGAAGTGAAATGGACTAACATTAAAAAAGCATTTTTTAAAATAATGACATTAGAAGATACAGCAGATGGAGAAGGTACTGAAGAAGATAATCACTTAAATGAAGGTGAGTTATCAATCGAAAACATAGCATCTATATCCTCCCAAATCGAATGTCTGGAGGAAATACACACCGAAACGATACAGGAATGGATAGAATGTGATCACGAAGAAAGGGGTATCAGATTATGGATGACAATTATATAAATAATCAGGCCTCTGCAGAAAGTTCTGACAAAAGTAGTTATGACGATGAAAATAGTTGCGTCAGCAAAATAAGTCATCGAGAAGCAGGAGATGCACTCAATGTATTTATCCAATATTTTGAAGAACAGAAACTGATTACATTGATCTACTTCAGCTTAGGAAAATGAAGGAAATTATAGGGGGTAGAATTTACGAAACCCAAAAACAAACAAAAATAACTGATTTTTTTAAGTGATTTTATTCACGTAGTATGTACAACATACATATATACATACATATGGACGTCATTGTTTATAAATATTAAAAAAAATTAGATGTGCAACTTATCACGTTTATTTTGTTCCTTTGACATATATATTTGTCTAAATAAATAAATCAAAGGCTCGGTCCCGGCTGGCCCGGATAATCGAGGTTCTACTGTACCTAACAAATAATCGTTGCAGGATAATTCCCTGATATGCATCGAAATTTAACTTTACTCCAGGATTTACGGAATTAAGTTCGACTTTTTGACCCACATTTTGAAATTGCAAGTGACACCGTTATGCTTTTTGGAAATGGTTCATTTCGATCGGCAGGCTTGCAAGAGGTATTTCTCTTTCTCTTTAAACATTTATTTACATATATATATATATATATATATATATATATATATATATATATATATATATATATATATATATATATATATATATATATATATATATATATATATATATATATATATATATATATATATATATATATATATATATATATATATATATATATATATATATATATATATATATATATATATATATATATATATATATATATATATATATATATATATATATATATATATATATATATATATATATATATATATATATATATATATATATATATATATATATATATATATATATATATATATATATATATATATATATATATATATATATATATATAAATATATATATATAAATATATATATATAAATATATATATATAAATATATATATAAATATATATATATTACACCCTGTTGGTTGCTTTGGCTGTTTTTTTGGCTTTGGCATTGGCTTTGGCTGACTGTCGTAGGTAAAAAACTTCATGTAAAAACCATATATTTACATGGTCTGCCATTAGAACTAAACCTACGTAGTAACTGATACTGTTCACACCGAAAGGAAAAAATTAACACTGGCTTTAACTGTTGATAATAAAAAAAAATTATGAACCCTGCTTAAGTATATGAAATTATTTAAAAAACAGAACAGAATAGTTTACTTAATTCTGGTAATTTTATTTCTTCTTCTTTTTATCTGGTCTTCATTCTAAGGTTTAGAATGGAGACATGCTCAGGAAAGAATTAGTTGTAGAAAAATATGTAAAATTACCAGTAATATTATCTTCTGTGTTCTATTTATAGTAACATAGTATTAATATAATATTATTCATTGTAAATATATTGTACACCATTCCAAATATCCATTATATGTACTTACAAAAGAAAACTTATGATATTATATACCGTATAAACTATATATTTTTTTACTTCGTTTATATCTCATATCCTAAACTAACCGTTATGGTACTTACGTGCCCGAATGAAGGCAGAAAAACACTGACGCAACAAATGCTTTTTCTCCATTTACTTTATATAAAAGGCCAGCTGCGTTGACCTAATTTAACATTACTTCTGTATTCACCTTGCTGTACCCAATAAAGTCCTGTGTGAATAGACCACTTAATTGACGTAAAACGAAAGTAGACCGTAGATATTGTTTCATCGAATTAGGCACTGTGTAATTAGCACTGAAGACGCTGCCGTGGTAGTTGTCCTAGTGTTATCTTACATGAGAGAAATAATGTATTTATTTCCTAATGATAAATATAAATTATTGAATACAAATATGATTTTACCTCGTGCGTGCAGTGCACAACAAATAAAATTTTAATTTTTCAATTTGTTTCTTGCAAAGTGAGTTATTGGATAACTGAGGATTGTAAATTCCGTTTGTAGAAGGTGAGTTTCCCAGCACTATCCCTAGTAATTGCTTTATTATAGAATATGCCCGCTAGTTTAGTACACGTAAGCGCTTTTAATATCGACTCGCCATTATACCTAACTTTACAATTATTCATTACGACACTCCTTAGTGTTCATAAATTTATCTGCCACTCGTACAAGTCGAGATGCATAAATAATATAATCATACCCGGTCATACGTCAAGAATATTAAAGGAAGTCGGACTCGCACTAAGTACTGAGTATGAATAGTGACTACTCACTCACTCCCTGCTTTAATGACCTTCTGATGCGTGTCTGCTAACGATTTCGCAGGTAATTACTGTCATTCTTGTTTGCGTCGAAAGCGAATGTTTAAAAATAGTGCGGGATTATTTCGCGACATAGCATTATGCGCTATGTTTTGTGAAATCATTGATGTATACGAGATTATAACAAATATGACAGTTAAATAGGGTTTACATAGATAGGCATCGGCATTCCAAAGCCTGGCTGATCGCAAAATGCTGTCAAGCATCTCGAACGGCTGCGATTGTTTTCATGTTTAATTTAGGGCATTTTCTTTCTTACTCGCTACTACTAAAACGCCACTAAAAAATCGCGCTGATATTTCTTTTACAATTAGCAGTTAATGGACAAACCAAACGTAACATTTAAAAGCATAACCTCAATTTTCAATGTAAAATATAGTTAACTAAATATAATTAAATGCAATAATTTAATTCAGGAACGGTATTTCATTTGATCGCACTATGTAACTGCATAATATATTAATTTTGCATCATATTATCTCATACTTTCAATTTTTCGTACTTAACATTGTTAATGTACTTGACATTCGAGGCAAAAAAGAATGAAATTTTAAAATATTGTGGCACCATTTCAGTTGATCTTGCATTGCTTGTTTTTAGCTGCGAGAACGATTATTTCCTCGTCTGTGTCCTTGGAGAAACGTTTATTTTTTTCATACACCTTCAACAAAATATTAAACCATATTTTGCAATTTTATTCCAAAAATAAATTTCAATTAATACTGACTCAAAATTACGTGGTTTTTATATTACAATTTTTGTTTAAAGTTTTCAATTGAATGCATTATTTTCAAATCCTTTAACATTCGACATTGTAAATATAATTCTAATTGTCAATCAAAATTGACAATTGTCAAACTCAAATATTCAGAACCAGCAGTACCTAGAAATAAGAGTATATTGCGATATAACGATTCCCAAATAATATTTTGTATTTGTCGACCGATTTCACTCAATAGAATATTAGGCCAGTAGTGTAAAACCACAAAAATGGACAAATCGAAAATAATTACTACAATAGTTGTTTGTATACCTAGGGTGCGAAATTTCTTCTCGCGTACCGGGAGAAAAATTATTGCCAAGGACCCGAAAGCCTACTTCGCGTCCGGTTGCACAAAAAAGGTTTTATTGTTTTAATGGCTTTATTTGTTGCTCAATATGACTATCCTAGGTTTCCCCCCCGGCGCCCCTGGGGGTAAAAATGCACCCCCAAAAGGGGGGTTTGTTTGTAGTTTTACGGTTATATCTCGTAAATGACTCACAATATCGAAAACATTGTCATATTAAAAGTTGTAGAGGATTAAATTCTGCATTGAATGAGACTATATTTTTGGACCACCCGTTCCCAGACTAGTGCTCATCAAAGTTGGATTAATTTTACATATTTATGAAAAATTTTCGTTTTGACTTCTGCTTTCTGATAATATCTTCTAAATTAACCCTATCATCTATCAATAAAGTGGTCCATACAAAAGCTATAGATGAATTAATTCTGCGTACGAAGAGATAAAAAGTGATTTTTTTGGACCACCAGTGTTCGTAAAATTCCAGACGCAAACCACCTGATTGTTGCCACGGCCCTTGAGGTAGCTTGGGAATGTTGTTGGTGAGGATACGGACCTCCTCATCATGCTCAATGCCCGGTCACACTATCAGCAAACATATATTTCTAAAAACTTGGAAGAGGAACGACACCTCATATTTCTCCACGCCATAAGTCGATGAGACACAACTTCAGCACTCTTCAGGCAGGGTAAAAGGAGATGGTCAAGCCGTTGGTCGATAAATGTCTTCTCGAAGAAATCAAACCTTTCCTCGAGCATGACACTCAAGCTGAGGCTATTGTCGAAGCTAGCGTACGATTTTTTAGATAAATTGCGATTCGATATGTTTCTTATAAATCCCTAGTGAAATCCAATTTCAACCTGGCATCCCTACCATCAACATCCGAAGCCGAACATCCAACATTGCTTGAGAACTTAGCTACAAGTACAAATGTGGTTAGGATGTGGATCTGTTCTTCTGGGGATGGCAAGCTTTAAAGTTTGGTCTTGACCCGGTCCTACCTCCAAGGAACCAGCTCCAGAGAAGAGACTGTTTCCCTCTACAATTTTTCGAAAATGCAACAAGGATTAATTGTTCATTGATTTATGCCAACTACAAGGGGAACTCCTGCACTAACTCCTTCCAACCAGATGCAATTAACGAACCAGATGTTGACGATATATAGGGCTCACATATACAGCGGTTGTTGTGATAGTTGTGACGGACTTTCAGAAGCCGAGTGATGGGGCTCGGACCCCGTATTGGAAATTACAGACTTTGAGGAGCGGCCCAACGAAAATCAAACGTCGACGTCTATGAAATTTGTGTCTACCTATTATTCCCCTTTTCATATTCATACTTGTAACAATTTTTGTTATTATGAAATATAATCTCATTCAAGTCTCATTCTCTCATCTCATTCAAGTCTCAAGAAATATAGCCTCAATTAATGCAGAATTTAATGCCCTACAACTTTTAATAGGACAATGTTTTCGATATTGTGAGTCGTTTACTAGATATAACCATAACACCGCAAAAATACCCCTTTTCGGGGTACATTTTTACCACCAACCACTTAAACACAACTCCGATGGGGCCTAGGGTAGTCATATTAGGCAACAAATGAAGCCATTAAAACAATACAACCTTTTGTAGCAATTATTTATTTCCCATTTGGATTTTAAGCCTATAGTGCTTTCGTTTGATATGCAAACTAATGCAATGCGGTGCTCAGTGGCGCGCGCAATTATCCTAATATATAAAATAAAATAAAAAACAATAATGCATGGCGGAAAAGGCAAATTAAAGACTGGCTCGAAGAAAGAAACATTGAACACGATGATTCACTACTTAAAGCTGAATTGAATTGCAAATTGTTTTCAAGATATTTTAAATATATTCAAAACTAAATAATTTTTTGGCTTAAAGTTTTGCACATATATGAACATGACATAATAAGACATCTTTTGAAGTCACTTCACCTTAGTTGCGCATAATGATACGCCACTGAGCAGTAAAGCCAGAAAATCGCCGCCTTGTACATGCAGGTGTCTTCTAAGTGAGCGAGAAGGGAAATGGGATTTATATTGGTTGAAGAGGGATAGCGACCGATATGTTAAGCCGCGGACTGGAGACCCTAGTTCTATTCACAAGAAATTGTGACGGTATACAATTTTATACCAAATATCCTTTTGTATTACATCGTGATGTGATTTATCGGTTCTGTAGTAATTAGTACGGGTTTTCTTTGTAATATGCAGCACAATTTTTTGCTCTAGTTTGTATATCAAACGATAACACTATAGTATATCTTGGAACCTGAATATTTCGGACACGAAATATTCAGTTTACTCAGAGAATCTGGAGCCAAAATGGCGGATAATTATACCTACATATTATAGACCCTCTATTAATGGATAACGGACATGTATGTTGTCAGGACTAAGTACAATCAGTAAAAATAAAGTACCACAATCCATTGTCGAGGATTAAGGAGTACTACTTTATCGACTTTACTGCACCAATTTTCTAATAATAAAGTACAATGTTGCTGCCACGGCACAGCCGGCTTTTAAACCATTAATTTTCATTTTTCTCCCAGCGTATAATGGAGAATAACGGGATCGTAAAGCAGCCTTATCAGCGGGCTCTACCCCTGAATGCATACTTTCCCAGCCTGCTAGCTTTATTTAAATGAAATCAAGCATGTTCGAGGAACAGTACAACTATTCACGTTATCCACTACATGTTCCGTATATTAAAAGTTTAATTATAACATACACGTAGCGTGCGATGTATCCGTAAGTTCCTTGTTAATTTTTCAAAGGTATCCGTAAAGTGTCGGTATGGCGTAAATTTTATGAGGTCTTTAATCATGTTTACGAGCGCTGGAAAACTAGAAAATTGTAGCGGACTCCTAACTGCTTAATCACTTTCTACGACATTTACATCGTTTCACATGTTAACTTTTTTATTCAAATTGCACTGTTGGAAAACTAACTTCTGTTTTCCAAGACGATACGTGAAGAACGTGGTAGACAACATTTTCATAAAGATAGAATACTTAGCTATTTTCTTTTTATGCTTTCCTATATATAGTGAGCTGATATAGAGGTATTTGAAGTGGAACTAAGCTCATTCCCTACAAAGTGAAACAAAGTTGACATATAAAAGCATTATATATTGCCTGGGCTCCGAGAGGCGTCGAGAGATCGCAAAAGTTTGCGTCTGACGAAGTTTTACGACCTTATGATGTGCCCCAATAAAGGAATTGCAATCCTTATCAATATAAAAAATATAAGGAGCTTTCTTTCCTCTTCGAATATCCTTCGCGGACTGTTCTCTATAAATATCCGTTTTATATATCTTCGAGATTCCACCGATACTGGAGAAGCGTTTGTTGTTTATCACAATATCCCGTTTCCATCGGATAAATCTTACAAAAATTCCTTATAAATATCTGCCGATACCATAAATCTACTTTTTGAAAGATTTGGGTAACAAATCTGAGATATATATATATATATATATATATATATATATATATATATATATATATATATATATATATATATATATATATATATATATATATATACAATCATACTTCCATTTATATAAAAATAAAATTAGTCCAATAAAATTTATATAATCTTATCTGAATATATTTAGCACATAATTTAAAATCTATAATAAACAAATATTCTTAAATTTCAATCTCTTTGACAAAACAAAGTAATAAGTAGGTATCATAGATCCATTGACCATTTTAAAATAATTTCAAATTTCAAGTTAAAATATTATAAAATAAATAGAGGCCTAATTGAACCCCCTCTTATTGACCATAGAGGACTCGTGCTTATCAGGGAATCTTCTCCAACTACAAATTAGTGTTCATAGAACTGGCGCCCATGGGAAGGATACAATAGGGAAGAGACAAAGTAAGTATCCTGGAATCGTATCGTAGATTATCTGTCAATTTCCTATACATAGGTCTATAAGTTTACCATAACGTGTTTTCACTAAAGTAGAGGGCAGACTAGGCGACTTTCATTGATAAAAAAACACAAAACAATAAAATTTTACTATAAACCAGACGTGCTTACACCGTCGTGTCTATCTACCAAAATTCTATCTACCTATCTCAAAAGTCTATCTACCCCTTATTGGTGAGGTGCCTAAGGTACCTTTCTATTATTTTTCAGTTATAGTACGTAGACTGGCTACTAATAGACTGGCGGTAAATTTTGAGCAAGTATATATAATATGGTAAACGTGACATGATTGTTGATGACAATTCTCAAATACTTTGAAAACTTGTATTCAACATATTATTAAAAGAAATTAACAAATATTTACTTCTTAAAAATTTGAAACAAGTAAATCAAAATAAAAAGTAAACATTTTTGCGCTCAATTTTCACAAGTAATCCGTTTTGTTCCTTATTTCCAAATATATTTTCTGAAAAATATCACTTATTTACGTTAAAATTATAAAATTGATGATAAAACCACACAAAAATGTCATATTAAATCGAAATTTACAGGGTTGTTTGAGGATATAATGAACTACCTGAAAATTTCAAATGATTTCGAGTTGAAAGAAAAAAGTTCTGGCTTTCTGAAAATGGCGATTTTTCAAAAATCGGTCGACTTTAAATGGCCATAACTTAACAAAATAGAAGCAATCAAGTAAAAAGTGGGTAGATTTCTTTAGAGTATATCTGAATAAGAAATATCAGCTGCTGGTCAACAACCCTCTACTTCGAAAACTGTAGACATGACAGCATTTTAAAAATAGGCAAAATTTCTCTGAAATAGTGGTTTAGTTAGAAGCTTGCCGTGAAGCCGGACTTGAGGGTAAATTAATGACAATTTTTTTCGTAAAAGTAGAGGATTTACAGAGAAGAATGCCACCTCAAACAAGTCTCTTGAAAATGACTGAAAAATGGACTTTTTTTTAAATTAAAAAAAATATCCAGCAGCCAAATTTGATCGAATCGGGCTCAAATTTTCATGATCATCTCCTTTTCTGATGTACTTTCATGGTAAAAATGGCCCCAAAATTGGTGACCCATTACCGCACACTTTAGCCGAAAAGTAGGGGTAAAGAGCGATGGTACCGCTCGGCCCCCTCTTATCGAGGTCACATCTATAGCCAAGGATATTGGCGCGAGTCGAAAAGTAGTTTTTAAGACACACTTGTACCGTTGAACTTGTATTAAGTCCTCAACACAAACAAGAAACAAGCAACTTCGCTAGTTGCTTCTGTGTTATTGTTGTATATTCAAATATATTATATATTTATATTCCGTTCTGTTTTATAATTGCATTGCAAAGCGAATAAACATTATTATTATTATTACCTATATTATAATATTTTACATTCAAAAGCACCGAAAAGATTTATAATTCTGTAAAATATAATGTCGATACTCTCCGCAAGTCAGCGCCCTAATCATTGTTGTGTCAATCTCTTGCCCATACAAATTCGCCTTGGTAAGTATGTCGTGTATTTCAAGCATAAACATGAAAGGTTAGCTGCCTGTATTCGTTTCGCGAGCTGTGATTGCGTCAGAGTTTCCAGGCAAACCCGGTTATAAATTGTACAAATACGAGCCCGTCCCAGTGTAACATCACAATGTAGTGATTTCCCAGTTTACGGAAATAAATTTCCTCTCCCCGAACGGCACTATTCGACGTTCAACTTTTGAAGTTTACACAAGCGACGCGAATTTATTCCTTTCGAAAGTTTTAATCTTTATACTCGAATGTGCTTGCAAAGTAAGCATAAAAGTTAATGCGTTTAAACGGGCATCCCGCTCCGTCGAAGTTAACTTATAATAAGATTCATAGCTGCAAGCTTTCGCCATGTAACAGTTAATCAAAGCACGGGCAAAGTCGACGCCGTACATGCACAAACTGTCGATCTTAGTTTAGACTGATTGTTCGACGTAATGGGCAGATTTGAGAAAGCAATCGCTCTCTTCGAGACGTCGCGTATCCTTGCTAATATGCGGAATGTCTCTTATTATATTACAAGTACATTGCAGATTTATGCACTGTCATTGTATATTGCAGAACTGGTCGGTATACAATGACGGGTTATGTGATGTATGTATGTATGTATATGGGTCGGAGTGTAGTGGAAGGTAGTGTTACACTCCTATTCCACCACAGCACTTAGGCCTCGTTAGGCCCTTTATGCATTCCTCCTTTTTACTTGAGTACTTTTCTTCAAACCATCCTATTTATTACGGGTGGCAAAGTCTCTACAATTTGTATGTATGATAGTATGGTTCTGAGTTACCGAGATTAATTACTCTGGACCTCATTACCATTTATCTGGGACCACGCGTCCGCGGCATATGTGTTGAGTGTTCCCAAGTCTCGGGCAGACGCCACAGTCCGGGCCCAAGCCTGGCTAGGTCACCCATCCAAGTGCCACCAACGCCCGCCCAGCATAACTTTGAAGATCTTACCGGTCAAGTGTAAGCGGCTAGGCGGTCCCATTCAGTCACCTTAGTCGCCTCTTACGACAGGTAGGAGGTACCCTGGGTCTATTCTACAATTGTGGCCCCGAACCCAAAGGGGTTATGTGATAATTAATGAACGAAATACGCACAATGCATATATTCCTCTCTGTAATTTAATGTATTAGTATACAGTCCATATTTAGTGTAGTCCAGTCAATAAAAGAGGGATAGAGTGCGTTAACAAGCATTGCCCATGATGCTTAAGGAGTGAAGACGTGAAGATACTAAAAGTCCTGACGCCTAGGAAGTGAGCCGAGGGGGGGGTCAGAAAAAGGGTCCACTTTTGGATTTTTCACTTATAAGTACGTCGAAAACGGTGGGTCGTAGGGAAAAATTTTCTTTTACGAAATGAAAAAAAGCCCTTGAAATTATCTACAACCTTTTTCTACAACCTTCTACAAACTTTTTCGACTTGGCAACCGTTTTCGAGCAACACGCACCGGAAAGGGGAATATTTCGAAAATAATTTTTTTGATTTCTACAAGCACACTTAATATTGTTACAATACAATTTTTCTCAGTACAAAATAAACTAATTATTGACCTAATATGCCCAGGAAGTGGGGCCTTCGTATCGAATTTGGTGACAACATGCCATTTTTTCAGATCCACCCATAATTCTGTGGGCTAACTTTGTCAGGTGTTCGGTTATAACTCATTCTCCATACTATATTTTTACATGTGATACTTTTGCACATGTAAATAAAATGAGTCTTCAGTAGGAATCTTCAGTTCCTTGGCATACCTTTTTGTACCCTGTGTTAACTTTATTCTGATTTGGTTGATGTCCTTGCATATTTTCTCATGGTAAAGCTATAACCCGTAAACTGGTCGTGTCACACCCAGTTAAAGCGTGATCAGCAATCCATCACTAACATGTTTTCCAATAACTTTCTGAATTTGTGCATTGACACTGCGTCTATTAGTTGCTATGTCCTTTCTCCATAAATATTTCAGTATAATTAAATTTGTCGTTATTCCAGTAAAAGTGAAGAAGTAAAATCATGGCATCGGTATCATCTGCTTTGACAACAATTCCTTTAACAGTATTCTCGTGAATCAAGTGAAATATTAAACGTGGAATTTGTACTATAAAAATGATTTCAAACGGAATTTAGAATGTGTGCGAAAGTAGAAAATATTACAATTTCCGTCTGGAAGTTCACCAGCAACGACAACTTCTTTGCCAGCAGGCAATTTCGGTGACATATCCATTAAAGGTTGTGTAACAAATCTGATTAAAGATAATTTATTCACGGTAGATTTAAGAATATATTCCTAAGTTATGTTGGCATCTTTAAAATCGTATCTATCAAATATAGTCGATACTTTGGTACAACCTTCATTTTCTCAAGACAATGTCTGCAAAATCTCCAACTGTTTTAAGTGCCCATTCGTTTATTTTCTGTAGAATCAACATATCATCTATAAAATATGATGCAAACTGTTCAGGTTTCTCAGATAATATGCCAAAAAGATTTCTAGTTTGTTTTCTAACTTATTTTGCTGTTTTCCTCATCGTGTCATCTTCATTAAATATAGACACTTGTACCGGGGCAGCTCATAGATCAACGCAATTCAAGTCTCTGTATCGAGCAATGCCGTTGAATTTCTCACTCAACGGCAATTCTGGGAAACATTAATTCTGGGTTGATATTCCTTGCCTCATCGCTGTTCGTGTAAGTTATATTGTCAGAAGAAAATGACTTTAGTTTGTTCCTGGGTACGGATTTCCAAAAACTGACGTTACTGGTAGATTCCTTGAACAAACCTTTGGTTAGTGGATAAAGCCTTCTCTTTAAATTTTGACAGATATACACCGTGCCTGAAGAACCCACAGCTATTTCACAAAGCTTGTTAATATTCTCCTTTCTATTTTGCGATTACAGATGCCTAGAACAGATCGCTACTACAAAAGAAAAACTGATCGTGGAAAATGGTCCGTTCAAGATATGACAGAAGCGATAGAAGAAAATTAGAAACAATGAACTATCAGTTCGACAGGCAGCGGAACAGTACAATATTCCAAAAAGTATATTGCAGAGAGGAGTAACGAACATAAGGGCATCTGCAATACAGATGAAGATGAACAGTAATTTTTTTGCTCTGAAAATCTGAAAAAGATCCGAAAAAAATCTAAAAGAAAATCTAAGAAAAGGCTAACCAAATCTGAAAAAAAGGACGTATGGAAACTGAAAAAAAGAAGGAAAAGCGTGAAAGTAATAAACTTAAAAACAAAAAGAGGAGTTTTGAAAACTACAACAAACTCTGCAATATAACCGATGATCATAATAAACTCAAACCAAAATGTGGTGTTTGTGAAGCAGACTTAGAAAGTGATGCTGAAGACAACGACGAGAAAAACGTGGGCTGTGACTTTTGTACCAAATGGTTTCATCTTGATATTGCATGAATGCACAAAGCTTCTCTCATCTTGGATGCACAAAATTCCTTGGAACATCATGTGATGACATCGTAAATGCAGATTTCCGCTGCGATTTTTGCCAGAAATGAAACGCTTCTTTTATTTGCATTTTCCAATTTGTTTTTTAGGATATATATATATTTGTCTTTTTATGATGACATAATAGACATAATAAATGAAGAATTCCGCTGTGATTTTTGCCAGGAAATAAACCCTCATATATTTTTACATTCCTATTTGTTTTTTAGAATATATATTTTGTTTTTTTATAAGTGAAAGATTTTTATGTTTATCAACTTTTGAATATGCATTTATTTTTTAATATTAGGTGGGTATACTATGCCTGCATTGTTTATTTTATATTTTGTTAGGAAAAATGTGATGTTTTTCAGTTTTGCTACCATTACAATACATGTTATTATGAGCATTTCTATGTAATTTTTTTTATATTTTATCATCTGTGTAGCGAACAGTTGCGGCCTACTAGCCAAATCACAGCCGAAAATTGACGAAAAAGCGACTGGCACGTAGTAAAATGGGACGACACTGAAAAAAAATATATTAAATCCTCATGAGTAAAATTTACAAATTTAAAGTGATTTATCAAGTCTGTTATCTTCAAATTTCTCAACTCTCCCCTCCCAATGTCGTATCTTATCGATTTATTTTTCGTGGCTTTTCAAAATAGACTTTTAACAAAATTGGCCGACCACCAGCGCATTTACTGTACATCGCGACAGAAAATTGATTGAAGACGTTTCATTATTGGAGATAAGGGTGCAGTTAAAAGGATCAAAAATAATCCTTATAAAATTTGGGAGTTTTCTACGTGCATTTCATTCCAATATATTTCAAGGGTAATGAAATGGAACACGTTAAACATGCGAAATGACACAAAATATTGCCATAATTGAAGAAAATATTTTGTAGTTCTTAATTATAAAGGACCATGGACCAGGGACAAAAGGTCAATGGGCTAGGAGTAATCGTGAAAAGGCGAATCTGTTTGCACACTTAACTGAAGTTTTTACTCCTGTAAACAACATCCCTGATCAACATATACTTTAACTTAAACAGGTACCCCGAAGATGATTCAATCAACAACTTTAGAACCCTTAAATCCTAAGAACGTTAAAATAGAAATTTCGTTCCTCAATAACAAAAAAGCTCCACGATTATACCAGATAACTTCTAGAATGCTGAAAGAACTGCCATCAAAAGGATTATTGATGTTAACGTACATCTTCAACGCTATACTCAGACTCCATTACTGGCAAATGAATTGAAAGTCTCCGAAATAATCCACATACCTAAGCCTGGAAAAAATGTAACCAACGTTACATCCTATAGACCTGTTAGTTTACTATCCTGCATTTCTAAGCTACTTGAAAAACTACTACTTCACCGAATAAACCCCATCCTAAACATAATTCCAGAACAGCAATTTGGTTTCCGACATGGTCATTCCACTGTCCAACAGTGTCACCGTATAGTGCATGCAATCAATGAAGCCTTAGACGGGAAAAAGTATTGTTCAGCAGTTTTTATCGATGTGAGCCAAGCATCCGATAAAGTCTGGCACGAAGGCCTACAATATAAAATCTAGCGATGTCTCCCCATACAATACTACCAACTAATAAAATCATATTTATCAGGCAGACAATTCAGAACAAGACTGAATGGCGAAACTTCTGACTTCCATCCCGTTACAGCTGGGGTTCCTCAGGGAAGCGTTCTGGGGCCAATTTTATATCTAATATATACTTCTGACTTCCCAACAACCGATTACACCATTACGCCATTATTTATATAAATATAAAGAGAAATTATACCGAAACATTGAGTCACTTTGTAAAACGCAATTACGCCGGCATTACGCTCGAAAGCACATATCAGGTTACAAAATAATTTCATCGCAAAGGTAAATTTAGTACAGTGTGTTCAGAATACCGACCGAACACGATTGTCATGCTGCAATAGAATCCTTTATAAAATGTTTGATGAGAGAATAATGTCCCTGCCCCGTCTTGTGCAGGCCTGTCAGGCAGCCTAGCAAAATGTATTCATGTCCATTCCGTATTCCTCAATATCATCAATCTAACATGCCAAACAAAGCCCTCGCGTATCAATATCAAAGTCGGTCATTTTCTGTATTTAAATGTCACGTCTAATTTTACACGCGTCTTTATCGCTTAAGCTCAATCCCTCTTCCGTACGGTGAACAAGCGTCGCATAACTCGATATGCTCCTACTCGAGACGCACAGCTAGGCTCAGGACCGACACAAAAATGAAGAGTATACCTATCAATAAATAACTGTATTTTAATATTTTACAATGTACTTAAGTCAATTCTAGTCGTATAACAATCATCAAACCTTCAGAGATGAAAGTTTCCTGAAAAAACTCGCGGATCGTGGCGTTTCAATGGGTATAGGCAGTTAAGGATCGCCATAATAAATCGCCGCTTGTAGATTCGAAACGAAAATCATTAACTTTTGATCAATAACTCGAACAGCATGCCGATTGCTGGAACGGAACGGTGATAAATTAGATTATGCTCTGCAGATACCGGCCGCCGTTCAGCTTTCAATTGCTGATCATGAGATTTTGCAGGATGGGTTATACGTTCGGGTATTTAATGCGATATTTTTTCTACCAGTCGAAATTGATGTAACGGAGACATTTTTCATTGTAATTGGTTTCAGATCTTATTAAACATGATTTTAGAATGTTAAGCTGAGATTTAAGGCTTCCGAAACTCGGCTACAACATCGTATCAAATTTAAATCGATGCGATACCTGTCTGGCACAAATAATAATAATAATTTATTGAAATATTTACACAGATTGATAAAATTACAGATTATCAATAAAATTGTATATCACAGATGGTTAATTGCATCAATTGGGTGGCAAAGGCATTTAACAAGAAATTCTAAGTGTTCTACCCAATAAAACCTCAGCTCCCGCATACTTCTCGTAAAATCATGCCATATGCATCAACCGACATAAAAACATTCATGTGAAACCATATCGAAAACATTTACAGGTACCCACTAACGATAATGAAACCTTCGGCGTAGGCCCGTCAGGCCCATCATGCAATGCATCAAACCGTCCTATAATTTGGAGTTATTGTCCATGTCTCCCCGGCACAATAATTTATGAATATTAATGATGACACCATCGAAAATACAATACCCGGCCGGCCGGGATACGCTATTAAAACCTCGTCATGCACAAACGAAAAATTGACCGGGGAGAAATTATTAGGATGGAAATAATTTGAAATTAAGATTCTTTATGCTTCCCCCGAGTGGGGGGGCTGTAATTTCACCATCATGCGAGGTAGCATGCTCTGGCCTACTAGTTAAATATATAGTTCTGCCCTGGGCAGCTGTCGGGCAGGTAATAGTGGATATTATAAGCTAGCAATTTGTTGCTGCGTGCGTTGTTGGAACGATTTTCGGCTTTGGAGGAAGTTGGATAAATGCTAAATTATACATGATAGTGCACGAGGCTTCTGGTGTATTAAATTTAAATATTTAGGAAAACGAAATCGTTAGAAACGCACATATTAACGAAAACTTTATTCTAACGACCCCCTCTATCTGATGTCTCGAGATGTCTGAAACCATATATTATTCTTCATAATCCTTGGTGAAAAATTCGAACTATCCTTTGACCTCGACATGAAACCGCTTCCCAAAGAGGTAGGCAACATTTATGGTCACCCGCAAAAATGTTGCCAAGACCTCCCCTTCATACCCGAAAAACTGTTTTTTTTCTAATTTTGAATCTAATTTGATTAATCTAGTTTCATAGGCAGTTCATAGGTCATTTAATTCTATACTCTATCCAACGAGAGAATGGACTTGCTTTGCGCATCGCCGACTAAAAAGGATAGGCTCTGTAACGAGCTACGCAGGACCGTCATTCGATGAAATAAATTCGTAAGTAGGTAGATTTAAAACTTATTTTATTTCACAACCGTAAACAACACAACTAAAATAACCGTACTTGCGAGACTACAAATACAAACTGTGAATAGGTAGGCAGTAGTAGGTACTTTATATAATTAGGTACCAGGTAGGTATCGGACCCAGGCGCCGGCCCTGGCAACCTGCTGAGCCAATTAAGACGTTGAGGGCGTTGAACTAATGTTCTAAGGGGCGGAGATCTGACCAAAACAGACAAATTTTCGCTCGAGTGCAAGTCCATTCTCTCGTTGGATACAGTATAGTTACCCAATTCCTAAAGAGAATTTATTGCACTGCATATTTTAGTGAAAGCATTTCTTAATGTACAGGGTAAGTCTTTTAAGACTTTTAAGTCTTTTAAGTCTTGACACCTCCTTATCTCACATATCCTTTGCCGATTTAACTCATTCAAAAAAGGAGTGGACGCGGTTTTTGATGAATTTTTATAGTCTGAGCACGGATATTAAAAATCTCATAGATATACAGGGTGGAAAATAAAACATGATTTTTTTAAATGGAACACCCCGTATATTTTTATACCAAAATAATGTCCTCAATTTTCTGAATAAAAAAATATCTAATTGTTATATAATCACTTCTCCTGTTCGTGAGATATTACTAAAAATTTATCACATTACGGGTGTCAATTATAAAACAAAAAACATATCAAGATACCTCTGGAAACAATGCCATTTATTGAGATAATAAATAAATAATATATAGGTGACAATAACAGTAACGAGTAATAACAATAAACAACATAAGCCTAATAAAAACAAATAAAAGTCAATATTAATACAGTAACACAATAGAGTAACACAATTTTATTTATTTACACGTAACGTAATTAAATATTTTCCACGTAACCACCACCATTCTGAATACACATTTGGTATCGCTTTATAAAATTGCTTCTCATCCTTTGAAATATATCACCATTTTGGTTTAATTCCACAATTTTTACACGTATGCATTCTTTTAACTCATTCATATTATTAAAAACCCCAGTTTCGTATATGTCTTGTTTTATCGTACCCCAGAGAAAAAAATCCATAGGTGTTAAGTCCGGACTTTTAGTGGGCCAATGTATAACACCGTGCCTTCCTATCCAAATAGGATATTTTCTGTTTAGGTATTCGGTGACGTTCCTTGCAGAGTGTGGTGGTGCTCCATCCTGCTGCCAAATAACAGATCTGTTGTTCACTAAATTAATATTATCTAAATAATTTTCAACTGGATGTTGAAGAATATCCACATAACGTTGTGCATTTAAGGGCCCATTTATAAATACAGGACCTACAATAGCATCCTTGTGGATGCCACACCACACGTTTACAGTTTGGTATCCTTGTTTTTTATTTTTTTACAATATGTGGATTTTCCGCTGGCCAGTAATGTGCATTTTGTCTGTTAAAAATTCCCGCAGTAGAAAAACTGCTTTCGTCAGTCCAAAAGACATGACTTAGAAACTCATCGTCTTCCTCTATTCTATCAAGTATGTCTCTGCAGAAGTTAACCTGTCTTGAAGGTTGTTGTCGTCTAAATATTGAACGGGCAAAATACTATATGGTTTAAAATTATGGCGATGTAATATTTTTATCACACTTCTTTGTGATATATCCAATTCTATTGCTGCGGCATAGGATGATTTGGATGGATTTTCAGCCAAATATAATAACGCGTTGAGTTCTGTGTCTTCTCCTGTTTTTGTTCTTCGCCTTTCCCTTTTCTTGTCTCTCAGAGATTCGGTATTCCTAAACTTTGCATAAATGTTTTAAAACTATTTTTGGAAGGAGGTAGCCTTTCTCGAAATAACCTAACACACTCCCTCCGAGCAAGAGACTTATTCTTGTTGCACTGAATATAAATTTCAAGTAACTCTTTTCACTCTTCCAATGAATATACCATTTTCAAAATAACTTGCTTCTTTACGAACACTACGTATTTTTTACGTTAATATCTCAGAGAGTGAACTACTATCTAACAAAAACTGGATGACATCTGTCAACAAATAAACAATGCAAATATGCATTGTTTCCAGAGGTATCTTGATGTTCTTATTTTATAATTGACAGTTGACACCCGTAATGTGATAAGTTTTTAGTAATATCTCACGAACAGGTGGAGTGATTATATAACAATTACGCATTTTTGGATTCAGAAAATTAAGGACATTATTTTGGTCTAAAAATATACGGGGTGTTCCATTTAAAAAAAACATGTTTTATTTTCCACCCTGTATATTTTACGAGATTTTTAATATCTGTTCTCAGATTATAAAGATTCATCAAAAACCGTGTCTACTCCTTTTTTGAATGAGTTAAATCGGCGAAGGATAAGTGAGATAAGGGCGGTGTCAATCTTAAGAGACTTACCCAGTACATGACACGGTTATTTCGGAGACTCTTGATAAAAAAACTTCCAAACAAGATCCACCCTTTTACAAATTATACAGGAATGCGCCATAATTACACACTTATTGTTCACTTAAATCGCAATAAATACAAAGATTCGTAGAATACACTAAAGAAAACATAAGTACAAGACGGCGTTTCGGCAACCTCTCAAATATGTTTCCATTGATTAATCGACATTGACGTAAAACTCGAGTAAAATTCATCAAACGACTTTGCCGTGGTTGAGATTTATATCTCAAGGCACAGTACATTTTCGGTTTTCGCCATATATTATTAACGCAATAAGGAAATACAATAGATTACTTTTGCCAAGAAGCTGTTTTAAATAACATTTTAGTATTGAAATGAATCAGAATCGTTGAAATTGTCAAATTATCTGAACATCTCTTACAGTATTCAAAGACCTCAAGTGGAATTTAACAGTAATCCTTCGGGAGAAAAGGACGGACGACAAGGATGGAACGATCTTGATTCGGCCAAAAACGTATAGAAAGTTTCACATTTTATAATGTTTTACTAGTTTTTGTTAACGAATATGTTATATAAATCCTAAAGGGAAATACGTTGCTACAAATTTTACTCTCTAAATTGTATTTTGTAATTCGCTTTCATAGTATATCATGTTATGTTTTAACGACATTAATTCATTAATTTCCATTTATATTTTATAAAATATGCAGAACGTGTAAGTGAATTATTTAATGTTATACATAGTTTCGAAATCATAATTGCGTATCCTAATTAGAGCTGGCAAATTGCATTTGCTCTGTTCCGTTTTTATCAAATTATTGTAATTATAAATAAAAGTGTATGTATATATGGCTTATGTATGATGATATATTTATTAGATCATGAAAAATGCGCAACGAAGTGGATTTACAAAATAATTATTTGATTGCTAAAGTTAACAAAAATTTAGAGTAGTAACATAACAAAATCCCCCAATTGCATGAGCTTGAGGTCCATGAATGCCTATTTATATTTATGACTTACATTAACTGTATGTATATTTATAGCAGCGATTAGGAGAAACGATTTATGTATTATTTAGATTTATTAACTGCAGCAATTTATTTAATAATTATACATTGGAAAGGAATTAGTAATTCTCCCTAATCATTTAGTATAAGAAATGTGCCTAATTAATCTAAATGTCAAAATTAAGCATTATAAGTATTTACTTTCTAACTATAAGAAATCAAGTTGGTAAGTACCTCTTTTACAAACATGCGCTGGAAATATTGACTGTACCAAAAACACGATCATCTGTCGGCTTTTGAGATAATACGTCATAATTATTTCCTCTCCTGTCTCTAATATAAAGTTCGAACCACGAACAACATGGTTATACAGTATGGATCCATCTTATATCTGAGATCCTCAATAGAGCAAGTCAATAACACTATCTTATCCTAAGCGTTCGATCGGTTTGCTGCTTGGCCCTTAAAGGGACTAAACTAAGTTCTTTAGTCGTATCTTTACCACCTCGCTCTCTCAAATAACAAGTGCACCCCAAGGATCAAACCGCGGGCCACTCTTTTCTATAATTCGCATTAACGCCATCCAGAAGACCTGAATTATATTGTAGCGGCCATTTTGGATTGGGTTATCGGACGCCTGAATATATAATATGATTTGGTGGTCGTCTCCTTTGCCCTACTCCCAATTACAGTTGACAAAAATTATAATAACAATAAAACTATGATTAATTTAAGTACATGAATTAGGTTAATGTCAGAAAAATTAGGTATTCCTACAGAGACTTTTATAAAAACGACATTGCTGCAGTCTGTATATAAGTTTTTCCTAGAAATCAAAATAATTATTTAACAAGCTTTTATTTAACTTGCTATGTATGTATGTATATGTGTATGTAAGTACGTATGTATGTATGTTTGTTCGGGTCAAATCTTGCAACCGAATTTTAAAGCAGTTATCCTCAACCGATTGAGCTGAATTTTGCATTCACGTTTAGTTTGGATGACAACGAATCGGTAACTAAGTGACGTCATTATAAATACAATATGGCGAAGTAGCTATTTTTTATGCATTTCCATGATATAGGTAATGGTTTTGCTGAGAAGAATATGAAAATATAATGACGTCACTCTAAATCCAATATGGAGGATTCCCAAAAATAGCGGACTAGTTATTTTTATGCACTTCCATGATATGGGTATCAAATGGATGGGCTCAAGAGGAAAAAATTCAAAATGGCGCAAAAACAAGATGGCCGCTATACCAATTTTAAAGCGTTATAACTCGGCAAAGCTTACGGATATTTTGGTGGTGCTCGAACAAATGTTGTAGGGTACCGACAAGGGTTGATAAACTGCTGGCGATAAAAAAAATTCAAGATGACGTATCTAAGATGGCGATCAAAAACTTAGTTGCTCCAATTCGTCTGAAATTTTGTTATCCCGGGGTTTTTGGAGTCCCCGATTACGATTTTGGGGTAGAATTGTTCAGGTCAAATCATGCAACTGAATTGTAAAAGTACGCCTTGACTGGTTTCATATTATGAGTTGTGTAATTTGGCACAAGTAAGCTTCAATCTGAAATAAGTAGAGTTCAGTAGAGTCAAATTACTAGACGGTCTCCTTATTGAAGAACTGTAGACTACTAAATTAACAGGCAAACGACCATGCAACCATGATGCATTAAATGAAATGAACCAGACTTAGACACATATCCAGCGATAACTAAAAAATAAATTAATATTAAAAACAGTTTTAAAAACAGGCTTTTATTTAAATGCTCTAAAAAGAAGAAAATAAACTTTAAATTGAATTAAACCCATAAATTTATTACGTTACACAATTTATATGATATAAAATCATGTCGCGAGATTTACCTGTGTAGATAAACAATAATACAATATGTAGCTTGATATTGACACATGTTTTAAGAAAAAAATGTTCCTTTTTTATAAAATATGTAAATCTCACAACAGGCTTTTATATCATATAAATTGTGTAATGCAATAAATTGATGGGTTTAATTTAATTTAAAGTTTATTTTAGAGCATTTGAATATAAGCTGGTTTTTACAAATGTTTTACTTTTAATTTATTAGGTATCAATAAGTAAGTAGGTTATATGAACCTAGAATTTCCAGTAGAAGCGATTCTTTTGTCTTAAATTATTTTAAAATGTCTTAAATTATTTTACTGTTAGGGAATTGGAAAACCTTCTCATGAGAAGTCAACTATGAATATCAACTGATTATATTTTATATATCGCACGATTACTCCGGTTAACTCAGTCAAATGTCAGTTGCTCTCTAGAGAATTATGACCACAAAGTATTAAAATGCACTTTAAATATCAATTTCAACTTTCTGTATGTCTATTGCATTAATTAAAATAAACAATTTAAGCTGCAAATATATGTGCCTTTGTCCGAAGGGATACCTTGTCTGGCTAGTCCTGTGCTTAGCATGGTAGACTTGAAGATAATAATTGGAAGCCATGCAGCAGGGTCCCTCAGCCGTCAGGGGTGGAAACTTTTAACCGGCTAAATATCATCGTACGTTTTTCAAAAACTAAATCAAATTCCGGCTAAGACACACCTAATCCGTACTTAGACCACGCAGGCGAAAGTGTGATTGATACGGAATTTGCTTGTTTTTCGCGTATTTTTCAAGCCGATAAAACGCTAATACGTTGGATGAAAGTGCCAATTTTAATTCGTATGTCAACTACATATCTATCCGGTCGTAGCGAATTTACGTCAAAGTCAAAGGAAACCGCTATCACTGTACACCGAGTAATACAATATAGTCGCGTTGAATTGAATAAAAATGATCCACCTTCGCGAAGGCCGAGATCAAAGGGACTTAATAACGCTTTTGTTGATGCAAATAACGTGGTGTGTAACGCCATATTGGAGTTTATGGTTCCTTTACTCGCTTAATTGTGTTTTCGTGTCATATGCATGTGCCATGACTGAGCAAGAAATATATGCTTTTCATGCCACTCATTTACCTAATTGTGCAATTTTTCCGTTAGATAACAGATCGAGAATAAAATACATGCCTTTATAAACAAATACTAACTTTGTACTGTTTACTATGTCTGTAGAACTATTTAAAACTGTTTGTAGATGGATAATAATGCACTTAAATTCCCAGAAGTTTCTAAAAGTTAACAGGAAGTCTATGAGTAAATGGCCCTCAAATCTTGGCGATAAATAATAGCTATAATTCCACTGCAGTATGAGAATAAATACATCACGTCCTACAACCAAGCATATAATATAGCCTTACTTCCTCACATACATATATTATGACAATATTACTGAAATATTAAAAAGGGGACAAAAAATTAATGCGAGTCTCGATTCGGGTCGAGCGACACATTTTTTTTTAAAAAGGCAAATAATTTATTTCAGATACTGACAAACAGTAATAGCTTCGAGCAAAAAGTGAATAACAAAGGACTGAAAGCTTATATAATATCGGTGTTATCTGCTTCTGACTGTAGTATGCACTATGCAGTTATATTATTATATTATCAGCTTACAATATGGGATTGTAACTCCTCCCATGTTAACAGAAAAATTATCGTCTGAGTAATTTTTCAACAAATTATATTTGAATTATTTTCATTTGAATTTGAAATTGTTTTTATGAACTTTGAAATATACTTATTTGCTATAAATCAATTATAGAATAAGAAGAACTAAAATTAAATAAAACATTACAGTCCATATGGATGTTTTGCAAACATAAACAGGAATATTGAGTTTATTTATTTCATTTCTTTGATATTCCAAGTATTGTTATTTTTAATTAAGTTAAGATTAAAAGCTCCTAGGTTATAAGTAGGTACTATAGGTATTACTTGAATTTAAATTAATAGGTAGATTAATAGGTAGAGTTTAGGTAGATCTATAATTTTAAAATACTTATACCTTTGGATTTTTATATGTTCTTAACGTATGGTTTTCTATGTTAACAGTGCAAATTGTATCTAAATCAATTACATAGCTTCCAATGTGTGGAATATTATCTCTAATATTTTTACATAGTTGTATAGCATCATTTGTCTACAAAACTACTATTTGTCTACAAAAGACAAATAGTTAGTAATTATAAGGTATTCTCATAACTAACAGATTTCTGTTGTTGTTATTGACGTATCAAAAAATTTCAGGTACTTTTATTCTACTAATTTTCGCTTATCAACTTGTTTATTAATCATTTCTCACATACGTACTAATACAATTAACGTTTATAATACAGCCGGAGGATTGTGGAAATATTTAATTTAAAGTTTGACAAAAAATAAGTACTATACCTACTTATCATTCGATCAATCAATCAAACAGCGAAACTGTCACATTCACAATCACAGCCGTAATTTTTAATGTGTTTTTTATCAAAAGTACGTTTTTAAATACTATTAAAAATTATAATAATAATATACTAAACGGCTTTATTTTCAGCAATAGGTACATCTTACAAGTAAAAAAATAAACAATAAATATAAACAATAAGAGAAGACGGAAGACAGTAAATGTGCTCTACTATGTATACCATATAACCCTTGTAATGTACCATTAAATTAAAATTATTTGTGCTACCGAGCAGTTAAATATACATGAACTAAATAAAAGTAAATTTAGGTTTACCTAGCTTTTACAAATTTTGCGTATATGTAAATTAGAAACATGTGAAAGCTAACCAAAAATTAAAAAATAAATAAAATGAGAAAAAAATTCAAGGGCAGCAGGCATTTGCTTTTGTTCTAACATTCGTGATTAGGACTCTAATGCCTGATTACAGGTATCTTTGCAGCATTATCAATTGCATTATAGTATATCAGAGATTGTTAATGATTTCTTAGCGCATATTATTTGCGAACTAGTTGTGCTGCTTTTGTTCTTTGATATTTCTTTTCTATTGTTCTATGACTAGGCGAGGTTGATAGTTCTGTGACTAGTACGAGGAGACAAATGTCATTATGAGGCTTGCTGTTTCCTTCCTCTTGGAAGGAGCCATCATTTTTCTTAGCGTGCTTGAGTTGCCTGCCTGTTATTTTTTTGGAATTTAAGTCCCTACTAAATAACGTACTGTGTTAATTTCCTGAAGTTTTATATGCTAATCATCCTGGGAAAATATGGCCAGGGGGCACATAGAAAAATTAGATTTTAAGCCAAAGTTCAATTTTGTGAAAAATTTGGTTTAGGTTTTCCTACAAAAATGACAATATCGCTAAAGAAAAATTAAAAAAATTCGGATAAATGGAAAACTCGAAACGGTTGGCTGTACGGTAAAACTGTTAGAAAATGGATAGGCACTTGTATTTTTGTCACTGGTTACGCAAAGAGTCATTAATATTTCGGCTGTTTTCGGTATCACTAGGCCTCTTTAGTTGGTCGCCATGTCTATATCCGCTCTTTTTTTAATTGAAATTAAAATAAAATTGCCCCAATTTATCTTGGATTGCACCCATTTATCTATTATGATTAACTTGTGTGAATAAATGAAGTTAATTAATATAATTAGAATAACAGAAAAAATATTCCACAAAACAAAAAAATTATGTTGAGTGAATTAGAAGTTCGCTGAGTCTGACTAGCAAAGGGAGAGCTACTCTACACTCTCCTGTGTTCGAGAGCCATTGTGATACCCATAAAACCTATTATTTGCAATGAATAGTTTTTGGGGAAGTCACTGTTTATGTGTTATCGATTTTAAAGCTATGCAATTTTTAAATTATACTTAGATTTTAGTGTACCTATTGTGTTCTTTTCTTCACCAAAATTACAACAGGATTCTGAGGGTAATTTAGACACCCAATATAGTTGGGAACCATCTGACTTGGTTGCGTAACGGTCAGTGGCGTCCACGGGTGATCGGTAGCTTCGATACCCATCGTACGAACCTACTAATTTATTTCTTTTGATCCTGCTTAGGCAAACTTTGATTGGCCACTTTAAACGCTGGTGAATTGTACTCAGGAGGTTAATAGAACGTTTGCAGAACAAAATGTAAGTATTTTTACTGTTATTATAAATTTTTAGTGAAATTTCGTATACTATTAAACCAGAATATATCCGTAATATGCTAACGTTATAGCGGCATTTGAATACCACACGTGCATTATCCGCTATGTAAACTATTCAGCTTCAACTTGCAGCTAATGGTAGTGGGTCGCAGGTCACTAAATATTAACTTTTCAATTAACTAAAGGTCCACGTCGGCCATTGAAATTCACTGGAAAGAAAACAGCCGTTAGACTAAAACGTTTTACATATGTAAACATACATGTAAATACGTACATATAAATATGTAAACAATATTCCGCAATAATAATAGGTAATTATTCTTACGTAAAATGATATCAGCTATTCGAGCGACTCCTGAGCAATAATTATAATCATATCGGACTACGTTTTCCGACTGACGACTGCAGCAAATTTTCAGGAATTTCACAGAAACCGCAGCAGGCGTAGCCTGCCGTAATCCTGCTGCATCTGAGAGAATGCCAGACATGCTCACGTTTCTCAACCGTCCATTGTTCCAGTCGTTGCTTGTCAGTGTTTTTGTTAGGCAAAATGTGAATCATGTCTAGTGAGTTATATAAGCCGAGCCGGAGAATGCATGTGGGCTGTTTTATATGCCACAGGAAACCCATATGTATTGCAGGAAATCAGCGGCCGTTTTTCTCGGCCAACAAAATGCATTTCAAACCGCATGAGATACCGGCGGTTGTGTACGGTCCGGGGTATTAGCATACTGTGTGCGGCAATAGATTGTTTGCGCGAGTACCACAGGAGGCCCAAATCGTGTCCTTACTGGATATACCAACAGATATATTATTCACAGACACAAATAATGCGTTTGTGAAAGAAGGCTCTGCAAGAGTCGTCTTTTGAGTTTCAATGTCAGTTTGGATTCAACAAATCCCTTGGATATTTCATCAGATTCTTAGTCTTGTTACAGTTCGTTGTCTTTGACTGGGTGTGTTAGTTGCCTTTGATTTAAATGTGTAAATATATAATAATTGCAATATGCATTGCAAGATGATGTTTCGCAGTACATGCAGGTCTTCCATCAATGATTCAATATTGAAGATGTTCTCTCGATCTATATAGATGATTGAGATTAGTAATTCCGATGACGTTGATTAAAAATTCACTTAAATCTGTGAAATTTTACGATTTTTAACTACACTATAATATATAATATATATCTCGTTTAAAACTCGGCTATCAAGTTTTGCAGGAAAAAAAATGTAGGTACAATTAGGGAGTAACGAAACATATCCACTTCTTATGATCGCACTAGAAGACAAATTGATTTCTATAAGATTCTCAAGAAAGAATTGGATGAACGTCATCAACAAGGCGAAGTTAATTAAATAAGATATTACAACTTTCCCAAAATCGCCCAGCGGTGCAGCAGTAATCAGGAGTAAACTTCAGTGCTGCCGTTGCGAATTTGAATTTCATATTGTCGCCTTGATTCAGACACCAGGCTGCAAAGTGATGTGGGAAACAGTGAACTTTTTACTGAGTAATATGATATTTATAGATGTGATCGTTTATAGATTTATATCGGTTAATAGATTCGTGATTTATAGAAGTTGCACCTCGTGCATTGCATGGGTCTTACCATAGGTGAGAAGGTTGGCATGCAGAAATTACGTAAAAAGTGAGAAGCTAGATCTCGAACCACTTTCCTTCGGTGGACGTTGTATAGGGTGTAACAATGATCAACAGCTTTCCCTATTCGTTTTCGACTCGATTTTTGAGCATGTGGAACACTGGCATAGTTGTTTTACTTCATCACAGTGACAAAAAATTCAATTTTCAATAAAAAGATGAGGTATCAGTTCGGAATAAGATTGGGAAGGCAATTTAAATTCAAACCGTGAGCTGCTTGGATTGATTTTGGGTATAGTGGTATTACATTATAGGAATCACCTTAAACTCTCTCATTTTTTGAATCGGGATAGGACACTTTTTTGCATAGTTTGTGGAGAAAAACTCAGTCCACTTCTTAACATAACTCTGATCTACCGAAACTACAGTAAATGGCTTTGGTTTTACTCTAGATGTCTAAATAGTTTCTTCCCAATCTCTGGGAGATTCTCAATTTTGTATTAATCAGTCCCATATTCTTATCGCATTCCAAGTACGAATGCCCACAAACCAGATATGTCAACTGTATAGAGTTGAAACGTCTTATAACGTTTACTACATAGTGAGAATAACGCACAAAGGTGTAGTTCTTATTTTGTCCCCTGCAGCATCGCAAAAAATATGCAAATTTTTTACTTCTATGGCAAAAAATTCATACAAAAATCGAAAAGAAAAGAACGAAGTATGTTCTCTTCTTCAGCTCCTTTTTTTGCTATGTGTTCAGGACACGTGTAAAAATATGATTGGGCGTTGGAAAGAATATTAATGGAGGGTTGACGTTTGTAGTACATCATAGAAATATTTTTTTGATAGTTCATATGGCTCCAAATTCTACGCATTTTCGAGCTCTATTACGGGCAGGAAGGTAACTTCTGTGCCACCTGTACGGCGTTTCTCAGCAGCCTCAATTTTAACCAAAAACTGATCGCACTGACTGCAGGTATCGGATCTAGGGGATCCAAATCCAATATTAAAATTACTCCGAAATATATTTCTATAGGACTGATAACATGCTTTTTGATTTGGGTAAAGATCTTTGAACATCCTGTACATATTTTCAATGTTAAGTTCCTCTGGGAGATATGACCTGTTTTGATTATCCTTTAAGCCTTTGACTAAGACTTTGCCTTGTCTTATTAAACGAAGTAATGTGCGATTTAATACATTCCAAAGTCTCACTCTTCATTTTTTTGTAATTTTTGATCCAATTTTTGATGTTTATCTTTTGGAGCAATACCAAACTTTTTTAAAGAACTCTGTAGGTACGCAAATTTACTTTTGGAAATTCCATGTACTGCACTGAAAAATGCCGCACATACTTCTTTTTTTTCCAATACTTCACTATTTCTACCCGATCATGATACTTCGCCAAGCAACTGCGGCACTTAATTAGCCTTTACAGAGCCTTTAAATCTCCACCTACGTTCGATTATGTCTGCTCACTCTCGTCTGCTAACTTTATGGACATCTTATCGTATATCAATCAAAAACTGTTGTTATACCATGCCAAAAACAAGCGCTATGGAAAAACAATTAATCTCAAACAGAAATTCGAATGGATTCCAAGCCAGCCGCACCACTCTGGAGTCGGTTAATTCCCTTTTTCTCTTTCACAAAAACTCATTCGCTACGAGTCGTAATTGAATTTGTCATGGATCTCTATATGGCCATCAGTCAGTTCCATGAATGGACTCTGTGAGCAGCCACTCTGTATGCGTATCGGAGAATTTTTTTCCCGTAAATGATTTTATTCGGAGGGCGAACATGTCGATATTGTGGCCTACATAATCGCCACTTTAATCGACACGATTTGCTGATCACGATGTACCAAATAATTATGGCATACGGCCAATCGATTTATAATATTAAAATGCGGAATGGTTTTTTTCGTATAGTTCGAACCTAAGTTCGATGGATCAATTAATAATTACCAATTCAAGTTGAAAACAAATAATCGATATTTTAGTGTCCGTAATCAGGGACAGTGACCTACCTGTATATGTTAGGCAACTTTAATGTGTTCCAATTTGCAATTCAGATAATAAATATGCATCCCACGCAAGTTCGTTTAATTACTGCACGATTTCATATAATTAGAAGCATTGTGTGGGGAATATAAAGAGTAGACAAGCCTATCGGTCCGTAAAAAAAAATAACACCACAACAAATATTGTGGCATTGTTAACCGAGCGACAATTAAGAATGATAAAGATTGATGTGACATTTAATATGACAAGTTGATGGATCGCCCTGGAATAACAGAAGTAAATCTATCAATTTAAAAATTGAGGGAACATGCAACAAGAAGCCCTTGTGTAAACGTAGAATCTAATAAAACAGGCATTGTTTGTATATGATAAATTATATGTACTTAATTTCACTTACCTTATCAATGAAAGCACTAGCAATTTAATATTATTGATATTCTGTATGTCCTCGTCACGCAGTCGTAAATCCTTATTTTTATTTGGTATATATTATATTATACATAATAATACCTAATGATAAATTGCCAAACATATTACTAACATTATTAATATTTTATTGTTAAATTTAATTCAGACAAATTGTCTTAAAAACCATCAAAATTTTATGTTACATATCAATGTAAAGCTGCAAAACATTTTATAAATCTAAGTGGCTTGCATCTGCATTCAAGCTATAACCTCTAACCAAGCTTTTTATGGAGTAAGCAAAAAGCAAGTGCGGAAATGAAATGTCTATTGACTGTCTCGTCAAACTATGGAAGTTAATATTTACAAAGTATTGAAGTGATAAATGTTTTGCCACCTTATTATACCGTTCATGACAGACTTCTGGAGGCCTTCTAAGTACTTTATTTATTAATGATCTTAACTGAGATTATTAAATTTTAAAGCAAACTTAAGGCGAAGCCTATAGTTATTGCCACTTGGAAATTACGATAAGTAACTAAAATTATTCGGTCTTTTTAGCGTACTGTGCTAGAATTAATTATGTATTGTAAATAGAGTTGGGTATAGTCAATTGATCAGTCAATTTGACCAACTTTGACCACAATGTCGGTATTTTTGCGGCTTGGGCTTGGCCGATTTATGTCGCTTGTCGGGGATTTAAACGGTAACTGACCAGTTTTTATTTGGGCAATCTGCAGCTGATATTGTTAGCGGTTGAAAGCTCGTAGGCGCTTTGTAACAAGAAATAAACTTTACAATGAGCAATCCCAGATCTAAAATCTGGAATTGTTTTTCGGAAATACGTGAAAAAAAGTCGAAGGCAATTGTAATTATGGTGGAGAGGTCTACGTTACACACCCAGATAGGATGAACAACACATTGTGAATAAATGCAGTAAAGAAATAGTAAGTAATATTAATTCATATTTTTCACAAATAAAATAGGGTAAGTTTCCTATATTATATTTTTTACTTACACCACATCTTAAATACATTCTATGGTTAGGATTTTGTTGGGGAAGTGAAGTTGGAAGTTTAAAGTTTAACACCTTTCCCAAAAAAGTAAAACGGACTGATTCAAATAATTCCTCCATTCAAGACGAAAATGAAATGATATTTCAAGGAGAAGCGAATGAAACGAAAACACTCGCGTTTAGCAACCCAAAAGAATAAAAATCCCAACGATGGTCCAACTGGATCCAGTACAAGTAAGAGTTCAAAAATGCAAAAAATAACACCTTTTTTGATCGAATAGACGGTTCTGAGGGCAGCTTGGCAGGAACTAAAAAACATTTTTCCGAATCTACAAACAGATGGATGTGTTTCACACATATTAAATTTGTTGCTTAAAGATATTGAGTCATTTAAAACATTATCTGATCATGTCGGTGTGTGTAAAGAGATTGTAATTTTTTTAAATTACTGTACTGCGAGAAAAACAAGACAATCAGGTCACTAATATTCAATCGCTTAAATTACCAGAGTAGCGGGGGTAGTGCGGTGACATATATGGAAAGCATCAAATCAATAAACGGACACTACAGGAATGTTTAGTTCACTCTGACGTAGGGAATATGTCGACAAAACGCGTAAAAAATTCGTTCCTAAACGATGACGTATTCTTGGATAGAAATGCAAATTTCTGGACCTATTAGAACGAGTTGTTCCTTTGATTATTTTTATGGAAAATACACAGGCGACTTTATGAGATGTTCGTCATAAATTGTATTTATTAAAAAAACAATTCAATACAGCTATTTCCACAAGCCCTTTTTTAAAGAAGAAGAAAAGAATAAGTCAATAAATGTATTAAATAGAATAAAAATGGCATGTACTACACACACAATGGAGCATATCTAACAAGAAAAATCTAACATCAGACGAGTTTCAACAAGCTACTGCTTTGATAGTGCCTGTCTGTCTCTCTGTCTGTCTTTTAGCCTGCCTGCCTGCCTGTATATCTGTCTGTCTATATGTCTGTCTCGATGTATGTCTGTATGTCTGTCTGTATGCCTCTCTGTATGTCTGTCTGATGTCTGTCTGTATGCCTGTCTGTATGTCTGTCTGTCTGCCTGTATGTCTGTCTGTATGTATGTCTGTCTATATGTATGTCTGTCTGTCTGTGTGCCGGCTAATCTCCGAAACGGCTGGACCGATTTTGACGGGACTTTCACTGGCAGATAGCTGATATTATAAGGAGTAACTTAGGCTACTTTTCTGTTAGAAAAAGAATTAGGGTTCCGCGCAAAAAAATAATATCCATGAAATTGTGAATCCGATCCGAAAATCCGATCTCCGAAACGGCTGGAACAATTTTGACGGAACTTCCACTGGCTGAGTGGAAAGCTGAGGCAGAAAGCTGATATAAGGAGTAACTTAGGCTACTTTTATTTTAAAATTGTTGTCTGTCTGTTTATTCCGGCTAATCTCCGAAATGACTAGACCGATTTTGACGGGAGTTTCACTGGTAGATAGCTGGTGTTATAAGGAGTAACTTAGGCTTTAGAAAGAGAATTAGGGTTTCGTGTAAAAAATTAAAATGCATGAAATTGTGGACAAAATCCGATCCAATACCATACCATTATAATCTAATATATATACCATTATAATCTATAGGAAGTATACCATTATAATCTAATATAAATAGTAATAAAGAATTAATTATTAACATGAATCTCCCAAGTATTTCTACTTGCTTCGAATAATAATCTTCGATCTTCGGGTAATAATAAAATAAACTAAAGTAGCAGTGTTCAGCACCGCTCGAATGAACGATGAATCATTATGAACGGTGGATCAGCTTGTTTACTTTTATAATCGTCGTTATATTCGAGCCTTGGAAATAATTAGTAAAGGCACTTCTGCGTATGCTAGATAAGCGCAACGAAGTCTTAAAATCGTAATTTAATTTAAACGATATTTAACCGTAATAAAATCACAGTTAAATATCGATGCATTTTACTAATATAAACCGGCTAAATGACTTATTACAAAGATAAGTCAGAATGACCGAACGTTATTTTGAAACAACACTAAAGAAACGACAGTAATTTGTTTCAGTTGTTATTTCTTGTCATTGACTTCTTTATAAATTGTCGTCTCGCCGTTCTTTATAAATGTCGACAACAGGCCTAAATCGTATAGACAGCGAACCGTCTACTTTACATCCCCTCCGAAAGATGGTGTATCCACCACACAACCATTGCCTAAACTTTGGCTATATTTTGGACAGTTTGGCTATTTTCGCTTCTCAATTATCGAAATATATTCGAGGGATCACCAACAGTTAAGTCTGGTTTGACTTACTTTATTAATTACTGTCTTAGGAAGGAAATCCACGCGTTATGGTTAGCATGAGGTGTAAATAATTCTTTGTTATTTGTGTTGCTTTATGTTTCCAGCGACATATCGCATTTAATTGCTAATTTTGAAGAGAGGGAGAAGGTTTACGTCTGGAATAACCGTCAGTTTTATCGCGACGAAAACCTCACGAACATTGTGCAAAATAATAAAGTTGGCAGTAGTACCCTACGCGCCGCCAACGTGCGGTCGCGATATGAATAAACTTCATGCAGTGCACGTTCCACGCCATAAAACAATCTAACATTTTTATGAATACGTTCCGTGTTTAAAATTCTTTAGTTGGACGCTACTTTGTAGCGTGGTTATGTAATTTTTATAGTGGGCTTTAACGGGGCTGCGGTCCCACCATAAAGTTTAATTATCATTGCGGACGTTTCAGAAAACTATTTATTACGCTCTGAAGTATTTATTATAGGGAATTTCGTTTCGTTGGAGTAGACAGCGCGCCCTGCGCGATCGTACGGGCCTGGATAATAAAAGACCCTCGAGGTCCCGGCATTATTTAATAAGTAATGACTGCTATTTCGCACTTCGGATCGCTTATAAATGTAGTCTGGGTATAAATCAGTAAGAAAGGGGCTATTCAGACGCATATACAATGACCCAACTTCGGGTTTACTAATATGCCTCCTGCTGCGTCGACTCTGGGTCAATTCATTACCTAGGCCTCCGCCATACTTAGCCGATCATTAAGTAGTCGAAGCTTGATGAGGCAATTATTTATTTAAGAGACGTGCCATTAACAACCTCTAAATTATGTGAACAAATAATTACCGAAGACATTTATATTTTAACTTGGAAAAGGAGCGTGGTAGGTATTTTATTACACGCGGGACAGATAATGTCCCGCGTGTAGAGAGCCCTCTTCATTTGTTATTCCTATGCCTCGACCAGATACCTATCTTTAAATAAAGTTTTAAACTATTCCGATGGCGTATAAACATAGGTACTTGCTCGTTTCTTTCCATGAGTCAGTTCTCATTAGATAGATCCCAATGAACAATTTTTGTTTTATGAAGTTTCTCTAAATTCTACATATTACTAAAGTTTACGAAATAATCGCCCAAGTAACAATTTTAAGACAGTTTCTATTTATTTAGGTTTTAAAAATGCTTTAATATGTTCAATAAAACGACATGGGATTTAAAGTAACCTTAAGATAAGATAAAAGTTCTTCAAGACCACTTATTCTTAAATAAAGAATTTAATGCACTCTTTAAATCAAAATAAAAATGCTATTATGTCCTATTGATCTTATACTGGTTTTATGTTACTCTTAACATTGGCTATTTTAAAACTAATTTGCTATTATTAAGAATTAAATAGCAAGTTGGTTTTAAAACAATCCGTTCTGGGAAAAATAGTTTTAATGTAGTTTTATGGAGTACCCTTGATGTATTCTTTAAAACCCATTAGGAAAACTATTTTATCCCAAGACTATACATTCAATATAATACCACATGAAATCCAAAAATATAATTTTTACCTTTTAATGAGTACATTAAGAGTATTATAAAGTTTAAAGGTTTTAATTTAGTCAATTTAGTTAAAAGAAATACCGTTTGGTCTTTGGACGACTTCATTAAAACTAATTATATCCCCTCCACATTCAGATTAAACGTCATCTTGTCAAGAAGCTATTTTAGTGAACCAGTGCAGTCCGCATGTTTACATGTCAAATGAAATTTTGAATGAACAGGTGAAATGGCAAGTATGAGTAACAAGTACTTTAAATTAAAAAGAAGTGGTAATTTAAAAAAAGAAGGTGGGGCAGAAATCAGAAGATTCAGATAGTTTTTCAATTTTCTGCATTTTTAATAAAGATCTATATCCCAGTGGATACGCCTATGGGTATAGAAATGAAATGTGTCACTACAAATTTCATCGCTACATTTCATGAAAACGCTATAATCACAAAACCGGTAAAATTTGTGAGGTTAGGATTCTATTCAAGCGCAAGACCAATTTGAATGAATAAGGTCACGAGTTTGAACATATTAAAGCATATTGGTTTTAAAAGGAAGCGTAAACAGACTCCTGCGAGAGTCATTGGATTTAGTGGTAAATAAAACACTGTTTTAAATCTTGTGAGATTTAAAACATTAATAAATGAACAATTGGTTTCAATCTTACGCCATGTTTTACTGCAATAAAGACTCCGCCATTTTGGACATTTTTAATAGTAAACGAAAAGAATATTATTATTCAATAATTGCGTTTTGGATCTTCATAAAAAACTGAACAACGGTGTGTCGAAATATGCCATTTAATTAAAAAATGCATTTAGATGCTTAGATGCAAAATAAAATTTGATCATATTTGTTTAATATTTTTTAAATAACAGAAAAATACATTTAGTTAGTGACGCTTGAGTTATGTTGAAGTATTTTATTACATTTTATCAGAAAAGTGCCATTCGTTGGTGAATTTTTCACCAGAATAGTTTGCTTTCGAATATTATTTTATGATATGCTTGGTATACGTATGCGGTTTAAAATATTACCTCTCTGCCGGCCATTATACAGACTTAAAAGTTGTCGAGTGTTAGTAAACAAAATAAAACTCTTTTAGGACTAATTGATTATTCTTAAGTTAATTTAGTCCGCTGTAAATACATTTTAAGAGCAAAACGTCAGATAATAAGTTTTAATTTATGTATTTAAAAGTTGCCTTGAAGAACTCTTGAAAAATATAAAATTAAAACTTAATGGTTTTAATACAGTTTTAAAATTTAGTCATGAATGCCTTTTTAGGATGGGTCCTTTTTGGCTAGAAGCTGCTTTATGATGGCCTGCTCTCAGGGCTGTCTTGAAGATTTTATTTGTAATTTTATTGTGTAGTTTTAAAGCGATCTTGAATGTCAGAATAAGAGCTTTAATATTACTTGGGCGGTTCTGTCACGCGCTGTAGTTTGTTTTGTTTGTAGTCCCTTTGAAACTCGAAAGTCTAAGGGATGCCGACTATTAAATCATAGCGCGAACATTTGGTGACATTTACTGGGTTTCAGTACAAGGGTTGTTCCGAATGCGCACAAGAAAAATGGTAATGTTATGAGTTATAACAAATTTCACCTTGGTTGCGCATGATGATACGCCACTGCGCAGTAAAGCCAGTAAATCGCCGGCTTGTTCATACAGGTGCCTTCTAAGTGAGCGAGAAGGGAAACGGGATTTAATGAGTTGAAGAGGGATAGCGATCTATATGCTAAGCCTCGGACTGGAGACCCTAGTTCTATTCACAAGACATTGTGGCGGTATACAATTTTACACTAAATATCCTTTTGTATTGCATAGTAATGTGATTTACTTCTTCTGTAGTAATTGGTATTGGTATTCTTTGTAAAATGCCGCACAATTTCTTGCTCTAATTTGTACATCAAACGAAACCATAAGATTTAATTCTAGCGACGTATTTTTCTTGGACGTATTGATTCTTGCGAATATTATTGCCTGCATTGTGTTAGTTTGGATTATTTAGGTGATGGTCAACCTAAAGAATTATGCAGGCAGGATGCGGAATTTGCGTCGCAAATAGGTACCGAATCCTGAATCCAACACACAACGCATTTATTTACCTCCTAATGTGGACGCAGCTTAAGATGGCTTAAAGAAAATAATCTCAAAATTTTGGGTCTCTATTTCACCACATGTGTGTGTGTATTATTTACGGCCGTATCAATTTTAATGTATGGACGAGTATAATTTAGGCAAATAAAAGAGAAAGGTCAATCATTTCAAGGTAGAACAAGAGCCGGGACCTTTTCTAAGGACTCTTTGTTCCATACAAAGAGCTAGATGTTTGAATGACATGCGAACGCTATTCTGAAGACTTGATTGTATCGATCAAGTCTACTTTGTTGTTCGTGGAGTTACTGTACGTTTCATAAAAGCTGTATCTTTCATATCCTACAATAAAGAGAACCACTACTCGATGGAAATAATAATTTATTTAACACAAATTTGATGAGTGCTATTATCTATTGTTATTACGGTAAATATGGATATAGCGTATTGTTGGGAGATTTATTATTTGTAATACCGGAATAATTGAGTAAAATCGTATTACACCGAACAATGAGTGCATCGTTACTAACAGCATTAATCCCTTTACAGTGTAGTTTAAACCACAAATTAAATATTCCGCATGGTAATATGACTAAATAATTTTTACGAATATCAACCTCATAATATTCGATATTCCTACCGAAAGTAATGAATTTACGATCGCGTGAATCAAATATAGAAAACCCCTTTCGATGGTTCTATCCCAATAATTCCTGGAATTATTGGGATAGATTATTATTAAACATAGCGCACACACGTGCGGCCGTCGTCCCTAATGAGCTTATATGCTGGATCCTGTTGGGAGGGTCTGATATAGCGACTATGTTTCTCTCTATCGCGTTAGGGGTGTGGAATTTCTCGCGTATGCAAATGATGAGGGACGCTTTGACTGGATGATAATGATAAAGTTTACGAAATCGAAACATAAATGTATATTTCGTAAACTTTGATAATGATATGATATGTTACGCCGCATAAATTCTCCAGTTAGATCAGTAATTACTTAATCGATATCATGTTACTAAATCAGACGTTTAGACTCGTCCGCTAATTCTTACTAGTTGCGATATGTATGTATATATGCAAAACTGACAAATACTGCGGCGCAAAATGCATTTTCTCTGGCATTCATTAAAATCCATAACGATTGATTAGGTAACCTCGATTTGTCGAGATTACGCGCTGTCGCTACATAGTAGCACATTTTTATGAAACTGCGCGAATTTTGTAATTCCGATTGTATTTCTATTGTATCAAAAATGTCCGATGTTTATGACCCATAAACCGGCATTTTACGGTCGCCCATGGCTTTTACATGTTATTTTGATAGTTTTATATGAAACTTTGAAGCATTAAGCATGACAGGGTTTTTGTAATGCCGCATATAAAACGGCCGCAATTTCGAGGATTGGGTGCTGCCATCGCATGACGGCATATTATTTATTATTAATACCATGATTTATGATCATGATGAGTGTCTGTCCGTTTTATTTCCCTAAACATAAAATGATCTATAAACGTAATTAAACGTATAGATAGGTAACAGGTATATATGGCAGAAATAATATACGCCCCAGGAGCAAAATCTATACTTAAATGCAATTTATATTCAAGGTCTAAAACTACCCTTATATCAGTGGCGTAGCCAGGTAGGCGCCAAGCAGTGGCGTGTCGTGGGGTTTGAGTTTAGAGGAGCGCACCAGGGGGATGGGTTAGGCCATGTCAAGGTCAAACGCCTTAGATAAAACGTAGAAAATTAACCCTGTAGAAAATAACTCGTTAAAATGGGGGTTTCCTATAGGAAATTTGTTTTAAAATTTCAAATTAAACTACACAAAATGGGTAAGTAAGTCATTTTTTAAAAGTAAAATCCGCTCTATGGTCCTGAAATGAATTTTTCCATCACTTTATCATCAAAATTGTTTATTTCGTGCACTAAATGTCGATTTATGGACATCATAGCTAAAGCATTTAGTCTGTCATTAAGCATGGTATTTCGCAAAAATGTTTTTATGTGTTTAAGTGCCGAAAAAGTGCGTTCTGCTTCGGCTGTTGTCATTGGACTTGTCACAATAATTTTTAATATTTTCGATGTTTCGATAAATGTTTCACTAAGGTGAAACTAAGGTGAACTCCAAATGAACTGGGATCGGCGAAGCCGCACGTCGCACATAAGCGGCGCCCCAATTGCTCTTATGGAATCGGATATTATCGGGACGATCGACAGGAATGTATACTGTGCTAATGCAGGCCGCAGTTTTCCAGCGCCGAGCGCCGGAATGATATGCAATATTCTAGACATGATATGAGATATGAGATGAGCGATGAGTTTTTTTAAATTTACAAATTTTAACTGCTTATATAAATAATAATAATAAAATGAATAGTAATACAAATACAGTAATAATAAATATTTAAATAAACATTTATATTGTGTGATATTGAAAATTTTTAGGACGGGTGGCCTTATACAGCAACCGCCACTGGCGCAGGTGGGGTAATTGCAACCCAGAAATTTCATAATTGAAATGTAAAAAACCATGAAAATTTTGGTTTTATCCCATATACTTCCAACTGTAATACATTAATCTATGAAGTATTGGGAGTGTCATAGTGTATGAATTGTGCAAATTTCTAATAATACGTATAGAAAAACAGAATTATTTTTTTGGACTATAGGTCGCACTTGCCCCATAAATGGGGTAAGTGTTTTGAGGCAATTCAATGCAAAATCTACAAAATCCTGTCTCCGGATTTGTCGTGAATCTAGTGGGTAAAATTTTAATTTAAATGAACGGATGAGTGTATAAAAACTTTTTATTTTCAGTTTTCATACTACCACAATTAAAACTAGAATATAACATATAGGTCTATGTCCAATGTAATAAATAAGTACTTCTTTTTCTAAGTTACAACTGAGATACAGTCGCACTTACCCCAGATCAAATTTTATTAGGGGCAAAAGCGACATAGCAATTTGTAAAAAAACAATGTAATTAACACTTACCACTTAAAGAGCTACGTATATGTTACCAAAAAAACCTATGAGGATAATATGATTGTTTAAAATGCTTCAGATTACAGACATTTATTAAACCTACGGCAACTTAGCAACCGAGAATTGTCCATTTTCCAGGAGGTTATGTCGCATGTGGTGAAATCTCAAATAATTAATTAACAAATCTTTACTTGGGACTAATTTGTGTATTAGGGATTTATCTCAAGACCCATTAGAGGGCGATACCTGTTATGCTTTTGTAATTAAATAATTATGGCCTAGTCGCACTTACCCCAAAAACGCACTTACCCCACCTTACCTTACTTAACAAATTTCAAAAAGCATTATTGTGAAAGTCAATATCATTGTACAAGTGAATTTATCATTGAAATTCTGAGGTACCAGGAAAACATGTGACCTCGAACATTTTAAAAAGTGAAAACTTCTTCGCGCGCTTCGCGCTTTTATTTTTGTGGCTGTTGATTGAGACTAACGGTTACAGCATATATTTTAAAATTTTACTTTGTATTAAAACACTGAGAATAAATTACAGTTGTAAATTATTATTATTATTATCATCATAAAAGGGGATAAAATATTTGTTATTCTTGAAATCTGTTTGAAATACGCTTCCTATTTCAAAAACATTGTATGATCGAGGCATTGTATGACAGAAAATGTGAACTCATACATCACTGCTAAAATATTCTTATTTCTTCCAACACCCTCAGACGACCCAAGATGAGGAACGTGCATACATGACTAATGGGCTCATTAATAACATCTGTTAGGGTGGTGTAGGCAAGGCAGCACATCAGATCACTAAAATTCCGATTTTACTGTTAATCATTCTGGTCCGTTTGTTAATAATAGTATCTAGAATAAAACCGAGGTAACATTAACACGTTTGGTACCTAACCTGATTGTTTATATCAGATATTATTGTATTGATCAGAACTATAATTTCAAAGAAATTAGAAGTGTATCGCTAACATTTTGAAAGACGTGAAACACGAAAACCCCTAATTAACTACTGCTCCCGATCAAATTCCATCGTTCAGCAGCAACACCAGAATATTTAATCATATTTTGTTATTTAATTTCGAAATACCAGTATCTTACCAGGAACACGAAAGCAATATCACATATTTTCCGAGTTTTAAAAATGATAACTAAAATATTGGTAATGAAATCTGGCCAAAGTTTTCGAGATCTTAAATCAAAGATTATTTATGCAATCACGTTTGTAAAATTACTAGTGCGCTCCAGCATGGATTTATGAAAGATAAATCTGCCAATATTCTTCGCATCATTAAATTTATATCTGAGACATCAAATTGACAAGGACAAAGTAGACGACGTAATTTCCACCGTAAGACGGGATAGGTATTACGCATTTCAGAATTCTTGACTTCTGAAATGCGTAATTTAACTAAATGACTAATCTAAATGACTGCTAAATGCGAAAGACTTTCATTATGCGTGTCTGAAACAATCACAGACAGAACATTGAGGTTTTATTCTGTCTGTGTCAATATTTAAGTCAGATTATTCCATCGTACATGCTATATAAGTCAAGAGATTCAAAGGGCGCGCGTTTCACTGACGTGCGTCAACATCGACTGGAAGTGAGCAAAACTAAAACTATACATAACCTAAAACTATACTGCCTGTTTATATCTCAATTCTTAGCGATACTTGCATAGATGTACAATGATGGACATAGATGGCATAGATGGACATACCAATTTGAATTTTTGGTCAATTGAATGGAATGGTCATGCAATGGACATTTTGAAAGTTGTTTACAATTCGATGGCGAGCGCAATGATTCCTAAATTTTTGCTTTCGAACGAAAATTCGGAACGAATCGATTTGTTGTAAATACAAAATTAATTTTGTATTGTTGCAGATCTATCACTTGTTTTACATACCACAGCTGTAATTCTTGTACTTCATAATTCAGAACGTATTAGATTAATTAGATATTTACTCATTCTAATCCGGTGCTTCTTTCTTGGTGGGTTATCAAATAAACCAGATCGTATGCACATAGAACGAAACATCATATTTCTATTATAAACAAGGACATAAATAAACCGACACATACAAAACATGGGAAATGTCTCGAGTTACAGGTGTTATTCATCTTCGTGCACCGTATCGTATTCCACTGTAACTGAATAGTGAATAAAGAATATGAAAGAGAAAATCTTGCTGCTGCACACATTTAGATTTAGCGCGCTGCAAGGACTAGAGCGTAGTTTACTCACGCAGTGACCCGTCATGTTTCGGAGATACGTAATCCAATTCTGGACAATGCCGTTTGCTGTCTGTACCGAACGCCCTAGTGCTTCCCATAGCCACATTACTCATTAAGTCGACTTCCTGCGACAACACCCGCAACTGCATCCAGTATCTACCAGCGAAATGGTACATTACCGGCATTACCGCAAATTATGCGTTTTATACACGGCCCACTAAAAAGACTGGCCGGGGTGCAAGGTGTACGACGTCACCAAAGTAGGTCTGTGATCTTTTTAGTCGGACGTAGTCTGTGTAATCCGTCAGCTGGAATAATCTCTTTAACGATGTAAAGTTATTATAATTACAGCTTTTGTTTATTTTTACTTAGGTACTTAGCGTTATTTTTTAAGACAATTCCATTAGAGCCACAAAAGTGCATAAATTATAAAATCATAGACGGCTGTGCGTTAGTAATGAAAATAAATTCCGTTCCGTTAAATAGTGTATATTTTAAATAATAATACCCTATTTTAAATATTTTGAAATAAGCCGCGGCATAATGTACATAATATACCGTCAGTAAATTCAAATATTCAGTCATCGACTGCTGCGATTATCAACCACGTAAGGCACGCCGCTAGGTGGAATAGTAGAGAAAATATTATAAATACGCGAAACGCTGGCATTTTCGTCCTCTCTCTTGACGCTATTTCGTTTCTCTTTTTCGCTTCAGTAACTTGAACAGATATTTCTTAAATCCGGTTTTGGTGTGTGCTACAGAACTACAAGGTATAGATTTATTTTATATTTTATCTATTATATATACAGTGCGCGACACTTGATTACTCTCACAGTAATTGGGTATAATTTTCTTTAATGGTCAAAATTTTGATTAGTAAGCTACATATAGCATTAAATGAAATATTTTAACAATATTTGTTCAACATTTTGTTTAATACTTTCAAATTCATTAACTTTCATTAACATTCATGAGATCCTAGATGGCTAGGTACGTACAAAAAAACAAAAGCATGTCTCTTGTCAGGGGACTGACAATAATTGATAATAATTTGCACCTGGTAAAAGCATTTGATATTAATATGGGACATGGCAGAACTTTATCTTTGGAGGAAAGAGGACGCATTCAAGCTTTTCAATAGGAGAATTATTCAAATCGAGAAATTGCAAGAAACATCGGATGAAGCCCATGGGTTATCAATGCTTATTTAAAAGACATCAAAAATTATAACAATAATGAACGAAGACGCACTTCAACCCCAAGGGAACGTCGTATAATTCTTCGAATTGCATTCAATTCAACTCGACATATTTCTCGCTTTGTTTCGACGGTGAAAAAGGCTACATTACATTCTGGAGATCCCCTCGTGGAATGTGGACGTGGCCTAGGATCCTAGAGTGCGGCTATGTCTGCCAATTCGATGTTCCAGGAGAACTGGAATGTACCAACGACGGGTGGAATGTATCAATACGGGAAGAGATATCTTCCAGTCTAACTTTCAGGACTTAAGGTAATGATGGTCTACACATCTTAGTTCCTCGAGGATTTTCTTCTCGGTCCTCTCGTCAATTTATAGAAGAAAAATTACCAGTATCAGGTTTATCTTTTACAGCAAAATTTTAAGGTAATAACAAAATATGTATGAGTTTTCCCGCTTGAGCGAGAAATCAAGAGCAAATTTTGAAATTAAATATGTAATTAAATTAATTAAAAGTGATATGAGTTTTAACTATATTTTAAAATCGCTTAAACCCAGATTAAACCCACTGGCACTGGTGAATAGGTAACTAATAGACTACTACACCAATTTTCAATAACTACGTTATCGGATAGTAGTCGATGAAATAAGTTTATGGATTTTGCTTATCGACCATCTCCACGAGAGTATCTTGTTCTTCCAAGTTGGTAGAATTATTTTCCTTATACTCCTCTCAAATTTCTTGTCTATACATAGTTCATAAGTTGATTGTGATTAAATCAAAACCTTCGCGATGAAATAAGGAAAGTTCCCTTTAAATTTTAGGTAGCCAATTGCAAACTATACTGTTGTTTAACTAATATTGTATGTACTGCAAAAAATTTTCAAAAGATACCCACAATTGCAGCAATGGGAGATCGGAGCAGTATAACTTTCCTTACAGCAAGCTAAAATCGTCACTATAAAGGCGCTTTCATTCAACAAGTTGTTACGTTTTGAGACAATACTAATAACTAATCAATTTGAACACAAAACCCATCAAAATAATACACTAATTTAAAGAATAACTGTAGTACCTACTTCTATTTCAAGAATTATTGTTGACCCCACTTTACCACAAAACGGGGTCGGCGGCTACTTTAATCGATATGATGAGGGTTTTTTGCTCGGGTTTTTGTCTCATATTTCGATGTTACAAACTATACTTATGTACATTTTATTTTACATATTTTATAATTATAAACGTAAAACGCAAGATATTTTTTTACTAGAACCTTATTTACAACTAGATATAAAATAAATGGGTTGTAATTTTCTCGGCACTTCAGCTGGTCAGGGCCCTTGCAGTAGGACATCCGACACGTCCTTTCCGGCTGACAGTTTCAGCCTGGATCTGTGATAAATGGGGGGTCGAGACGATCACGACATGCTAGCATGTTTATCGTCCGATACATGAATTGTGGCCGGATCTTGCGATAATTTCGATACGCCGTACGTTTGAGAGCAGAAGAACAGAACGAAATTATTTGTGTTTGTCGTTACTTCCAAGAATCGCCCATGCTGCGACAAAAAAAGAGTTGATAACGATCATCAGCAGCAAATGTTGGTATTCATCTATTTGCCTGTTGCTTGTCTGCTTTAATAACTGTGTAATAAGTCTCGGTGTATTATAATAGCACAAGACGACTTCTATAATAACAGGTGACATTCTTAAACCAACCCAAACTTGATTCATGAGTCCCAGTTGAGTTACATAAATACTTGAAACGGACCGGATGGCATGGCATCTCTAATATAATTGCCAACATAAGTTAAAAGTGTTTCCCTTGAATATAACGATCGCTTTTAAAGGCCAAAGGCCCGGTAAATGAGCCGCTTGCATTTTTCATTATATAGGTTAACTAAATTGACATCCTCCAGCCAGATTTACTCAAGCATTAGCGGCGGGCGATGCACTTCCGCCGTAGGTCGTTAGAAAAATGTGGTATCAGAACATCCCAATGAACAATTTTCATCACTTCAAGCATCATATATCATTGACTTAATCTATGCTATAATGCCTATGTTATATTTTCTCGCTCCTAAATGGAACCAGAAACTCAAAGCGTTGGGATGTAAGCCAGAAAGAAACGTTCTTTGTTTAGTTTGATCTTTTTATTGATCTCCAAAACTACATTAAAACGATTTCAGACATACCTACCTAAATAACTACATAAAGCCCGTAATAACATAAGTATCTCGTAGACCTCCGGATGGTGACGTCACGAGACAGCACTTTGTCCTTGTATTAGAGGTGTTGTTGACGGTGCCCACACACCAGGGCTGGGATTCCTAAAGGTTTTTACGTCAGTTCGTGACTCGTATAGCAATGGCATCTACGGACGATGATGCTTTGGCGGTAATTGGTAGGCTTATGGTGACAGTGTGCTAAAACTCGCGAAAAAAAAGAATATTAAGAGAAGTGTCTGGGCGAAGGAATGGCTCATGAAGAGAAGCAAATACTCCCATATAAATCTCCTTTCCGAGCTGAAGGGTTTCCCAAAGTACCACCCAAAGTACCACCCCAAAGTACCACCCAAAGTACTACCCCAAAGTACCATCCCAAAGTACCACAGCCTCGGCTTGTATATGGCATCAGCTGACGCTCCTGACTTCAAAGAGTCCTTAACTATTTTATTTTCTTTTCTGTAGGCGCTTCTTAGATTATTTATTTTTTTAATGGGAGCATCTTTTGTAGCACTCGGGTCAATCTCTTTAATTTTTTTCTGTCAATTTTGCGTATCCGGCATATTTCTTATTTCTGTCGTGGCATTCCTTATACTTTGTTTGCCAAAGGCAAGGCTCATTTTCGTATATTTTAATGAAGTCTTCTACAAATTGACGGGTCATATTTAAACAATCATGCACGCTGCACATCGGAAAACTGCTTAATAGACATACGATACTACCACGAACATCGAGATTGGCCTGTTTAGACAGGCCTGTACAGTTAATCACATCGGTTTTTCGAATAGGATTTCGTGGATTGTACAGTCTACCAGCAGCCTCAAGGTCTTCACCACACACCTTGAGGAAATTCTCAAGGTTTGAACTGCGCAGTCCAAACCTTGAGGAAAATTCAAAATTGACCGCACCTTCTGAACTAGTTATTGCGGAACTGATGCCAGATTTTTTGAGGTGAAATAGAAAATACACCAGAGTATACGTTCACCGTCAGTTATTAATTAAAATAAAAGATAATAATTATAATTTGCCGGTAGGGAAGAGAAAATGCCGGAGCCATTAGCGAGAACCCATGAAGAACTTAATATTTAATTTACCTTGTATTATCCTGGTCATGGAAATTACCGACGGCTAAACACAATTATCGGCTTGCGCATAAATTGTAGATGCAAATTGCCGCCAAGTAAACCGTCAGCTGTTCCTAGGGGTGACGTGTAGCAACTGTTCCATTGCCGTCCCGGAGAAATTACAATTACACGTTCGGCGCGAGTGGGACTACAACTTGTTTTCTGTAGATAAATTATTCCTGGGAACTACGAGTAGGTTAGTATGTTTTGTAACTTGAATTCTACTCACTCTACGTCCACAATGTGGTGGTCTTGAAATATTATAGGAAAGATATATGGAAGAAATTATAGTGATAAGTGCATAATGCACGACATATCATATGGTAATAACGTGTATAGTCCCAAAAGTTTCGGAAAATAATTAGATGGTAAGCAAAACTTTTACTTTTCAAACTAAATATATTAAATCTTACAATAAATAACAATAAATATATTTAATATTCAAATTATTGATAGTAGGCCATTCTTCTGACTTCTCCCATCGCCCTCTGGACAACTAGACCAGGAGTTCCTTATGACAACAACAAAAATCGGGTACTACCCCGCAGGATGTATTCCGGTCATATTTTTTTTGGTTTTTTTTGTTTCCTCTGATATCAAAATGCATATGTCAAAAGAAAGTTAAAACAAATTGAAAGTCTTATAATAATAGGCATGCGATTTGCACGGATCCAAGGGACTCTAACGGTCACATGAAATTGCAATAAAAAATAATTTTGCTCGTTTTCATGCTGCCTGTAGATGAAAAATATGAAAGTTTGTGTCGTAAAACTAATATAATTTTTTGCCAATCATTATAATCAGCCCTATTCTGCAGGGTTGGCAAAAACCCGTCTTTTGTAAAAAAAAGTCCAGACCAGTGCTAGACAAAACTGAAAAAAAAAATAAAAAAAAGGTGAAAAAAAGTGGTTCAAACTGATTATATGCATCTTATACACATTCGTACAATTGGTACAAATTTTAATTTAACTCAATCGAAAATTCGAAATAGACTGAACCGTGTCATGGGTACCGCGTCAAGACTATAGTATCTGTGTATAAAATTCTGAATGTGAAACATCCTGGAGAGTCAGAGCCACTAGATCAAATTGATCAATACTGAAAATTCTGCAAGGAGTTCGTTTTATTAATTCAAACCCCTATTGATTGACTATTGATCCAAAGAATCTAAGTTTTTATTTTTTTTATATATTAATATAAATATACTTGATACAACATACAACCTGACTGTTTTGACTGACGAACTAGTCTACATACACCTGATGGGGGCATTGATGAATGACCATGGCTATCTTATCGGATTTGCCGGTGTAATTCAATATTCAATACAGCTAATACTCCTTTAACTCTCTGAGTAGTTGTTACCTGTAAATCCATTCAGTGAATATACTTAGTATGTTCTATGTTACTATGTTAGAGTTAGAATAAGAATGTATGTTTATATTATTGTGTTGTTTTCGGTTTGTTTGTTTGTTTATGCTTGAATATTTAGTTATTCGTTAATTGTTAATATTCATTTGTTCACTTACTTCGCTACGGCGAACAATGAGTGATCTTAGGATATAATAATGGAGAATGAATTGTAACTCAATAGATACATATTGTATTGTTGTTTTTATTTTATTGTGATTGCATTTATTACACATTTATGTATTTATTTATGCATATATTATTCGGTGGCCGTCATATTAAGATTCTTCATCGGTATCGGAGACCAATTCTTCAGCTTCCAAAGTTTGAACGAGGAAAGACGCTGAATCGATGTCTTGCTCGTTCTCCACGTTAAGTTTGGCCATGATATTGGCTACAAACTACCGATCAGTTCAATACTGATTTCCGACACCCACAACTGGAAGCGCAGCCTTTCTTGCAATTCCAAAACACTGTATTGAGTAATACATCTGAAGCAGCTTAGAGCAGAGATGGAATTGGCTCTAGGATATTATTTCGTAATGCCCATCCTGAGGATCAATTTCGTTATTTGCTAGCCATACTTGAACTTGATAAGATACTCGATGAAACTGTGTCCGAGCAGCGGCAGAGGTTGGACAATTGGACAGCTGGTTATGTTTTATCGATTGAATGAATTTCAAATATGCAATTCATCAATGATTCTTGTTTCTTGGTTGCTTTATATACTTGTAGAAGAAAACGTAGGTCATTCTCATAAATATCATTGGGAGTTTAGCAGTTGTAAACGCTCCAGCATAGTATATCATATGATGACGTTCTATTACTGTTTCGATGATCAGAACATCAGCATCATTTTTTGCGTGCTTTTCAATGATATTAGCTGCTTGAAATCTATGAGACAACATGGAAATGAAACGACTTTTATTGTTTTTATTGCTCAGAAATTGTTGTTGACTCGTTGACCGGCGGATGAAGAAGCGGATTATTGGACACGAATAAATTCTATATCTCGTGAAAGATTGCCCCTACAAAAAAACTTTCAAATAACTTTTTATAGCCATAGCTACACATTAGCCCCACAATTTGTTTTCAATTTTTTCAAAAAAAACTGCGTCGCGTCCTTGACCTCTCGTAACACAGCTAGCGAAAAGGATATCGATGGGGAACTTTGAGACAATCTGCTCGTTACACAAAATAGCACTTTTCCCAACTGGTTATATAAATAGCTCTTTCATCATCCATTACAATCAGTTTATTGACAAAATGGATGCATCTTTGCGCGCGACAACTTCTAGGGGTTCTTCGTATCTGGTCCACGGTATATTCTTCTTTTTCGAATGTGGTCCTTATCCAAGTATTGTTCTAAAAACAATGGTCTTTGAAAATCCGAACCTTCGAGCTCATTTTCGCTGTAAAACGCCAATTGGTTGGACAATTTTGGGCACATTTACGCGGGGTATATAAGCATATAATATTTATAGAAGTATATGACTTGTTTTTATCTCATTTTCTTACATCATTCGCATTGAGAAAGTGGGACAGTTGAACGTAGGAATATATAATTCTTTGGTTAGGTAACAACTTCCCCACCAATTATCATTTTGGGAACCTATTTGGAGATTCAAGCGGTGGAATATTCACCTGGGCATATGATGAGTAGGAAGTATGTAACGATAGTGAGAAATGGAGAAAGAGGATCTGCAAAAGTGAATAAGTCCGGAAATTTGGCGCTGCGTACGAAATAATTCAGCAAATATAGTGTTTCTTTAAACGTTATTGGCAACACCTGTTTAATGTGATTGCTTATACTCACGTGATTTAATTTTGGGTTTAACTACTGACCTATACTACACTGCGCAACTTATTTAACGCACAACCAAAAAGTTAACTCAAATTTGATGTTATGTATTTTCGACAATTTTTGTTCGTTTTGGTCGATTTTTTTTTCAAATTGTAGGTTTTTCTCTTAGGAATATCACTGTCTTAGTTGTTTTGGTAAAACGAATGATTTTGATATTATACCAGGTGCTTTAAAAATGTTATGTTTTTTCCGAAATTTCAAAACGTCCTGTGGGCTATACAAGGTATTGCAAGTTATTGCAATTATAGCCAATTTAAAGCTTCATGTTTTTTCTACATTTTCTTTTTTTATTCATTTGTTTATCTCTGTTACTTCATGAAATACACCGTTTTGAAACACTATATGCTTTGATTCACATGAAATGCATTTATCGGACAACTTAAACAGCTAGCAAGCTATGGAAATCGAAGATTACACGTCATAAACTGACAACTGTGTCATTAGTTTTTTGTTGACAGTCCAGCAATAATTAGTGAATAATGGAACGCCAAACCAGAAATTTAACTCGTGATGAATGTGTTGAGGCAGCTACATTACATGGTGAAGGGTGGAGTTACAACCGCATAGCTGGAAGGTTGGGAGTGTCTCACACAACTATAGCGAGAGCAATTCAAAGGTACGCGGAAACAGGAGAACATTCCAGACGGGCCGGTCAAGGTAGATCTCGTGTTACCTCTGCTATCCAGGATCGCTTTTTAAGAGTAAATGCTGTAAGACAACGATTTATAACTGTAACACATTTAAGAGCACAACTTCAAGACGCAGGTGGTCCACTCATATGCGTTCAAACTGTATGCCGACGACTGAGGGAGGCAAATTTAAGACCCAGGATTGCTGCTCGAGGACCCGCATTAACAGTAGATCATCGAAGAGCCAGATTGAATTTTGCCAATGAGCATGTTAATTGGATGGAAGCAGATTGGAAAAGTATTCTTTGGACTGATGAGTCAAAGTTCAGTTTGTATAATTGTGACAGACGTAATCGCGTCTACCGAAGACCCGATGAGCGATACAGTCAATGCAATTTTTTGCACACAACTTTATATGGAGGTGGATCCGTCATGGTGTGGGGCGGAATATCTTTGACTGGGCGAACGGACTTGATAACTGTGAATGGAAATCTCAATTCTTACAGATACATCACAGACATTCTTGAAGCACATGTTTTGCCTTATGCCCCCTATATAGGACCCAATTTTTTACTTATGCAAGACAATGCGCGTCCCCACACGAGTCTTATCGTGAGAAATTATCTTGAAGAAGTAGGAATTGATCACATAGACTGGCCAGCCCGTAGCCCCGACCTTAACCCCATTGAACATGTCAAATTTAAGTCATAATTAATACATAAAGTTAACTTTTTGGTTGTGCCTTAAATAAGTTGCGCAGTGTAGTTATTGTTTCCTGTTTTTGCTAATATTATGAGCTTTATTTGTGTCTGTTGTCATTTTAATATTCACACAATATATTTCCCACAAAGGTGCAAATACCATTAGCTCTAACTCTCAGCGCAAACTATTTTTATCTGGACGTCTTCCAGTGTCGTTAGAGATTAGGGCTTCGAAACTGCGGCTGTAAGAGTGAATCCGAAGCGAGGCTCTCCCGTCTCTCCGCAGGCAGAACGTGATTTCGCTGACAGGTATTAAAGTTGTCAGCTGAATGAGAACTGATTGTATTAAATCACCAGCTAGTAGTCCCCGGGGCGACGTGTTCTAGTGGGCGGTGGAAATAGGGTTCGGAACGGCGACAGCTGACGTGGAGACAGGGTGCATTAGCATTTGTTCCGACCTGCTGGGCACAGGTGGGCTCATTTGTACGGCTCGACAGAAATCCGAGTGCAGATTTCCTTTCGGAGATGATTAGCTACCTATCGGATTTGTGACGATTCGATCGGTTTGTCGATGTCTTATTTTTCACAACCAGTTACGCGCAAGCGAAAATAAACCGTGCTAGGTAAGAAAGTAAAACATGCTAGGTTGAAATTGACTTTATATTGTTTCCGTTTTCAATTTTGAATTTATTATTTATTTCCAAAGGTAGGAACTGACGGTTGTACACAAACTATTGGTAAGTAATAGGTTCTATTATGTCGTTAAGTGGTCAGTAACTGATGATCAAACCATTGTTTTATTTTTTCTATGTCTACCTATACTTGTACTCTCAGAGATTCCTAACACTCAGTAGTATAAAATATTGCCGTATCATCAGCATATGAAATCACTGTTCCACTGCTTTGTATCGAAAACAGACCATTTAGATATATGTTAAGCAGCACTGGACCCAATCCAGTCCCTTGTGGAACGCCGTATTCATTTGATTTAAAATGACATTTTAGACAGTGTCAGTATCCGTCAAAAAATGTTTACTGAAGTTTGTAGAAAAAATATTATAAAATATGATGAAGCTTCGCCACTATTTTAGTATTATATCAGTTTGAGACAGCATTTGTAGCGCAGACGGCTAAGCTGGAAACAACTCGGCTATGCTAAAATGCACTGGAAACAGTCACTTGTGTAAATTGTAATAACAAGATAATCCCGGACATTCCCATGGCATTCAAAGCACAGGAAACACAGTTGCATAGAAGATAGGGGTGGAACCGCATAACAAAATATGCCTGGCATGGTTGCACAAACAGACCTGGAGTTGAAAGGCTTTCGTGTCTGACGTTATCCGCGTGCGCTTCTGCAAAATCAGTTTATTTAATTCAAGGAATATAATATATACAAGAAGAAAATAGTTTTCTGTTGTTGTTTGTTATTGATCATAGGTTTGTTATTAAATACCTACGTATTCTTGCACAGCTATTTAAGTGCTTTTAAGATCTCACTCATACTAAATGTGTTTTAAGAAATATAAGGAATTTTAAAAGCACTCTGCCTGTTCAACAGTAAAACCTTAAAGCAAGATAAAACGTACGGCTTTGACGTGGATCTACCTCGATAAATAAACCCCCCGCTTAAACTTCAAAAAACAACTATTGAAAAGAACTCAATTTAGCAGAAACTACGGCTTGTAGTTTCGTTGTAGTAACGAGTCTCATTTGAGCCGATGGGGCTTTAAAAAACTTCTGGATGCGCATTGTTTTGGTTGCCTTACGTTATGAAATATTCAGGGCGCTACTTGTTATATGACGTGGTGTGACCCAGTTTTGTAATTGAAAATGTGGCGGAAAAGAGACGAAGATTAAAGTAGCGCTGCATATATCCCAGTAAATAACATGCGTTTTAAATGCTCAACGCTGTTTTGCAGCTTGGGGAATCTCTAAATATGTTACACGGGGTTGCATGTTTCCATAAATGTATGTATCTCTCTTGCTCCGTTTAGCAGCAAGAACTATATCGATAGCAGTCTGCGTAAACGGTGATCTGCCTGCACTTTTAATTAGTTCTAGGCAAAACAAATCGACCTTCTCTCGTTGCGTAATGGGCAATCCAATAACTGACGCAATACCATTACAAAAAGAGCAAAGCGCCATGAACAATTGGAAAATTGAGATCATTAATCACGTTTTCCAATACTGTGGTGTTTTAAAAGGATTAATTTTGCCGACTGGGACGTATCAATTCGTTTTTGTACCAATGTAAAAGCACGCAAAGGTCGCATGATATGCTTCATCGAAGTTTGATATTAAAATAAAACTAGTGTGGCAAAGATAGTCGTTAAAAACTCAAGTCGCTAATCCGTTCGACCGCATATTTAATTGATTTCCGATGGGCGTTCTACAACTCACCGAACAGATGTTTTAAGCCAATAAGTGTACAATGGCACTTAATCGGGTCCCGAAATTAAACTGCTTTGTCAGTATTTCCAGGCGCGGCGCGCTTTTGTAAACACACACGAATAAACAGATTTCAATTAGTATCTCCCCTGCACCGCAAGTAGTACATTAAAACGACAATAAAACGATAAAGCAGGTGACACGATCGATATAGGTGGTGACGGTGATGTGTGGGTAAACATAGGCAGATGTGGTCAGGTCCATCGTGTATGTATGTACCTATAGGATTTCGATCTGTGACCGAATTGTACAATGCACATTGATTATAAAGGGTGCAGTAGGTATAGCGTTTGTTAAAAGAAGACAAAGGATTGAAAACAACCTTTCATACAGTTACTGAGCACGGCATTTACAGGTAAGTCGGCGAAGAAAGTCAAGGCTCTGCCGGTGGGGCCCATCAGCCAGGGCCAGGAGAGGCTGCGTAACTTCACGTGACACTGATCTGATAACATTTGTCGGGAGCGTCACGTGAAATTCGCGGCATACCCCTTACGAGGCTGTCTCCGCCTACATTTATGCCAATGAAATGAATCCAAAATGTCTACCAAAAATTCATAAGCCAGGGAAGTGAGTGCGTCCAATAGTATCGTCTATTGGATCTCAGACTTACCACTTATCAAAATGGTTGACTAAGGAATTTGAAAGTTTGCCCATTGCACAGCCTAGTTTTTCAGTTAAAAATTCGAATGATTTCATTGATAAGGTCAAGAATATTAAATTGCAAGAGGGTGAAATTTTGATTTCCTTTGATGTTTGTTCATTATTTCCGAGTGTACCAATTCCACAGACCTTGGACTATCTCTTGAGGATTTACTCGAATTAAACAACTGTAGAAAAGTAGTAATAGAAGAATATACAGGGTGAGTCACAGTTTTTTTTTTAATAGTCTTTGGCGTAGATGTTCTGTTTACGAAAGGGGTGGAGCACCCCTTCCACCCCGCCACTGTGCAAGTTTTTGAACATTCTTACCGCTTGTTTTATGCGCCTTAATTAATAGGCATTATCCCCCAAACATGAAAAAATCTAAGCGTTCGTTTATAAGTCATAAAGAAAATTCGAGAAAAAAAATATAATAACGACATTACACTGTCAGAGAAACAACGGCCAATATCTCTAAAACTGTCGTAGTTAGAGCAAAATTACAAGAGATCAAAATTGTTACTAAGGGGCCGTTATTTTAGAAATATGTATCAGATAATGTCAGTGGCGTACGACAAAGAAGTTCCATTATGCAGAATATCCGAAGTACCCGAAAAAAGTAACATCCACTATAGTATTTTCGACAGGAACAATACAACATGTTGATCCTATGCAGGTTAAGATATGTGTAAAATATTTAGTGAATATATCATTCCGTTCAGAAAATATTACACATTAATGTAAAAAAAAATGAAACTTTAACACCTTGTATCTTCCTTAGGAAGCTAGATCGGCCATATATTTATAGGCACTTTTCTTTTTAAAAACGTGCGTTCTATCCCCTGTTAAAGTTTGTCTACAAAAAACTGACTCACCCTGTATAAACCTTACAAAACTTTGTATGAAACAAAATTGCTTCCGTTTAAATGACAAGTTCTATAAACAACATGAAGGAGCCGCAATGGATAACTGTTACACGCCTTTCATTGCTAATGTCTTCATGAGTCGATTTGGAACTGAAGCAAAAGAAGAATTTTCCTAGGATTTGGCTGAGGTATGTGGATGACATTTTTGCCGTGTTTGACACTAAGATTGCGGATGTAGAAAACTTCATTTCCAAATTAAATAGTCGTTTCACTTCTGTAAAGTTTACATATGAACTAGGAAATAATGGAAAACTTCCATTTTTAGATGTATTGGTAATTAAAAATAGTGACAATAGGTTAGAATTTGATATATATAGAAAAGATACCAGTACGACCAGATATATCCCTAATGACTCTCACCACTGCTATCAACATAAAATGGCAAGTTTGAATTTTCTTGTCCATCGTTTACTAAGTTTCCCTCTCAGTAATGAGAGGTTTGAGAAAGAAAAAGTATTAATTAAAGATATAGCTGTGAGTAATGGTTATCCTAGAGATATAGTTGAAAATCTAATTAGGAAGCGTAAATTTAAGGACACTTCGTAATTCTACGACCTTTCAAAAGGATATAGAGACTCCAAAATATGTATTCATCCCGTACGAACCCCGGTTTACTCGTGGTTTGAGTAAGGTCTTCAAAAACGTGGGTATAACAGCGATTCATTCGTCGAGTAACAAATTACAACAACTTTTAGACAATCCAAAGGATAAAATTGTTCCAAATGAAAGGTCTGGGATTTACGAAATCAGTTGTATTGATTGTGATCGAAAATATGTTGGCCAAACGAGACGATCAATTAACACCAGATTTAAAGAGCATGTGGCTCATCTAAAATATGGAAGAACAGACAAGTCTTATTATATTATAACAGAATTAAGTTTATTCTTAATTAAGTTTATTCTTGAGTTTATTCTTAATAATAGCTATTTAATTCTTAATAATAGCAAATTAGTTTTAAAATAGCCAATGTTAAGAGTACCCAGTATAAGATCAATAGGACATTAAGAGCAAATAGCATTTTAATTTTGATTTAAAGAGTTCTTTATTTAAGAATACGTGGTATTTAGGAACTTTTAGTTTATCTTAAGGTTACTTTAAATCCGATGTCGATTTATTGAACATATTAAAGCATTTTTAAAACCTAAATAAATAAAAACTTTCTTAAAATTGTTACTTGCGAGCCATAGTAATAGCTTGACAAAGTGGGTGACAAAAGACGCAAGTGAAATATAGGCTGATTAGGACGGACTGTCAAACTAGTTTGAAAAATTCAAACAATAAAACATTTTTTAAGAGATCAACATAATTTCTTCTCACTAAATTATTTTACAGATTCTGCGTCTGTAGATATTATAAGTTACTAATGATTTTTTCTTTTGGTTAGGTGGCAGAAAATATAATAAAAATCACTTGACAATGGATTACAGTTGAAAAATAGACGCAAATAAAGTTTCAGCTAATTCGTCTTAACAAAAAGCAATTAAAGAAGTAACTAATTTGAAAAAACTGAACACAACCAGATACTTTGGAATCAGTTTGAATGCTTACGTAAAGAAATAAAATGATGAAGACACAAGTTATTATTCTAAGGAAAGATATATTTAACAACATTCTACCATTCCCATTTTCGGAATAGAGTTCTTCTATATAAATGTAAAGCAAAATGGTAATTTATACTCATAGCCATTATATCGTATAGACCAAAGCCACTCAGGTCGGTTTTGCTAAAGCAACAGCAGTGACGTCACTCCGCAACCATGGGGCTCTATGTTCGGTGCATGGGGCCTTCTTAAATAGTGTTGGAACTACACCTTTGATTGTACTTTCAGAATGACTTTATTGAGTAAATAACGTACAGTTGCTGTTGCATCTATAAAAATTATTTATAATTTGCAATAAGGCCATGAGCTTCTTCTTTTTTCTATGTTTTAAGATTTGGGAACGATAAACAAATAATAAAGATATCACGAATGGCACATCATGCATGTTATATAGTAGCATATCTACAGTGCAGTATTGTCCAGTTAATATTCAAAGGAGTACATTTTCTTGATATAATATCATAATTAAATTGTATTAAAGGCATCGTGAAAATATAGCAAAGGAGTAAACACAATATTATGACGCCCCGCTTTGAAAACTGTTTAAGACAGATTTGATTTGATTTGAAGAAACAATTACTATGTTTGATTTGAGTTTGAGTTTGATTTCAAGCCCAGCTCAAATCAAACTCAAACTATCAAATCAAACCAGTGAATCTCTGAAAATGAAATGAACAGCCCGCTGGCAATCAAAGACAAACAACGCCGCACTAGTGGCAGGAATAACCCGCCTGCACTCGATGCCCAGACAGAAACTGTATCAAAGCGCCTATCAAAGAAAATCTAATTTAGAGAGAGCGCCTGGAGCTAGAAAAAAGCGGGCAGCAGGAACTGTGAGCCAGCCGGCAGACATGCAGCAGGGCAAGGCATTACCAACGCGGCTAAGTGGTGGCGGTAACCGGATAGGATATTGTATGTAGTCCGGCATAGCCAGTCACTTCCGCTTTCCGCAGGATGTTTACCTTATCGCAGCCAGCCCTGCCCTGTTCAAGATATGCCACCGTGCCGGATCGCTATTATAGGTGGTGTTTGTTGACGGCCACTTCTCGGCCGGAAATTATAGAAAGGTTTTTACTATGGGAATTATGAAGGCGTCGTTCAATATTATTTTGACAGGTAATAATGTCAATTGCAAATCGATGCCCGTGCAGTTCAGTGTTCGGGGTAATTACCGTTGCACTGAAGTCGATTAAATGTAAGTAGACGAGGTTAAACGTGATGATTCCTGACTGCGCCTGAAAAATCTCTCAGATAAAGATTAGCAGGGCCCGGTCGCTCAGAAGTGCATAAATTCCAGGCAACGGGCAAAGAGCGGAATCCACGTCGGATCTAGTTAGTATAATATTCAAACTAGCTCCGTCTCCTTACGTCTACGCCGCGCCGGTTTATCGGAAGTGATTGCGTAGATCGGTCCTTTTTTGCTCCCCGGGAAATCGATAAATAATTTCGCGAGACGGGGAGTACGTGACACGGCAACCAGTTATGGAATAAGACATGGCAACGTGCAGCTGACAACTAATTTCGTTTTATTCCTTCCCCGATACCCCATTCATGTTTGTACTTGGAAACCGAGTCCTCTTTTTGTTTGCGCCGGTAATTACAGAGACACCGTAGCTGAGCGCTACGAAGATGCCTTTGAAAGATTTATTAAAGAATACAATGTGCCTCTTTTATATCATGACAGATTCGTCTAATTTTTTCTACAACTCATCACTGGCTAATTAATACATAAATGTTGGTGCGCTGTATGCGAAGTGTTTCTGGGTAGTTTTGGGATTAAAAATCTAGTTACGTTCAGGGTAAGAGGTACGACAACAGCGGCAGCGGTTAAGTAAGCTATGATATTGTAAATACCGGCGCATCCGGCATTACTTCGACTTCTAAAATATTTCAATTACGATACAGAGTTTAACCACTTTTTATTTTCCCGGAATTCATCAATTGAGTTCCTTGTATTTAGTACCTCTTAATAACCACCATCTTTGTACAGCGGCCGCGGTCACATGACCCAAATGTTTCTCAGCCTATTTCAGGCGACAATTCTTACGTAGATGCTCCTACACGATGGAAAAGACGTACAAGAGAAAACGGCCTACGTTTTACTGCAATTAACATCCAGCAGAGCTGCTAAATATTGCCCAGGCATTTCACACGTTAATGCGAACGCGTTTTGTACGCAAAGCAGCAATCCGTGGGCTATTGAAGACACTTCATGCCCAGCCATGTCCTGCATCACGCCAATGTCCCTATCATAGCTTAGCGTTCGCATACAGCACCTGTCTCAAATATGCATACAGCAAGTGTCTCAAAAAGTTATAACCTATCAACTAAAATAGTTATGGCGGTCTGCAGTAGACGAAATGTAACGGAAGAAATGAAACGCTTTGTATTTTATTTCTTAAATTATTTTAATTGTAGAAGGTACCTCAGACAACAACACCTCTAATACAAGGACAAAGTGCTGCCTCGTGACGTCACCATCCGGAGGCCTACGAGATACTTAATATGTTATTACGGGCTTTATGTAGTTATTTAGGTAGATATGTCTGAAATCGTTTTAATCTAGTTTTGGAGATCAATAAAAAGATCAAACTAAACAAAGATATGACGGCATAAATCTATCGGAGTCTATGAAAACACAGGTAAAGAATAATTTAAATGGTTAACTGTTAACTGTTTCGAAATACAGTCAAGATTAGATGTGTCTAATTATTAAACACCCGAACTTTTCTACTGGTTTCGTAATTTCCTGTACAACCGGGAACGCAACACTTTTGGGGCATTATGATATAATACCGCAACAAATAAACCGTTAAAAAAGATCAAGAATCGATTAGGAACTAGGCAAGCGCGCGAGCAATATCAATAACCCCTCTAGAGGTATTGTTGTTCTTATTGGCGCGTGGCGCGTGGCGGCGTCCTATACTAAAACCCAAAACAAAACATCGTTAACAGGGTTGCCAAATTACAATTGACACGAGAGTTGTTAGTTGCTTGCTTCTTAATGACTTTTTGCGGCCAATTTGATTTGATAATTGACTAATGAGAAAGCTACTTTATTTTGTTTACATTCTAATTTGTTTACATTCTAAATATAGTACAACATATAGGCAGAGAAGCGTCGCACTGGAACACATTCTGGCATCGCCGCTTCTACCGACCTAGACAAGCCTGTTGAATTAGCTTAGAGAGTATATTAGCCTCCATCTGGGTTAAGCCTCCAGAGCGTGACGTCACCATGATATTACGTACTTATACCATGATAAGTAAGCACTTTGTCCTTATTAGAGGGGTTATTGCCTCAGATCCTGCTCTATCTACGTGTCAAAAAAAAGTGTGGAACTCGTATTGAAAAATAGTTATAAAAATTCTTACAAACTCATGCATATGTCAATTTTTTTATGAAATGTCAGATATATCAGAAACGCTTTTGCGTTTGGTATGGGGTACGTTACATATTTTTGGTTTGCCTTTAACTCAACTTTTTGAAGTAACAAAGTTGGCATGGACTTCCGTTGTAACCGGAAGTACCAAATGGTTAAAATTTCAATGGGACCAGTCCTCGATGATACCCTATAGTATCCAGCAAATATCTTTAAATTTGCTTAACCCGCTCCAGAGTAATGGATAAACATACATAAGAAAAATACACGAATCGAATTAAAAAACCTCCTCCTTCTTTGAAATCGATTTAAAACAAAGCTAACACAACGCCGTTTATTTTTTTAAGATCAGTCAATATTCAGAGAAAAAGAAACTCTTGATTTGGATATTTTAAAAGAAACCCTTGATATTTCCCCTTGATTTGGAGCCCCCCCCTCCGTTCTCCTGCTGCGTAGTAAAAAGTTTGAAGTCCGCTAGCTCCCCTCTTAATGATCCGATTTTGATCTAGTTGGGCTATAATGTGGGTCGTAAAAAAAGTTATCGATTGCTACAAAAAATATTTTTCTCACCCCCTTCTTCCCTCTTACTAGAAATACCGTTTGACAAAACAGGCAACTCGTTTTTTCGCGCACTAGGCGTTGGTTTGTAACAAAAAAAAATGGATTGGATTACATTGTAGTAAATTGTAGGATTTCATTGTGTAAAATCGAGATGTCTGTTCCTGCTTGGCTATCATAAAATCTATTTATTTTCTTTTAATAAACTATAATTTTGTTCAATTTCACAGCTCAAAGGTTTTGCCACCGTCTCGTACTCTCATGTCCTTTATGCATGATATGAAAGCATAACTTTTACAGAGATCTAATCCGGGATGTTGCAGTTTTGCACTGACATCATCACTCTATATAGTTTATTCCAATTATAAACAATTACTTTGATTCTTAGGACCGTTTCAGCATCACGGGGCTCCTCCAGCATACGGAGCCCAGCCTCTATAGCCCCCTCGCCCTTAGCCCCCTACTGACTTCCTCTGCAATCAAGTATTCTTAGGACCATTAGGCTGACATGCCGAAATAAATAACTGAATTATCATTATCTATTTAATACATAGTAAGGGTCCTATGGGTTCTTTTGCGTAATTGCAGTAGGAAGTTTTAATAGCTATCGAATTTTATATTATAGTCTAATAAATATATAGACCCAAAAACTATGTACATAATATGTATATAATATAAACTCCCTTTTTTTATAAGCGCATATTAAATGCGATCTTACGTAAATCATGTCAATACTGGTATTAATTACGGGTTGCGTTACTCAATTTTGTTGCCAAAAGTATAGAAATAAGTTGTAAACTGGGCAAAGAGGAGGAATTCAATAATTTTAACATAATAATTATCTAAGAGGGAAGATCGTCGGTTGGTTTTATCATTTTGTTTAGGTTAGTAGATGTGTGGTAGTGTGGTCAACAATAAACATGAGTTATATTCGTCGTACTTGCCGTTCTGGGCCTAACCTGTAATCCGTGGCCTAGCTAATCCCATGTAATATTATATGTCTCGAGGTTGATCTCGAAAGCGTTGATCGAACTCCTGTGTCTTCCTTGCGTATAGATATATTTGGAGCTGGCTGATGCAAAATATCCAATGCCATTTTGAAAGGGGATAAAAAATCAGCTCACTATCTTTATGCGTACAACAACAAAGATGCCAATATATTATATAGCAGGATCCGTAACTCACGCTGTAGCGGGTATGAATTCAACAAATTAAAAAAAATATTACTGAATATGTACAAGCTGTGGCGTTGCGGCAACCTCGCAAATTTCTTTCCATTGATTAATAGACATTGTCGTAAAACTCGAGTAAAATTCATCAAACGACACAGTACATTTTCGGTTGTCTATGGTTTTCACCATATATTATTAACGCAATAAATAAATAAATTACTTTTGCCAAGAAGCTGTTTTAAATAACATTTTAGTATTAAAATGAATCAGATTCGTTGAAATTATCAAATTATTTGAACATCTCTTACGGTATTCAAAGACTTCAAGTGAATTTCATGGTAAGCCTGGCAAGCGTGCCGTTCGGGAGAAGAAGACGGGCGAGAAGGATGGAACGATCTTGGATCGGCCAAAAACGTAAACAATTCTGTCTCTTGTATTAATACGTCTATTTTCTAACCGAATATGTAAAATATTCAGCTTTACATATTTACCTACCTATTAAATTGATGTTTCCCTTTAATTTTTTTAAAAAGCCACACATTTCCGCCAAGCTACATGTTTTGGATTACATTACATTGGATTGGATCGGATTACATGTTATGCATTTCATAATTTAAGTACATTAATTATAAATAGGATGCATACCCAATTTATAAACATGTATATATGTACATATATTACTTTTTTCTCTATAAATTGTAAAATGGTATTGTAAAATTTTATTCATTGTTCGATTAGTTATGCAAATAAAAATTTTACTCGCAAAAATGGTCTATTTTTCCTTTAAAAACTACATGTACTGGGTAAGTCTCTTAAGATTGACACCCCCTTATCTCACTTATCCTTTGCCGATTTAACTCATTCAAAAAAGGAGTGGACGCGGTTTTTGATGAATTTTTATAATCTGAGCACGGATATTAAAAATCTCGTAAGATATACAGGGTGGAAAATAAAACATAATTTTTTTAAATGGAAAACTCCGTATATTTATATACCAAAGTGATGTCCTTAATATACTGAATAAAAAATATCTAATTGTTATATAATCACTCCACCTGTTCGTGAGATATTACTAAAAACTTATCACATTACGGGTGTCAATTATAAAACAAAAAACATATCAAGATACCTCTGGAAAAAATGCCATTTATTGAGATAATAAATAAATAATATATAGGTGACAATAACAGTAACGAGTAATAACAATAAACAACATAAGCCCAATAAAAACAAATAAAAGTCAATATTAATACAGTAACACAATAGAGTAACACAATTTTATTTATTTACACGTAACGTAATTAAATATTTTCCACGTAACCACCACCATTCTAAATACACATTTGGCATCGCTTTATAAAATTGCTTCTCACCCTTTGAAATATATCACCATTCTGGTTTAATTCCTCATTTTTTACACGTATGCATTCTTTTAACTCATTCATATTATTAAAAACCCCAGTTTCGTATATATCTTGTTTTATCGTACCCCCAGAGAAAAAAATCCATAGGTGTTAAGTCCGGACTTTTAGCGGGTCAATGTATAACACCGTGCCTTCCTATCCAAATAGGATATTTTCTATTTAGGTATTCGGTGACGTTCCTTGCAGAGTGTGGTGGTGCTCCATCCTGCTGCCAAATAACAGATCTGTTGTCCACTAAATTAATATTATCTAAATAATTTTCAACTGGACGTTGAAGAATATCCACATAACGTTGTGCATTTAAGGGCCCATTTATAAATACAGGACCTACAATAGCATCCTTGTGGATGCCACACCACACGTTTACAGTTTGGTATCCTTGTTTTTTATTTGTTTTACAATATGTGGATTTTCCGCTGCCCAGTAATGTGCATTTTTTCTGTTAAAAATTCCCGCAGTAGAAAAAAAGCAGTTTTTCTACTCGTCAGTCAGTCCAAAAGACACGACTTAGAAACTCATCATCTTCCTCTATTCTATCAAGTATGTCTCTGCAGAAGGTTAACCTGTCTTGAAGGTTGTTGTCGTCTAAATATTGAACGGGCAAAATACTATATGGTTTAAAATTATGGCGATGTAATATTTTTATCACACTTCTTTGTGATATATCCAATTCTATTGCTGCGGCATAGGATGACTTGGATGGATTTTCAGCAAAATATAATAACGAATTGAGTTATGTGTCTTCTCCTGTTTTTGTTCTTCGCCTTTCCCTTTTCTTGTCTCTCAGAGAATCGGTATTCCTAAACTTTGCATAAATGTTTTTAAAACTATGTTTGGAAGAAGGTAGCCTTTCTCGAAATAATCTAACATACTCCCTCCGAGCAAGAGACTTATTCTTGTTGCACTGAATATAAATTTCAAGTAACTCTTTTCGCTCTTCCAATGAATATACCATTTTCAAAATAACTTGCTTCTTTACGAACACTACGTATTTTTCACGCTAATATCTAAGAGAGTGAACTACTATCTCACAAAAAACTGGATGACATCTGTCAAAAACTAAACAATGCAAATATGCATTGTTTCCAGAGGTATCTTGATGTTCATGTTTTATAATTGACACCCGTAATGTGATAAGTTTTTAGTAATATCTCACGAACAGGTGAAGTGATTATATAACAATTACACATTTTTGGATTCAGAAAATTAAGGACATTATTTTGGTCTAAAAATATACGGGGTGTTCCATTTAAAAAAAACATGTTTTATTTTCCACCCTGTATATTTTACGAGATTTTTAATATCTGTTCTCAGATTATAAAAATTCATCAAAAACCGTGTCTACTCCTTTTTTGAATGAGTTAAATCGGCAAAGGATAAGTGAGATGAGGTGTCAATCTTAAGAGACTTACCCTGTACATATTATGTCAGCCTCCGAATAACGGCCACTTATTCCAGTATTTTGGTTGGCTGTTATAGAGGGGTTTTACTATATCTATATAGTACTATAGCTCATTATCTCAATATTCAATAGAGTATAATGGATTGTTTTATATTGAATGGTTAGCTTAGCTGGCTGTTTACCTCCAATATCGCAATCAAGTATACGAGACAGAGCAAGTAAGTGACTCGAATCTCCATGCAACACAAAAAACGGGATTATTTCAGCGGATTCCACGAGGAGGCGACTATCAGCCATCAGGGGCGGTTGAGAAGCGAAGGAAGACAGACAGAGAGAAGCTTTATTCACATATCGGCTTATGGTGTGCGTGGGCCAGGCCGTGTCTCGGCCACATAATTTGACAGGATAATAAAGCCCCGCTCAAGGTTTCTGCTAAGCACGCAGCCTGCATTATCTCTCGGAACTTGATACATTGCCACCATTATTTAGAACTGCCACGGAGTATCTCTGCTAAGGCTCTAGACGCAGACACGTAGAGAGACGTCTTTTACGATGGCCTCCCCTAGTTTAAGACAAATTATCACCGTGAAATCCCATCTGAACGGCCGACGTTGACGCTCGGTTACGGGTCAGCTTGAAGCGAATCTCCGACTTTCGGGCAGCAGTGCTAGTATTGGACAATTTCTTACCAGAAGGTCCAGGTTTGTATCCTAATTATTACACGCACGAATTACTTCAACATAATTCGTTAATTATTGGTTCATAGTGTAGTATCTCGTACAGGCTGGCCATAGATATTATGTAAGAGGTCGTCTTCGACTGGAGCGGCGATTGTCGTAGATGACCCCCAGGCGCGTTGTTTGCTTTTGTTCTGGGAACCAACCACTCCCAAAGGACGCACACGATATAGAGAAGGATAAATTGAATTTCCAAGATTCACTTTAACAAAATGCGTATTCTTCCTGCGTATTTTATATATTGGAAATTGGAACATGTAATTAAATGGAGTTAAGTGATTGCAGTTCCTCTAAGGAAGTCTCTCCTTTCGAGAAAAGACCGAACCCGAGAAATTCTAAACAGAAGGTAACGAAACCCATTATTTATTAACGGGCGGAAATATAATATAAATATTATATGTCCTCTTTAAAGCTGAAGTTGAAAGACTGTTAAAAGAAATGGAATTATTAAAGTGGGGGTCCGCGTGAATACAGATTTATGTTTCTGGGTTATACCAGGAATACGAAAGCAGTAAAAGGCAATTTGTAGATGAGTTAGGAAAATTTATATGCAAGACAAAACTATTAAGAAGGAAATATGATTCTGCGATGTAATGTCTTGGCGACGGATGAGTAATGGCGAGGATTTCTCGGAATAAATATCGAAAAAATACTGATGTGAAACCTATGCTAGACGAAATATAATAAGTGACATGTATTTTAAAGTAGAAGACAATTTTACACTACCAAAACATATTTAATGGTATTGAATCTCTAGGCATACTTTTTTATTAGGTGATGAACATTATTCACCATCAAATTGGGATTCAAATTGATTCTTGGTCACTAAGAACTTGAGTACATTTTTCACCACTTTGATTTCTTATTTCACGTTTCATATTGATAAAAATATTGGAAAAAATATGGCTATTACCACAATAAACACAGTCCTTTCAAATGCTTTTTGACATTTAATGCACATGTATCTTCTTTTTTCCATAGCATGCTACTTACTTCTATTTTTCCAAAATGAAATGAATACAAACATGTTATGTCATAAAATTTTGTATTTCTGATACTAATGAAGATAATAAACTGAATACAAAAAGTCAATGTTAGGAAAAGATAAGGCTAGAGTACAATTTAAATTCTAACTTGCTGGTGTAAGTGTTGAACTCCACAGGGTGTTACAAAATTTAATGGAAAAATGTCGTAATTGTTATATACACCGTGTAATGAATAAAACAAACAACAGTAGAACACTGACATTCTTGGATAAAGAGGCTATCATACAAAAAATTGAAATCGGACAAGAGGTCTAGGCAAAAATTAACTTCAAACTTTTGGTTATTTTTGGTGGTGTGCTAATTTTTTGGAGAAGTATATAATTACCTTTCCAAATTTTCTCTTTGTTCCCTCTTCTCAAAATCAAAGACTTTTTACGGTGATAACCTGCAGATCTTCTGCTCAAAAATACTATTTACAAGGGATATTTCTGGAAGCGTTTCTTTTGAAATTCAATTCTGTCTTTAACTTTCAGTATAGCCTAGAGTCCATACTATAGATGCTTTATGATTTACCACGTACCTATGTTCCAGGTATGAACCTATATGATGGTGAACTTGCTTGAAGTATTTGCGATCTTAGGGTATAAATTATTTGTATTAGATATCAGTCTTTTCGTCAGCGTTTCTTTTGAAATTCAATTATGTCTTTAACTTTCAGTATAGCCTAGATTCCATACTATAGATGCTTTATAATTTACCACGTACCTATGTTCCAGGTATGAACCTATATGATGGTAAACTGGCGTGAAGTATTTGGGATCTTAGGGTATAAATAATTTGTATTAGAGATCAGTCTTTGGCTGATCCATTAGTCTAAAAAAATATCAGACAGTGACATTCCTCATTTCAAATGAAAGCAGAGGGTAGAAGGTTCTGGTCCAATAGGCACCGGTATTGCGTTTGAAGAGTTTACAGATTGCTTGCGGAACTTTAATAAAACTTCACCTGGCTCCTTGCGGGTAGACGACGTCGGTAATATACAGAAATTCTCGGCAAGTTCTAAAGTTCGATGAAGGCGCGGTCCGGTCCGTCTTTGAGGCGGCCATTTAATTGAGGCATAGAGACTGAAGTGGAAAGTTTGGGGGAGACAACAAAAGAGGGCCAGTCAAGAAGTATATTACTCGCGAAGTTTTCATGAAACTTTCAGTGAAATGGATTATATCATGTTGGGTGATCACAAACTGTTTATTTATAACCAAAAAGAAATTATATGAAAAGAAATGAAAAAGAAGTTAATGCCGGTATATGAAAATGTAATTTCTGAGCATTTGATTGGAGATTATTCTTGATATACGTTTACATTAATATAAATGGTGAGCAAGGGCGTCGCCAGCTTTCAAGCTAGAGGGGGCAACTCAAAACGTTAGAGCGCGTCAGGCAAAAGTTATGAAAATTTTCAAGGTCTCGCGCTTTCCTGGGTAAAAAAATTCAAGGAAAATTCCATTTGACCAAAATATAAACTTTATTTTTTTGGATTTAAGAACTTTTTTGGTCTAGGGGATCTAGGGGGGGGGGGCAACTGCCCCCCTGATGACGCTCATGATGGCGAGGCAATGATACTTTGAATATAACTTACTGCGGATTATTAATATTTACAAATTTAATAAGAAATAATTAAAACAGTGCATCCAAGAACTAACTGCCATAATATGTTTCGTGGAAGAAAATTGCACATCTTGAGAGCGAAAAAAATGTAATTATGGGCCGTTAACGAGCGTATTGTGCCGCACATGCCGTTCCACAGTCGTGGCTTCAACATTTTCCGCCGTAAGTTCGCTGCCGCTCATTATAACTTTGCTAAGCTCGTTGGAATTGTAAATGTATCGGTGCCTGTTGGGAAAATAACGCTTGAAATTAAAAAGGATTTTACACAAAAACATTAAGCGCAACTTCGAGAATTATTAATGCCCAGCAGAAGACATTCTTTCTCGGCTTGTAATGAAAATGGAAATGAAAATTAAGTCGAATATAATGAATTCCTTCCGAAGGGTTTTTTCAGCTGGTTCAGCAGCTTGTTCGCGTTCGTAAATTCATTTATGGCCCCTTGACATGCTGTATACGAGCCCCTCCCACGCGCCCTGCCCGCCGACACTCCATAGGATTGTTATTGTAGTAATTGTAGCGAATACGTTTCTTTACGTCTGATTGTAGCATAGGAAACTACGACGTTTGATCCTTTTATTTGAGTTAATACGCACTTTTCCTTCACATAGGTACATTGATGGAATACTTGTAATTGATATCAACAATATTCCCGGTTTAAATTCACGGGACATAGTATCGCTACAAAGAGCAAAGCAGTGGCGGCTCGTGGTCTTAATAGTGGGTGAAGCGGAACGGTTAGAAGCGGCACAGGATAGCGCCGCAGGCGAATTTTTTTGGATGCCACGCCTAATTTGCCGAGAATAACAACAACAAAAACACAATAGAAAAGCTAACTTACCCGCACTTGACTCGTGAGACTTTTGGTTGCACATAACAATGTATCTACTTTTTAAATACAAGGTCTATTCTTCGATCTTTTAAAGATGCAAATTTATCGATGATATCGGCATAAAATGGTTCCACACTTATAAGTTCATTTAAGTTAGTAAGCCTGTTTTCTGTCATTGTGTTTCGTAGATATGTTTTGATTCTTTTTAAGCAAGAGAAGCTACGTTCCACTGATACGCTGGTAGAGGGAATTGAACTGAATATTGCGGTAATTTTGATCATTATAAATGAAGCTTAGTTCATTTTTTAGCCTTGATAAATCAGAAAATATGGTAGGAAAAAAGTTTTAAAATTATTTAATGATTCCATTGGAAAGTCTTTTGAATACTCTTCAAACCTTGATGTGTCCATCAGTGTAACAAAAACAATTTTATCTGTCTTGAAATCTTCCGAACGTCCGAACGAAAACTGAATTTAATTTATTCATGCGTACGTATTAGTACGTAAGCTTCCGCAGCGGTATTGCCGGGCCTCGCCATTCTATAATTAGTTCACGTATCTACCGTGCCCGCTTGGCCCGTTGTCATAGCGACCGTCGTAAACAGATTTGTTAATTGCAGCGCGATTATGCATCCCGCTGATCCATAATCGCGCTTCCAGCAGGCCTGTCGATGATCGCCTCTCGGCTCTCGGCGCTCCCATTCTTATGAAAAGGTGTTCAGCCAACCACGTTTTAGCAATGGTTTTAGTTTTTAGTTATTATTCTTTTATAAGTATGGCATTAATTTTGATGATTAATTTTATAAGAAATTAGGTAAATTATGTTTTTATATAAAAATATAGGTTGTTTTTATATAAAATAGAAATGTTTTTATATAAAATAGAAATGTAAAATAGAAATTTTTATTAATTTAAAAAGACCTAGTTTTGTTTTTAAGTTGAAAATTGTAGGTGAAGCGGCGCTTCACCCGCATCACCTGACGAGCCGCCACTGGAGCAAAGAGCCCTTTTAAACATCTTTTGTGTTATAGTGCTGAAACTGGCTATCAGTAATTTAGGTGCCGTCAATTGGGGTGGAATTGATCTTCCGGGGCGAGAATGATCACTAAATCATCATTTTGAACATTTAAACCTGGCGCCTAACAACACATCTGAACGCGTCATTTCCTAAGGCTAGGTACCATCAGAAACATGGCCGACGACAGTGTGTGTATGTAGACACAGACAGTTTATTATATAGTGGTGTTTTTATGTGAAACTGAACGTTGAGAACGTTGTCTAGTAAGTTATAAATCCAGTCAGATTTTTTTATTTCACTGATATATACACAGTTTTTCATGCTTCGCGACCTTCACATGTCTGGTTAGAAACAATTGGTTCAATACATTCCACAAAAGAGGACGTTCTACTGCTTGGGGTCAGATTGATCATATGTATGGGGTGAGATTGATAATGTACGTTGACCAATCTCACCCCACGTATATGATAAATGTGGTCAGTTTTTTTAACTATTGTTTGTTAAAACCATAGACGTATTAATACAAGAGACAGAATTGTTTACATTTTTGGCCGATCCAAGATCGTTCCATCCTTATCGTCCGTCTTTTTCTCCCAAACGGCACGTTTGCCAGGCTTACTGTGAAATTCACTTGAAGTCTTTGAATACCGTAAGAGATGTTCAAATAGTTTGACAATTTCAACGAATCTGATTCATTTTAAGACTAAAATGTTATTTAAAACAGCTTCTTGGCAAAACTAATCTATTGTATTGCCTTATTGCGTTAATAATATATGGTGAAAACCAGAGACAACCGAAAACGTACTGTGCCTTGAGATATAAATACATAGAAAACAATAGGCGAAATAGAATAAGAAGTTTGAATACAAAACTCATATTATTTGGGAATTAATAGATTCAATAATTATAGTAGGTTTGATTAACAAAGTTTGATTTATTGTGTTGTTTGTATCTAGGACATGAAGTTGCGATTTTTTTTAAAGAACTGTTTAATATGTTCAGTCTATAGAATTTGAAAAAAATGTTGCTTTTATTTTATTATTTATATTTATAGTAGTTCATGTTGACTTTAGTATGATATACATTTATGAATTTTGTAAATCCCAAAAGTATGTTGAGATTTTATTTGCCATTGGTTTTGCAACTCATAAACCTCAAGGGTACAATGTGTAGTATGGTTATCCATGATGAGCAAAACAGGATCCTCCAAAGTTGATTTAACAAATTCTTCCTTTAGAAGACGAAAATGATGATGTTCGTGCAGAAACGGAATATTATGAACCACAAAACGATGAAGTTTTAACTGGAAAATACGTCTTGGTTCAGATTTATGGAGGACCTAGAAAAAAAACTATATATCGTTATACAGCTATTGTACAGAAAATGACAGAGAATGAAGAAGGAAATAAAGAAGTTGATTTATTGGACATGAAGTCATTGGATAAAACTAAAAAAGGATTCACTGTTCAAAAGGATTTGTGTCAGATATCTCTGATATATTAGCCATTTTACCAGATCCCTCAATAAACAATGTTGATGGTTCAGTAAGATACAGTTTCGAAAAAGTAGTTGATGTATTTGAAATGTAATAAGCTTTGTATCCTAGCTTTGTATCCTTTGTATCCTCTTTTTGTCAAAATTTTTTAAAGAACTGTTTAATATGTTCAGTCTATAGAATTTGAAAAAAATGTTGTTTTTATTTTATTATTTATATTTATAGTAGTTCATGTTGACTTTAGTATGATATACATTTATGAATTTTGTAAATCCCAAAAGTATGTTGAGATTTTATTTGCCATTGGTTTTGCAAAACTCATAAACCTCAAGGGTACAATGTGTAGTATGGTTATCCATGATGAGCAAAACAGGAATCTTCCAACGTTGATTTAACAAATTCTTGAAAATGCTTTAAATACTGAACAAGCAGTTCCTCTGTTATCTAACCTTTTTCAGAACAAAAATATGCTGCCCCTGGAGGACCTCCTTTTTTCAGTAGAGATGTACACGAATTAAACTATGCTCTGAATGTTTTCTATTTTCATTTGATTTATTGCAACGTTCAGATACAGGGTATTAAGTATTTTTCTTATGTAACTATGCAGTCTACCCTAACTCATTCATTAAAGATATGTAGATACGCCACTGGATGGGCTTTGATCACACGAAGAGGCGTTGCCGAAAGGATACCTGCCTCCATTTTCTCTCTCGCACTCATTGCAGTTTTTAGAACAATAATAGATCGGCTCTTCCAGCGTTTTATGAACGAATCATTGGGTCTCCCCGTATTAATATGTCTATGGGTAAAACTCGCTGTACCCGATTAAAAATACTCAATCTTACTCAACCTCTTGATGTAGGTTTTTGGGCCATTTAAAATAGCTTGGCGATGGGTATTAATAAATTGGAAAAAAACTAATCCACAACAGACTTCCATTGACACGAAAGATGTTCCCCATTTATTAGCTTCCACCTTGGTTGAAATGAATAATAATTCCGAAAATGCAATAAAGAAAGATTTAATAAATTCGTTTCAAGCGACAGGAATTAGCCCTCTTAATCGTGCACGAGTTCTGCAGAAAATACCAAATGAAGACCCAAACGTTGATATCGATGGTTCTGTAAACAATATTCTTGTAAATTATTTGCAAGAACAACGATTTACGGCCACCCCTGCGAGGAAGAATATTAAAGGACAAAATTATCTGTAGAACCTGGCAAAAGCGTTACAGCAGGCAAGTGATTCTAGTGATTCTGAAGTAAACGTGCCGCTTACCAATGACAATTCCGACGAAGATCCTTTAGAAGACGAAAATGATGATGTTCGTGTAGAAGCGGAATATTATGTCCGGAAGTCTCTATCCCTATCAAAGCCCACGAATATCTCATTTTCTTAAATAAAGGTCTTTTCCGTACAACCAACGATTCGAAAATGACGCAGGTAAATTATGCTCCAAGGCGCACCAAAAAAACTGTAAATACATTTCAGTTAATTCTGTCAAACTCACAATGCAACATCACTATTATCGTTGGAGATGATGTAGATTTACTGGTCCTTCTAATAAGACGTGCTACCTTAAATCAAGATGTTTTCTTCCTTAAACCAGGGAGAAGGAAAATAAAATCAAATACATACCCCTCTTCTAGCTTAAATAAATTTCCAAGTTGTAAAGAGCATCTCTTGTTACTACACCCTATTATTGGCTGTGACGCAACGTCTGCACTTTTTAATAAAGGAAAATTGTAAAGTAGAAACGATTGTGGAAAATGGATTACCCATTCTTTTGGCATTCTATGGAGCTACTAAAACAGAAGTATCGATACATGACATTTGCGAAATTAACAACACTTAATACCGCAGTGAAATTGCCGTCACTTCCGCCTACTGCCGCAGCTGCATGTCAACATCTAAGTCGAGTGTATTACCAAGTACAGAATTGGCTTGGAAATAATTTAGATCCTGAATAACAATGGGAATGGACGTTAATTAATAACATTTTGGAACCCAATAAGACTCTATTACCAGCTGCACCAGATGTACTTTTAAATACTATTTTTTGCAACTGCATCAAAAGATGCAACACAAATTGTGGGTGTAGAAAAGTTGGACTGTCCTGTTCAATACTATGTGGCCATTTTCATGGCCAGTCATGTCTCAACATAAATATCGATAGTATAGCGTTATCAAAGAAATTATTCAGGATGAAGATGAAGAGCTTGATCTTGTTGAACTCTTGACACAAGATATAGAAGAAAAAGAAGAAGAATCTGGAGGAGGGGACAAAGGACGAGAACTTGGAGGAGATGACAGAGGACGAAGACGTGGAAGAGAATGAGGATGAGCTAAAGAGCAAGCAAAACCATGGATTAGGCCTACTAGAGAAGCCATCTAAAAAAACGCGTCTTGTATCCTACTTCTGAGGTGGTGTGGAAACAGATGCACTGGTACCCTGTGTTTTCCTGGCTTATATTGTGAAAACGGTTGGTTTTCAGTAAAACATGTATCCAACATTTTTTGAAGAGGGTTTTTCAGTACTTATTCTTACATAACCAAAAAAGTCATAGGACTTATAGAAAGCAAAATATTTACGAAAAAACAATTTCTGTGACATTTGATCTTGAATAACTTAAAACGCAAACAAGATATCAGTGGTGATTTTTAATATATTATTAGTATAATAAAAGTAAAAATCTATGCAAAGTTTCAGCTCACTCGGATTTTTTTAGTAGATGAATCCCTATGTGACCTCTAAATTAGGACGTAACTATTCATCACAGTAGCGACCAGCAAAAGAGTCATAAACAAATGGGTGTATGTATCGCAGTCTTGTGTATCTCTATGGACTATGGAAGATGAGAGGCTATTCGAAGCCATTACCAGATATTTATCGGGCATTTTTGTACAGCAACCGTGCTGTGATTTTGCGCTATGATCATACGCGACTTTAATTTGACAGGCTGAGGCATGTAGTTCAATAGCCTCGTTGAGGAGAGCGCTCACCAACCTGGCCCTGATCGAATGATAAATGATATGGGCTGCAGGATAGGGGTAGCTTGTGTATGGCCTGGTATAATCAGTTGTGGATCTGGAAATAATTACAGAGGGGCCTACGATCGGTTGCATATTTTACGATGCTTATGCATGCGGTTCGTAGATACGCCAAATTCAATCTGTTTCATTTGGCTGATCCGCTAAATTATAGTTTTTTATTTGCACATAGTGAACACATTTAACCCAATAAAAATAAAGGACAGGAATAGAACCCATGATATTTGTAAATGCAGAGGAATTCATTGCTTTGATCATTTTATTTATTTATTTATTTATTTGCTTGCTCACTTCATTACAGTAAGAGTAGGTATATAGAAAATTTTCCATCTAATCGAATATTATACAATTATGCGCACTACATTTCATCCCCCTTCGACGTTAACTGTCGAATTCTCGGCAATTATCAACTCGCACGAGTACCAATTACCGAAAAAACTCCTGCTGTCGCCGCATGACGTCACGTGTCACTCTTCATAAGCACTCCGATTAGAGTGCGTTGCAATTATCGCATTATGTATCTGTCGGACGAACGACGAACGGTCACCCCAAATTCCAATTGAAAGCGGGAGAGTGCTGGAACTTATATACGCTTTGTTGTTATTAGAGATAGAGATAGAGGTTAAATGGACAAAGTAGCACAATCTTGCTCTTCCGCACGTCGCGTCGCGTCGGTGCGGCGTAGTATAGAATTTGTTTCAAGTTCCAATATAATTAAAGTAATAATGACGTCATTATTGTTTTCACCACTGAAGCCTTACGGCTTATAACGAAATAGGTATATATATATATATATATATATATATATATATATATATATATATATATATATATATATATATATATATATACATATATATATATATATATATATATATATATATATATATATATATATATATATATATATATATATATATATATATATATATATATATATATATATATATATATATATATATATATATATATATATATATATATATATATATATATATATATATATATATATATATATATATATATATATATATATATATATATATATATATATATATATATATATATATATATATATATATATATATATATATATATATATATATATATATATATATATATATATATATATATATATATATATATATATATATATATATCTACATATATATATATATATATATATATATATCTACATATATATATATATATATATATATATATATATATATATATATATATATATATATATATATATATATATATATATATATATATATATATATATATATATCTACATATATATAGATATATATATATATATATATATATATATATATATATATATATATATATATATATATATATATATATATATATATATATATATCTACATATATATAGATATATATATATATATATATATATATATATATAGATATATATATATATATATATATATATATATATATCTACATATATATAGATATATATAGATATATATATATCTGCATATATATATATATATATATATATATATATATATATACACTCCCCGGCACAAAATTCCGTCACCCTAAAATTTTGCCCAATTTTGATGTTTTATAACTTTTTTATTTTTCATCTGATTTTCATAAATTTTTTACCAGTCTGTAGATCAGTTCATTGTGTGTCTTTTTAATTATTGTAATAAGTCATATTTTTCGTCCAGGCAATATTATACAGGGGTAAATCAAAGTGTTGTTTTTTGTCGTAAACTCAAAACACCCTGTGGAAAAATTGAGGCGAATAATTTTGTTTACAAACTGTTTGCTGCCATCTTAGACGTATTGTAAACATTTTGTTTTTTGATTCATCCCATTATCTCATTTCTTCTGCGAGCAGCAAAATTTTAAATGAAACGCTGTTAATTTTATCATTTTTATTTAAAAAACATCGACGTTGGCTAAATACGCGGTTATTGTGACAGAATATTTGACAGTACACTTAATTTAGTGTGTTGTCATCATGGTAACTACAGCAGACGTAGGTAGAATTGTTGCCTCAATAGAGGATGGCCGCAATAAGAGTTATGTCTCCCGTACTCTGGGAATTGCGCGGTCTACAGTTTGTGATGTTTGGAATAGGTATCTACAGACGGGAAACTTTATTAGGCGGCAAGGCTCTGGCAGAAGGAGAATGACCACTCAAGCTGATGATCACTTTGTCATTATGAGTTCTTTAAGAGATCGAAGAGCTACTGCTGTGTATCTAAAAAATGACTTGCAAATGGTACGTCGAGTAAGTGTAAGTGAAAGAACGATACGTAGAAGATTGTTAGAAGCAGGACTGCATTCACGAAGGCCAGCAGTATGTCCAAAATTGCTTCCTCGGCATCGACAACACCGACTGAGATTTGCAAGAGCGCATGCTGACTGGACTGTAGAACAGTGGGGAAACGTACTATTCACAGATGAATCCAGGGTTTGTTTAAGGTCGCCGGATGGTCGTGAACGGGTATACAGACGTAGAAATGAAAGATATGTAGACTGCACCATATCTGAGCGACTGCAATATTACGGTGGTTCAGTCATGGTTTGGGCGGGTATTTCTACCGATGCACGTACTGACCTTGTATTTTTTGAAAATGGAGCACTAACCGCCCACCGTTACATTGAGGAAATCCTCTAAGAAATTGTTGTTCCATTTGCTCCTTTCATTGGGAACGAACCAATTTACATTAATGCATGATAATGCTAGACCTCACGTTGCACGGGTAGTGAGCGAATATCTGGATGAGGTTGGACTTCCAAGATTGGACTGGCCCGCATGTAGCCCGGATCTCAACCCAATCGAACATCTTTGGGATGTTCTTAAAAGAGCACTCCGTCGCCGTCCTGTGCAACCACTAACCTTGCAAGACGGCTGGCGCTGACAGAAGAATATCAGGCTATTCCTCAAGACAGAATAAGTAATCTTATTAATTCGATGCCACGAAGAATGCAAGCTGTCATTGCTGCGAGAGGAGGACATACACGTTATTAAAATTTGTCTTTGTTAATTAATTTTGTGATATACCTAGTGGATGTTTTGAAATCAGCGTTTCATTTAAAATTTTGCTGCTCGCAGAAGAAATGAGATAATGGGATGAATCAAAAAACAAAATGTTTACAATACGTCTAAGATGGCAGCAAACAGTTTGTAAACAAAATTATTCGCCTCAATTTTTCCACAGGGTGTTTTGAGTTTACGACAAAAAACAACACTTTGATTTACCCCTGTATAATATTGCCTGGACGAAAAATATGACTTATTACAATAATTAAAAAGACACACAATGAACTGATCTACAGACTGGTAAAAAATTTATGAAAATCAGATGAAAAATAAAAAAGTTATAAAACATCAAAATTGGGCAAAATTTTAGAGTGACGGAATTTTGTGCCGGGGAGTGTATATATATATATATATATATATATATATATATATATATATATATATATATATATATATATATATATATATATATATATATATATATATATATATATATATATATATATACACATTTCCCTACATTACCAATTTCAGATCACTTTAGGCAACAATCAGTAAATTTAAATCACCCTATTAGTTAGGTTAGGATCTCAAATTGGCGGGGGTTCCTATTTTAAAAATCAATGTATTGTTGTACTGTTGACTTAAGTTTAAGAGCGTATGTAGGCGTGATAGAGTGTCTGTTAGTGAAATATGAAATAAGTTGTATAAATAAATTTCTTCATATTTTAGTTGACGGAGAAACTTTTCAAAAATTAATTAAACAACATTAAAATGAAAATATTACGAATTTTCGAAGACGAAGTTTGTATGAAAAACGTATGTTGTTGCTTGATCCTACGGTTCAGAATGGAAGGGATATGACATGGTCCTTAAATTTTGCGATGTTGTCGGATGGTAAGTTATGACAGTTATTAGGGTAAGGTGGGGCAAGTTGACGACGGGAAAAGAAGAGGAATTTGATTTTGTTGAAAACCAAAAGCAGAAATCTGCGGTATATCAAACCCTGCGATGTCTGGTCTGGTTATAGCTTAAAAAGATAGGTGGTTCTTCCTCACTTCCTGAGGAAGAACTTGAACTAGAATTCAGTAAACGATAAATTGTATTTCAAACACACCAAGCTCAAACAACCATTATTTCCCTGACCATGACAGTAAACAATAAATTTGTAGGTTAAGTTTACAATAAAGTCTTTTAATATTACAGGAAGCTTATGTCGATTATGGAACTGGCTGTAAACTACTGAATGCAGAGAAAAGTTATCGAAAATAAAGATACCCATAAAGTAACAAATATTAGTAGGGTGTAGGTAATATTCTTGTGATTCTTATGAATATAAAGTTTTATTTTTATTTAGGAGAAGGCTGGGGGGCGAAATCGAAAATGCTGGATCAATTGGAGTCGTGGCCTATATATTTTTTCTCTTCTGACTGGCAGTCTATGCTGACAGTAAAAAAATAATTTGTAGGTTAGGTTTACAGTAAAGTCGACGTTTTCTCCTCAAAAGGGCCAAAATCGAGACTTTACCAAAAAGGAAGCTTTTTAGTAAAAGTGCCTTTAAAATTCAATTATGGAACACAGTTTAGAACTTAAAGGAGACTTTTGATATTAAAGGAAACTTTAATTCGATTATGGAACTGGCTGTAATTCCGTTGAAAAATTACGTTTGTCACAAAACAGTTTTTAAGACAGTTAGTAAAAATTGCCTTTTTTCGACTGACGATGAGGGTGGAGCGAAAAATATGAAAATTGCAATTTGCAAATGCTTGTGTCTCTCGATTGTGCATATATACCTAAAAGTAATGTATGTGAATTTTTAACCAAATCGGTCAACATTAATAGGTTCCACAGTGACCTTGGAAATGAGTAAAAATGCCCATTTTCTATTTTTTTTTTATTTTTTAAATCAAAGGCCTGAAACAAAAACATTTTATATTACCTATTAGATTTTAATATTATAAAATCTAATATAATAGCTTAATATTAATAGCTATTACCGTAGAATCTATTACTGGCAATGAGTAATATTTCCTGACTCATGGTATACCCTTCCTGACTCATGGTATACTACTACCTCCGTATTGGTTTAGTTTACTAATAAATTGATTTTGATTATCAATATTGTCATCGACATGATGTGGTTTTTCCGATTTTTAATTGTAATTTTTTTAATCCGTATCCTCCAGGCCCTCCTGAGGCTATGGAGACCCGTATTGCGGGGGCCGGCCGGGATGTAGTACGCCACTGATTAGCAGTGAAGATTGAAAAGTGTGCAAATAATGGCTCCTGTTGTTTATTTTCTAGTCTGGATCTGCTCTGGCCATCAATCCTAACAGCAAATCCCCTGACAAAGGCTTCATCCTATCCGTCACGCACAAACAGCACATTCATCAACGAGTATTGTTAAAAATATATCGGAAAAGAGTGATTCACTCCGAATAGCTAGTTATCATCCAGACATCCAAACTAGACTCGAGTCGTGTTCATAATAATAATAATAATTATAACTCATATCCGCCTGCCTATCCAATCTCCATACACAAATTGTACGATCGCATTCAATAAAAAAGAGATATAAGGGACTATAAAAGACCAGAGATCGAATAATAAAGCCTTTCAAGAACATCTGCCACGCTCCGCTGCTAGCTGACACCGTCTATTAAATTAAAAATACATTTTCGAATTTATTTATCTTTCTCTTCGCCCGGGAAGAATGACAGTAGGTAGGTACTTATAAGGGTGTATTGTTGAAAGAAAAATATTACTCACAGGGGCTCGGCGGCTATATATCAACTAGAAACCTCATTCACTACAATAACTTTCGTTTTAATTGTTTTCCATTTGGCCCTTAGAAAATACGAGCTAAAAATGTCCACCGATACATTTTTTTTGATGCTATAGATAGAGATAGCGATAGTCCAGTTGTATCATTGTCATCCTGGGGCGTTTGATTTTAAGCTAAGATTCAAACGAATTTATGGCTCCACATTACTTTGCAAGAGCCGTCCGAGGAGGCATAATAATTGCGTAGGCAAACACGGCACATTTTTCCCCGTCCAGCGTTAAGTAAAGTAAATATTTGCTCGTACACGCCGCCGCCGCTTAGAAATAACACACATAAAAAATAACCGTTATTTGTCCAGCAAACAAAAATACTCACAGACAAATATTTCAGTTTCCGTAAGGTCGGTGTGTTTGTGTTATAATCGGGACTCGGAATCGTGACCGAAAAGTTAAAATTCACTTGGCTTTTTAACATCATTGCAGCATTGAAATATTTGAGATTTTCCTTAAGACTTAAGCCTTGCTGATGATTTGCTATTTTCTTTACTAGCAGATGAAGCCCAGACATCATTCCAATAGAACGTATCTGGTAGGGTGTCTCAAAATTAATTCAAGATTTTAATTTGCCGCCATTTGTGCAGTAAAGTGTTGGCAACCCTAACCAAAAAACAATTCGATAGCTGACAGAATTTAGGGTTAGTAAAAATGGAGCGTTACACGATAGAACAACTTGTCTTCATTATTGAACAATATTTAAAAAATAATGAAAGCTTGGCGGCCGAAAATTTCATACAAAATATGGTCGGAATAGTGTTTTAACTTCGCCAACTGTGAAGAGATTAATTGAAAAATTCAGGGAGACTGGATCCGTTGCAGACGCCAAACACACTGGTCGTCCAAGAACAAGCCGTTCAAATGTCAATATCGAAGCAGTGCGTGAGAGAGTCGGTAACAATCAAGGAACCTCAATTCGGCATCGTGAACAAGAATTGCAAATTTCAGATTTAGACACTAAACTGACGTTTATTTTGACACGCCCATAAGTGAAAGATAACTTTTCCAATTGTCTCCTCGTATTCCTGGTTCAGTTGTCTCCCTGGTAGTCATTGATGCGCCATAATCTTCTTTTGTGTACATATTATTCTGAATTCTGAGATACCTTTTCCTGAGAAACAGTTTTCACTTCATATCTTTATATGGTCCTATTATACACACAAATAACAACCCTTCCAATTATCCGGTTTCATAATTTAAATAACTTATAATTTTCTAACATGTAACTGGACCTTGCCTATAGACACGTCAGGTGTCATAATTATAATAGAGCTACACCAGGGCCGATAAAAACCGTTCGCTAATACCGCATTACCCCGGCGTGAGCAGTATATAAAAGCGGCGTCCTGCAGCGACGCTAATGGCTCCGCTATGCAATATCCGAGCGTGTGTCAGACGGAAGACGTGCGGCAATTGTCCTTGCGGAAATGTCTTTGCCCTGTCAGCTTCCGGCCGTGCCGCGAAAGCACGCACTCCGTTAGCCACCGAAATAAAAGCCTCAAATTGCGTGCGAACCACTAGGTATCCCTCCATTAATATCTCAGCCTTTGATAGCCTGCCAAGTGTGACGTCGAGATCGCTAACGTGAAGATTTAAACTATCCGAAGTACCTGCTGGAGTTTATTTATATGCCACCAGGATATAAACATTATGCACCGCAGCGTCTGCCATAAGTTATGGGCTCTAGGTCCATATTTCACGTACCGCATAATTAATTACTTTAATTAATTGCGCAAAAGCTGATGTCCTTCCATCATCTTCATACCACATCACGTTATTTTGTTTTCGTAGTTCATTTGGCCGCTTTCCGGCGTAACGCCTACCGAATATTGTAGGCTGTGACGTCATAGCTCGTTTCGGGCTGCGTCAAATTTATCGCTGTTTGGATCCATCATACTGATCGCGCGGAATTAGAAATCTCGTTTTTTTGTGAAGTACACGTTTTATTACAACGTCACGCTGTTTTTTAATATTATTTTTATATTTAAAATTTTATTCATGTTACTTATTGTCCATTCTAGGATCAGTATGGTAGCTAGAAATGACAAAACGACGTAAATAAGCTGGAAAACTAACCTCACCTAACCTCTAACTTTCTAATATGCTACGGAATTATTGTGATATGTGAATAAACACTAATATTATTGCATAAACGGTCTCGAAATAGTTGTAAACCAAATAGACTTTGGCCGGCATGAAGTCCTGATATCAATCCTATTGAGCATATATGGGATGTACTCGGTAGGCAGTTGAGAAAAACACGACCACCCCCTATGACCCTTGGAGAAGTACAAGAGGCACTAATCCAATTGTGAAACGCTTTTCACCAGGAGGAAATTAGGCGATTATTTTTAAGCATGAGGCGACGATGTGAAGCTGTAGTGAGAAGTAGGGGCGGCAATACTCGTTATTCACCTACTTCTTATAATTTATTTTGCAATGCCGATGCTCGTATGACTAGACGTCGCGTCGGATAAAACATACGCAGCCCATCATATAGATTCTGAAATATCTCAAGTCTCAAGCAAATATGAAAACGTCATATTTCTCTTCCTTCCAGATTCAAGTAGGGTAACTAAACCTATCCCGTTTTATTTCCTCGAGACAACGCACATCATTTAAAATTTATGCCCCATAAAGCTGATAATGAAGTATAAGTACGGGATTTTTGTTGTAAATTCAGAGAATCATATCGAATTTTACGATGGTAATTTTAGAGGATATATATCATATATCTCTACGAACTTATTCCTTGCTGCCGCGGGGATATGAAATAAAGAAACGGCCGTCATATATCATACAAAGGACATCTATACGCGCCTGCTCCAGAATATGACCTAAAAATACGCGTCCGCTCAGGGGAGGCTATTAAATTTATCAGGCGGGAGTTGTAACATTGATGATATTCCGATTCTATATATTAATATTTTTATGTCACTCCAACCTTTGAAACAACCCGGCAATCATAGGCATATGGATCAATTTATCGTCCGGTTTTTCTGCAAATGGCTCATATAATGATATTATCTAATTATATTATTTACAGGCGTCGAAATTTAGGCAAAATTAAACAGTAAATTAAATTAATTTAATAGAATTAAATTAATCAAAAACTATATAAGTTTTAATTAGACATTAAAAGCCCACAGTGAGTTATTTTAAGTAATAATAAACGTTATAGTTGATTTAAAATTCCCAAATGACAATCAGTGAAATGCAGATGACAATCTGTGAAATTAGCAGTAAAGAAAACAAGAAAATGGTATGCAAATTAAGTTATAGCCTAAGCCCGTAGTGGTTATTTCTACTTTAAAATACGAAATTGATCGGTATAATTTTTGTGTACAGCGCTTGAACTGACAAAGGATTGTGATCTAAACGGTAAAAGGTAAGGTCAAAGTGAATAAACTCTAATTACGATGTTCAAACGCAAAAAGAAAAACCGAAATGGACTCGATTAAAATATCAGAGGCAGCAAAGACAACGGCGAACCAGAGAGAAGCAAATCAAAGGCCAGAGTATAATAACGGACTATTACGAAGTTCTAAATAAGTATTAGGAAAATATTAGGAGGAATCTGAAGAAAAGAACTATAAATTAAGCAATTTTCTGAAAACATTGTTTCAAACCGCAGTGCGGAATTCTCAAACGTCGGCAAACCACAATTCTTATGATGAAGCACTGAAAAAAATAGCAATTTATATTTTTTATACTGGAGGTAGGGTTGCTTTATCAGACGTTGTATTCAAATTTAGAACGCAGTTTGCCCTCTATATCGTCCTTAAATAGATATCTTCAAAATAATCGTACACTTATCAGAGAAGGAGATATTGCCTTCGAGGGACTGTTGCAATATTTAGAGCTTACCCAAAGTGATTTGGATATCAGAAGATGGCACTAGAATAACAGAAAAAATCGAATAGGATCCTGTATCTAATAAAGTGTTGGGTTTTGTTTTGCCCCTAACAGAATGCTTACCTGAACAAAGTAGTTACATTGCTACATCTGCGGAAGCAATACAAAATTTCTTAAGACTGGCATCTATGTCCACTACCTATTCCACTGTTGTTAACTTCAGTATTAGAGATCTTATCCACAGAACTGAATAAAATGTGTCAATTCTATCATTAGCGACGTCGGCGGAGAATTCATTTTCCCTCGTGAAAAACAAAGACATCTTAAAGCAATGCCAATAAGAGAGGAAGACATTAAACAGCTGGATATTAAATCTTGTGTGAAAGAAGCTTTAAAAGATGCCTTAATTTTTGCAGAAAACCTTGGAATGCAAAGTTTAATGGAAGATTGGAAAACGATAGATATACCATTGCGGTATAATAATGAAGTGATAGCTTGTTCGATGGCTCCTGATTCAAAAGCAGATGAGACAATTGAAGATGCGGATGTTGACGAAACCGATGAAGAAACACAATTAAACGATAATGCTAACGATAAGGTTGGTAATATAATTTACAAAGTGGAGGAAGAATCAAACTCAAATGATTTACACCTCAAAGACTTTTCAGACGTTATATCTTCAGAGACTCTACCGGATAATTCCCCCTTTGCGAAAGTAAACATAAATAAGAAGGTAATGGTTGTAAAAAAATCGTCTTACTGCTGGCTACTAGAAGAGGCAAAAGGAAAAATAAGCACAGATAGATTAAGAAGATTTATAAATAACTCAAGAAAAGTTGGAAAAAAATGGAAGAAAAGCGCAGGCACTAGTAAAAATTACACGTAAAAAAATCTACAAAAAATTGAAAATTAAAGATTACGTATCGTCCGATACGTCTGAAGAAAATTCAATTTCGTTGGATGATTCCACAGACACCGAAATGGATATTGCGCCACTAGATGATTCAACAGATGAGGTTTCCGTCGCAAAAGAAGAAAAGCAAGCATATGAATATCCTCTGGAAATTATCGTAGATAAATTCTATGCTGTATACTATGACGAGCAGTGGTATGTGGGAAAAGTCACAAAAATCATTTCCGGAGATAATACAGAAAAGTTTAAAATGAAGTTTCTTCATTTTAAGAGTGATATATTTTATTGGCCCAAAAACGATGATGAAGATACCATTAAGGACAGAGAATTTATTTTTTACGGACCCATAGATTTAATAGGGAACGGACCTTATGAATTGAAAATGCGAGAAATGATAAATATTAAAAATGTCTATGAAACAATAAAGAAGTAATCCCTTATTTAATATTTATTTGTTAAAAAATAAAACCTGGTACTTGTTGAGGGAGTATTATATTGTTGAGCAGTATGTTTTTAGTTTATTTATTTCAGAAAACATTTATCATTTTTATTGCGAATTAAAACTAATAGGTTTTTATTTTTTAATAAGAGTTTAGACTGTTATTTATGACTACCAAGGCTGTTTTTATCTAACTATTAGGTAAAGTTGTTACCAGTTATTCTAAAGTTCCTATTAGAATATAATTAAATAGAGCAATGCGTTTTTAATTTATTTATTGTAGAAAACATTTATTTTTATTACGTAATATAACTTTTTTAAAAAGTTTTTATTTTTAATGAGGAGTTAGGTTAAGTTATACTTACCACTGTTGTTACCTTTAGTTGACAAACTAACTAAATTGTACCTGTTCTAAAGTTCCTATTAGAATATATCTAAAAGTTTGTATTTTGGAAGTTTGTTTATTTTTTATTGTAAAATAAAATTTATAAAAGTTCAACTGATATTTTTATTTTACCTTCAGGAAAAATTAACGAATGATAAAATGCGATGTATATAAAATTATTTGTTTTTCCTTAAATTCCTGGCAATCGATTATACCTGACAACGCTGTTAAAAATACGGTAGCACGTCTCCTTTTATCGATATAATGAGGGTTTTTTGCTCGTTGTTTTTATATCTCATATTTCGATGTTACAAACAGTATATATCAACGTACTAGCAAGGTGACGAAACTATTCAGGTATATATTTAGGTCATGTAAGGTAAAAATTAAATGTAGCCTAGGGCTCAGAATAATTAAGCATGGAGCACACACCAACATAAAATAAATTACGTTAAAAAAAGGTGTGGCTCCTAATATACTTAAACTACGCTTATCTGTAAGTTTGGGGAAGTAAGATTGGGAGTATATTTTGCAATGATTTTGTAGCATTTTGCTTACGATAATTATTTTGGTAATAAATAATGATAATTCTTTCCTTAAATGAATTGGCCGTATCTTTTGTTTTTGTATCACTTGTGGGATCATCTATTAGATCAAAAAGGTCAGTACAATATCTTTTAAATTTTACGGCCCAATTTTTTGCCCACCCGGCAAAATTTATATTTCATTCGTATTTATATTTTTCATGGAATATTTTCGGCCTGAGCGTAATATTGACTGACACCTCTGGGTCGCAGCCCTCTTGTGGCCTCCGCTATTGTTGAAAAGTAAACATCTCTCCTCTATATAGCCGTATACGTCGAGTGCTTGATTGGAATTTATTGTTAAAGAAAACACTTCGAGCCTTTATTCTCCACTCGAGAAAGAGGCCTGTTATTTTCTCGAACATAATGAGTTTTTGTTCAATTTTACTCTGGTAATTAAACGAAATTTATGAATAATGACGGAGTATTTGCCAATGGTGCCAGCCAGGCTTGATCGATGTACGTAATGAATATTTACTCACGAGGGTCGGCAGTTAAATTATCCTCGAAGACTGTAAAATAAATATCTTAGAGTGTAAATAAATGACCAGTCGCTATGTACGTCACTAGATATACTTCTACTATATGTAATGTATATCAGTAGTCAAAAGATATTATCTACGAAAAAGTAATACATAGTTAAATATTTTATAAATCCAAAAGTGTTTTACTGTATTTCGAAGACCTTAGGGCCGTTTTCATCACGGCCTGGCAGACCACTTTGAAATGACGACTTAGATTGCAAACATTTTTTATTATTATTGCTTCTATATTTTATATTTGTTTCAAACCGTAATATAATGTAAATTTATCATAATATGTAAAATAAACTTATAACTTGTCAGGATATAGCAATGTGTTTAATAAAAAAATATAATTAAACAAAAAAATTAAGAAATCATACATTCTATTTGCAGAAATACGTCCTTCTTTTCGCCTACTTGAATCCACTATACTTGAATCATCTACCTTGTAGCGTTGATTGAAGTTATAAATCCTTCAATCAACGCTTGTAGGTAATGTATCTTTCGCACGTTAATATTAATAGTGAATTTAATCGGTCATCGTCCACTGTAGACGGGAGACAAGATTTAGCCAACTTCAGTCTACCGAAATATCTTTCATTGGATGCTGTCGTCACAGGTGCGGTAAATATTAACCCGCCAACTTATAAACAAACGGAGGAACAAACAGTACATAACAATGAGGTGTTGAAAATTACAATATTAGATGCTACCGTTATGTTGCAAGCAGCTTGGAATTGTGCAACAAATGCAACAATTCCCAATTTTTTCCGCCACGCTGGATTAAAAATGAATATGATGAAGAAGATGAAATGTCACTGGTTTAATGGATTCAAAGAGAAAAAGATAGGGAAAGAGAAGAAGGAATTGACCTTCAAGATTCAAGTTCTAATTCAGTTTACAAAATCTTTAAACAGTTTATCTATTTAGTCCTTTAACACTTTAACAAAACCAAGATGACAGATGACACAAATTCAAGATGACAGGTCACGGGACGCGTAGTAAACCTTATAGTAAATTGCGTATAAATATTGTTTTTTACTGTTCTTTTTATACTGTGGTGTGAGCACAAGAAATGCCTGCGTTCTCTAACCCCATGAGCGACGCCACTGCCTGGAACTTATCTCCAGACAAGGCAGGCACACACTCTTTGCAGACCACCGGCGTGTAAATATCGCCATTATCCGTCTAGGGGTGGGTTTGTTTACTTAGCAAACGGAATTTTAACCGACCACCCAAGTCAAAGGGTCCCCGTGGAATATTGCCTAAAATGTTTATTCACTAATTAATTGTTTAAGTTGTCCGGAGAATGTCATAGGTGTGTCGTTTTGTTTGCACTTTTAAGCACCTTTCAGCCTCGATGCTTGAGTGACATGAAGATAGTCGCGTCAATATTCGTCTATTATGTACCTAGCTGGTGTAATAGTTATTTATGTAACCAGTTGGGAAAAGTACTATTTTGTGTAACGAGCAGATTTCTGCTGAACGAGCGAGTTACGATCCCACATTATAAGCTACTCTTATAATAATACAATGCATAATGCAGACTGCAAAGTCAGGGATAGATAACACCGACTTTATAAATAAGCTTTCATGCCTTTGTAAAACACTTTTTGCTCAAACTTGTAACTGTTAATTTGTCTTCGGAAATAAAATTTTTCTTTTTTAAAAATTTGTTTCGCTCGACCCGAATCGAAACTAGCGCTAGCGAGTTCCGCAAAGGACCGAGTTACATAAAATAGTGATTCCCAATGTATTTCATACAAGATGTTTTCTAATTTTCACCAATTAGCTGGGAATCTGAGGCCTCCTACGAAAGTCGAGAACATCCATCTAAAAAACATGAAATCCTATGTAAAATGACGGGCCTAATTCTGAGCCATTCGCAATCGCTATAAACGCTCGCAAATATGTTAATTGCGAATGTTTAATAGCGAAATTTAATAGCGCCGAAATTGCCGAAATTTAATAGCGAGCGCAAGACCTTATTTTAAACGCTTGACACTCAGCTGACAGTTTGCTGGGGTTTGTTTCAATTTTTTGTTCATTTTCTTTTTTAGTTGAAGCAAGTACACTAAACGGTAGGTATCTTAGTTATTAAACATTATTTGTATTAATTCTACTCAGTATTTATGTAATTGATTCATAAAGTGACAAATGCTTTTCCTCAAAAGGTTAAGTAAATATTTTTTGTTTAGATATGGATGAGGCTGTTGTAGCTGATTTGCTAGAATATGCTGTAGCTGTGGAAGCAGATGAGGATGCTGAAGAAGTACAACATCATGGTCAAGTAATAGTTAGAGATGCGATGAGAGAATTATCAGATTTCGAAAGAAATTTTCGAGTTTCGAAGGAGGTTTTCGAATTCATTCATAACATTTTATACCTTATTTGACTGCTTAAAATGGGCAATTGCATATCCAACAAGTATATTATTTTTTTAATTTGTGACATAAGAAATAAGGTGCAATATTCAGAGGTAAGTGTTTAATTACAGTTTGCATTTCTATGACGTCACTAAGCGAAAATAGAGAAGGCACTAGATATATATGTTATATATGTATATATAAATACTAATATCAGCAGCAATGACCGACAGGAAGCGGTGCGGCGTCGCTGCCGCCAACATACAGATATAATACCCTAAAAATCACTACATTTGCCGCATTATGTGAATTTGCGCTTAGTGACGTCACATGATTTTATTTATTTTGTTTACAGCTTGTTTTAGAACTAAACAAAAAAATAAAAAATACGGGTATATTTTTTTCCCATTTACTTTCTGCTGCCATTGTTAAAAAAACTGCGAAAATACCCCATTGTCCTCCGAATACAACTCGTGCTCTCAGTTTTGCTTCAATATTGTCATTCATTCATTTATTAATCGTTGCTGCTCTTTTTGGAAAATAATTACCCCCGCTTCGCACTCGTAATTATTTTCGTCAGAGCAGCAACTCGTTCAGCATGACAAATATTGTCGACAATACCCAGAGCACTTGTATCATATATGAGAATATACCTAGAAGCAAATAAAATATTAATTGACGCCTCCTATACCCAACATTTTTCTTTTGGTTTATAGTTGTTATTGATAACTCTCATATAACCGATCAATCATCATTTCCCTGTCATTTCCTAACAACTTTGGGAAAAAAAACCTTATTTGTATCCTTATTTTCCGGATCCACATCATTTTTGTTTACCGTGGCACTCCGTTACATGCTGGCATATCTCAAATATCCCTCTCTCTCTCTCTCCGTCTCTAAAACATGCCAACCCGCGCCAGTTCCAGCTAACTCTGCTCTTTAATCAAACCGAACGACACATCAATCGCTGGTTACAGAAAGGGGGATGAAAAATAAATGCATAGCCTACATAGACCTAGGGTTACTAACCTTATAACATGCTTACAGACTTAAGTCTACAATTTATTGTAATGTTTTTAGCGGATGTTATAAAAGCATAATGGTGTTTTCGCACTTGAGTTATTTCTGTGCCACATCTGAACATACTGAATTAAATTTTTATGCGCAAAGTATTCAATATCTAATTAATTGCAGACATACTCTTATGCTTTGACGTTGATCAAATAGTGCACTGTCATGGAAGTTACAGAATATTGTACAATAGTTATTTATGTAACCAGTTGGGAAAAGTATTATTTTGTGTAACGAGCAGATTTCTGCGGAACGACCGCTAGCGAGCCTTTCAAAAAATTTGTAAACAAAAAAGCGAAAAAAAGAAAAACATTTTCAACTTTAAGAAGGTTAAAAACTTATCTAAGAAACACAACAGGGCAAGATAGGTTAAATGGTTTAGCACTTCTTAACATTCACAGAGAAGTTCCTGTTAGTATTGACGACGAGTCGTATTGAAACGAAGTCTTGATTTTGGATTGTAGTAGGTTTTTTGAAATCAGTTTTGTTTCTTTTTAAGAATAGATTTTTCTTTGAATTATTTTTTCTTTCTCTCCCCCCCCCCCCCCCCCCCGACGACATTTCTGGGCACGCCGCTGGCGTTCCGCGGGGGTTAATCAAGGACTTCTGGATATTGCCATCATTCACTGAGGGTTATCACGAACGTGGAAGCCGCAACTATACGCGTTATCGTGGGAAGCCGTAGCACTGGGTCATTGTAATGGAACAAAAAACAGACTTCTGCTATTGTAATTTGTAAAATTGGGTATTGTGTTGAACAGAAACAATTTGAAAGTAGAAAAAGCGTTGGAGTTCGATGTGGCTTTATTCAAATGGATTGTAAACTACGTGATGGTATTATGTATGGGAATTGTGTAGCTACCATCTCGTGTTTTATCTTTAACTTAAGTGTCGTGTAATTCTTTATATCTAATATGTCTGTTATTTTTATAACTAAGTTATAAATTCAACCGTTATTTATCGGCGCAAAATCCTATATTTAGAATAATTTCAATAGACAAGTCCCAACAAGATTTACATAATATCAAGCATACATAAACTATGTCCATATTAAAATATTAATACGAAAGCATCGTCATAGAAACGGGTTTCGAGAACATAACTCTCGAAGAAAAACTACAATGTAGGATTGACGCTTATTTGAAATTCAGAAATTAGTCAACAAAAAGTTAATGTGATCAGTGTATTTTTTAACTTATAGTTAAAATACAAAATTAAATCAAATATATGTCCAATTATAGAGTTTAAACGTAAAGCTAAACAAATATAATAATAGCCATGCATCTGATTGGCCAGTTTATACAATAACAATAAAGCCAGAAGCTTGTATCCAAGGAAGTGCAACTGTTTTATATGGAGCACATCCGTGATTACGAATAATAATGCAAGGGAGTTCAGCTATAGCGTTCAAAGTAGAGACAGCTCCGCTAATGATACATTTATAATATTGTAGTTTAATTGCAAAAACGCAAAGAAAATTGATTAAATAGTGAGATATAAGTGAAATCCCAAAGGGAAACGTTGTAAAAGTAAATTTAACAGTGGTATTAAATGTTTTTCGTCGAAATTACGACATAACAAGAGTAGCGTCTCCAAGCAGCGTCCATAGGATATAAACGAGTTTGGCAAGTGGTCCAAGGAGAGAAAGTAAGGATGAAAGAAGAATAAATTAGACAGGCAGTAAGTGAAGAATGTGATGAATGTGAGGCAGTAAGTGAAGAATGTGATGATTCACAGTTTAGAAGATAAAGGTAAATAACAGACGTATATAGCAGAAAATAGTAGCAGAAGTGAGGCAGTGTTCCGGTAGATGGCAGCAGGCGTGCAACGGAAGTTAGCCGCTTTCTAATAATATAGCAGCGTTCCGGTAGAGGGCAGCAGCAGAATCCAGCATTGTCAATAAAGCAGTTAAGTGGAATTAGTGAACAGTGTTGTGCTTCGAATACAAAAGGATTAATCTAAAATTTAATAAGGTAATAACCAATCTCAAAATTTTAATTTTAAGTAAACATTGTTCCAGAGGCTAAGTCTCATGTTATTAGATTAAGTTACGTAGGTTTTACGTAAGGTAATTATGTTTAAAAATTTCGTTACTTCCTTTTTGCATTATAATTTGCATTGATGTTTATACTTCCTTTTGCACTATAGTTTTGCATATATATATAAACTTCTTCCTTTTGCACGAAAATTATAATATTAACATCCATACTTCCATTTGTGTGCTAATAAAAATAGTCATATACAACTTCTGCTTTATTATTATCAACTTAAATATTTCAGGACAAATTTAAATTCTATCATTGAAAAATATTCTTCACGTTCAATCCCTTTTGTAAACAAAATAGCAAGTAACATAGATCCATTGACCATTTAACAATTTTCAAATTATAATATTAAAAATATACAGAGGTCTAATTGAACCTATCCCTAGTGCCTATAGGGAACTCATGCTTATCAGTGAACCTTCTCCAAATACAAATGTGTTCATAGAACTGGCGCCCATAGGAAGGATACAATGGGGAAGAAACAAAGTAAGTATCCTGAAACCTTGTCAGGTGTTTCTTCGCTGTATTATCACTGTCATTATCTTATTTATCAAATTCATAAAACAGTATAGTTTTAAAATATTTCATACATTTCACAGTATTACAATTTTATCATTCCAATTATTTTATCGCAGCAATTATATAGGCTACGTATATACCTTTAAATTTTTATGGTTTTGCTATGTTTTAGGATATTATTTTTTTGATATATATTTATTGTATTAAAGCATTTGAGCATTATTATCTTCATCTCAGTGGGAGGTTCAAAAGAAGTGAAATTTTTTATATTATTATTATTTTAAAATTCATTGATTATCTTTACTAGATATAATCTTTATTCTTAAAGTACATAAAATGTGATGAAGTATCTACGAATTATTTACACTTTGTTTTGAAACTGATATGTGTGGTAGGCATGATAATTAATTAATATAGGTTTTAAACTGTTAACTTACAATATTTTATTTAATTTTCAAACATAAATTTTGGTGACACGATTTTAAAATAATTAAAATAAGATCATACTCTATCCCACTATAACTTATATTTATTACATGGCGATAAATCCTCAATCAATCATAAATCTTATAATCATTTATAATGATAAATATAAACATTGTGGGTGTGTAAAAGGCAATTTTTTAAGAAAAATACACTGCTTCCATCTGCAATAATCTGCTTCCATCCAATTAACATGCTCATTGGCAAAATTCAATCTGGCTCTTCGATGATCTACTGTTAATGCGGGTCCTCGAGCAGCAATCCTGGGTCTTAAATTTGCCTCCCTCAGTCGTCGGCGTACAGTTTGAACGCATATGAGTGGATCACCTGCGCCTTGAAGTTGTGCTCTTAAATGTGTTGCAGTTATAAATCGTTGTCTTACAGCATTTACTCTTAAAAAGCGATCCTGGATAGCAGAGGTAACACGAGATCTACCTTGACCGGCCCGTCTGGAATGTTCTCCTGTTTCCGCGTACCTTTGAATTGCTCTCGCTATAGTTGTGTGAGACACTCCCAACCTTCCAGCTATGCGGTTATAACTCCACCCTTCACCATGTAATGTAGCTACCTCAACACATTCACTAATCACCATTATTCATTAATTATTGCTGGACTGTCAACAAAAAACTAATGACACAGTTGTCAGTTTATGACGTGTAATCTTCGATTTCCATAGCTTGCTAGCTGTTTGAGTTGTCCGATAAATGCATTTCATGTGAATAAAAGCATATGGTGTTTCAATACGGTGTATTTCATGAAGTAACAGAGATAAACAAATGAATAAAAAAAGAAAATGTAGAAAAAACATGAGGCTTTAAATTGGCTATAATTGCAATAACTTGGAATACCTTGTATAGCCCACAGGACGTTTTGAAATTTCGGAAAAAAATATAACATTTTTATAGCACCTGATATAATATCAAAATCATTCGTTTTACCAAAACAACTAAGACAGTGATATTCCTAAGAGAAAAACCTACAATTTGAAAAAAAAATCGACCAAAACGAACAAAAATTGTCGAAAATACATAACGTCAAATTTGAGTTAACTTTTTGGTTGTGCGTTAAATAAGTTGCGCAGTGTATTCAGCAGAACGAATTTCTAACTCTTCATTTTAAGCGTTTGACCTTGAAAAATTTAAAATGTAACGCGCCTACGTCACAACACAACTGTCTTGAATGCTCATAACAGCTTGAATGAAATACTGAGTACTCTATATTTATAGTTCTACAGAAATTAGAAATTGGACCGTGTGGCGTTTTAGCAAGAAGATTTCTAGCTATGGATTATGTAGACTCAGTTTACCGATACTCAGACAGCAGACTCAGTTTACCGAACACACTATGCTACCGTCCCAGCGTGGGCTGGCGTATTGTTAGGTCATTAGAAAACCATTCATATTACTTGCCAGCCCAATGCACGGCTGAAACTCCGTCGGCTTCGCCTTCGGATCACAGATGCCACGCAGTGAGTTGGCTTTCTCAAGGATACCCCCTCCCCCGCTACTCACACTTCACTTCAACTCAGGAAAGTTCCTGCGAATTATTCATCCCGATTAATTATCCTCCGCAGCTTTGAACTTCCCTGCTCAACTGCGCTCTCCCGGATCTATATATCTGTCCAGATTGGCGAGGAGGGGACGTTTATGATAATCTCGAATCCGTTAAAAATAATCAGGTCACTTAATATTCTAAACTTAACTCTAAGCGATTTTACATGTCACCATTTATTAATTAGGACTTGGTCCAATGCTTTGCTCAAGTCTGGTAAAGTTAAGCGATGTCTCATGTTGTTTAGTTTGCAGGTTATTCTTCAGTCACATACGCTACAAAACACAATTTTCCACGAGACCTAATGTAAAGTCCGCCATACGAGGGTTGAACAACGAGATCATTATCCTAGCGGAGTGTAACAAGCACAGTTTCTATCGCATATCTGCTATCACCTCTCTCTATAACATATTACACGACTGCACAGTAAAAAAAAAGTTAAAAGCTATTTATCCTTTTTTATCATCCACGTGTTTATAATTTTCTTCTTCCTCCTAAAACTGACTACATTTTTTGAGTGTCTGAGTGACGTCGATCTGGATCATCCTCGTTTAACTCGTATATTAATTTAATTTTTACTTTTACGTTTACGTTTACTTTTTGATTCTTTTTTAATTCACTCAATATTATATATTTTTTACATTTCCCCGGTTACAACAATAATTGGCAACAAAACCTAGTTGCAACATATGATATATGTTGTATATATATAGACAAAATACATAATGTCTTCAACATTCTCCCACCTGAGGAACTGGCGATAAATAAATATAAAAGTGACTCAATACAAATAGGAGACATTAATGTTAATAATAATATAATATCCTGTTGCTGAGAATCTGTTTCTAGTCGCATTGAATTATGTCTTCTACATATGACACATTTGAGTCCTTGAGTGCCCACATGACATGACCGTACATGAACATCAAAAATCAAACGTCTCACTATGATGTTAGTAGCAGGTAAGATCGCGGGAAAACGAAAGTCTTTAGCATCATTTCTATTGGACACAGATGACTTTAAACGAATCAAACCATGTTCATCTCGGAACGGATTTAAAGTGTTTAGTCTTTTGTCTTCTATTCCATGAAAAGCTTCACTTTGTATGACTTTAAAAACGTACGTCTCAGATATGTTGATTTCCTCAACAGACAATTGGCCTTTCACCTTTTTTTCAAGTGTTCTAGTATTGTGAAGAAACCGATATATCCATCCCATCATTCTAATGATCTTGTTATATTTGGAAAAATATGTCAAATGGCAATCATCAGAACTGCAATTTAGCTGCAATCAATACTTTTTTCCTCTCACCAATAGTAGCAGCCATGAGCTCCAATCCGGGCATAGCTACCTTCTTTATTGGAGCTACGCTGGATTTGCATGTCAATAAATAAACAAATGTTTCATTATTTTGCTCCACTCTTAAAAATATGACAGCAGAATAAGCAGCTCCACTAGCAACACAAAATGTGTGTAGACTATAATTCTGCATTTCTCCTGCACCATATTTTATCCAACGAGGAATTTCAATCTTCAACAGATGGGGTAAATATTTTAACCAAGAATTAAACTTGAGTTCTAACTCTTCACACACTGGTGTATCCCAACTAATCTGCTCCTTCCAAGTTTGTTGTAACATCAATTTAGGAGACAACGAGACTGGGCTTGTAAATCCAATTGGATCGAATACCCTTTGAGCCATTGAGAGTATTAATCTCTTGGTTGTAACTTGGGTTTTAATATCTTCTACATATTTCATACAATTTTCATTTATGAAAAGGGTATCTTTACTAGTATTCCATGACAGACCCAGTACAGATACGGAGGGCACAATTACTCCTACATCTTGAGTAAACTCCCACCCTCTTAAGTCAAAACTTGCCTCTGCCATAACAGCGCAGGATTCACGCCTGAACTTCTTAAGCGAATCATCATCTGGTACGCTAGTAATACAATTGTCAACGTAGAAGCTTTTGATCAATTTCAAGATTGTTTCGGTTGAATATACAGCATTGGATCTGGTACAAGATTTCATGTGTTCTGAGAGATGATAATCAATGGTAGCAGAAAGTAAAAACGGACTGCTATTTACACCAAACACTACTGTCTGTATACTATTTCCTGTCCCTTCTCATCACGCCACAGGAATCTTGAAAAATTTCTATCAGATTCATGAACTGGATAGGGCTGGAACCTTTGATGTAACTGTAACACTCGGAGTAGTTTCCACAAACACCAAAACACTTTCACTTGGCTCGACGCGCGTTTCGCCAACCACCGCCGCGTTTGCGCGTTTCGCGTTTCCAAGATTCATGAAATTAATCTGCAGAAATGCTTTTCGAATGTCAGAAATAACACCAATTCGTGGTTCCCTAAATCTTAATAAAATCGACGGTATCAACTGAATTAAATTTACTCCTTTCTCTAAACAGTCATTTAGGGATGGCTTATTTTTCTCTCTAGATGAAGCATCAAAAACTGGTCTGATTTTAGTTGTAGAACTATCTTTTATAGAGATAATGAGATTATGCTTTTCATATTAATATAACTCCAAAACAACGTTTACTTTTTGATTCTTTTTTAATTCACTCAATATTATATATTTCTTACATTTCCCCGGTTACAACAATAATTGGCAACAAAACCTAGTTACAACATATGAATAGACAAAATACGTAATGTCTTCAATAGAAAGATTTCAAATTCCATATTCGTCTGCAATTTCTCGCGTCATCGAATGTCAATTTTCATGGACGGACAACCAAACATTTAAACTATTCATTCATTCATTTTGATCATGAACAACTCTGGTACGTCCACTTCTCGGAAGATCTATGTCCATGCTCTCGATACTTCCCTTCCATCCTGTTTACTGTTGACTGGTTGACGTTCTTACCTTCATATTTTGACTTGAACATGTCACAATCTTCTTCATGTGTTCGGGTTAAATCACTGTTGCCTATCATAATTAATATTTCTATTGTTTCTTTTTCGGATAACATCTATGCTTTTAATAACAACACTTTTGACAGTGAAAACATTATTTGCTGTCACCTTGGTGTTTTGTTTCAAGCGAGCCATAGCACACTTCTTCCCATTGTTATTTTTAATGCAGCAGTATGGTAAAATTCATTTCATAGTAGGTTATGTAGACTTGACAAGCTATATGAAAGTGACAAGCTGTCACACCGTTACAACCTACTGGATTGTTTTTAAATGTATAAAATCCAGAGTTTTCTTCTCATACGATTGGTCACAATTAGAAAAAATCTTGTATGAAACACGAATAGAATAGAAAAAGTTTATTTACAGTAATATAAAAAACACAATTATAACAAAAGAATGTATATATAAAAGTATTCCGCTGTAAAATAAAATTAGGTACTTCATATTAGCGCAAAAGCACTGTCCATGAAATTTGAACAAACAAATATAAACATTATAAAGCATATAAAAAATACAATAGACATATAAATGAACACTGATTTAAATATTATATTGTAAAATACATACAAAAGTACATTTTGAATAAAAGGTCTTATCAAAATATAATACACAATGACAGAGTGTTAAAAAAATATAAAATATATAGGTATAGTAGACATTGAGCTCCTTAAAAAAAATAATATTGTGAAAATCAGTAAGTAAGGAACGTTCAGGTGAGTAGGTAGGTAAGAGTAATATTTTACATCAAATTTGTATTGTTATAATATACATATACATGAGGGCAAATAAGGTCCTAAGTTAACTCAAATTAACATTTAAAACATGGTATTGAATAATGGTTTTGGGTTGACAGCGTTGTGTATATAATGTCTGGGCTTGTTTAATATATATTGTTTACTTTTTGTTTTAAATCTGTTAATAGTATGTATGTCTGTTAGTGTTTTAGGGAGAAAATTATAGGCCCGTATACTTAAATATGTGAAGCACCGTTGACCAAATGTAGTTCTTGTTTTTTTGTTTCTTAATTTATTGTTAGTTCTATTTCTAGTGATCACTGTGGAACTGTTAGCTGAATTTGTTTGCCACTGATACAGTATGCAATCAAAGCAATATAAGGACCGAATATCCATTACACTTCCATCTCTAAACAACCTATCTGATGGATATGTTCTATCTTTATCAAGTGCTATTTTGAGTAGTCTTTTTTGGAGTATAGACGTTGGGAACACTATTTTGTGTTAACACGCATCCTTTTCCAACGAGCGCTAGCGAGCAGAAATCTGCTCGTTACACAAAATAGTACTTTTCCCAGCTGGTTACATAAATACCTATTCCGTTGAACTAACGAAATTAAAGAAATCTGACGCAAGATAACATAATATGTACGAATAATCATCCTGCTTTAGTTTGCTCGATTTAAATACATATCATCAGGCTGTTGCTATCGCGCAGCAGGAGCCTCACATCTGGGTAAGTACTTCCTGTGGTAAAGCGAGAATATTATGGAAACGCCGGGTTAACCACAGCCGGCGTAAACCCGTAAGCATTATTGCAGACGTAGCGTGTAGCTAAGGTCGTAAAGAAACCCACCCTCTTCCACTGCATCTAAATTAATCGCAGGCCCCTTCGGGGGCCGGATAAACACTCGATTATCAGTATTGGTTGCTTTACGATTGCACTGTCCATCTATAGATAAGCTGTAGAAAATTGGCATTTAAAATATAGAAAAATGGTTGCGTGAGCTCCAAAGAAATAAATCCGCTAGTTATGCCTCTGCAGTGAACAGGGCAAATCTCTAAACCACCTTGAATGCCTACGTAATATTTTTCTAATAATGAAATATTATTGACAAGGAGATTTAATTTACATCGACTATTTTTAATATGACAGTTGATATTATTTTCTTGTTTCCTAAAACGTGTGCTGTGGTTTCGAAAGGTCTTCCTACGTAAGTCTCGTGACAAGGTTCACATTTACATTTTCAAATATCACATGTATCTGAAATCTGAAACGTCAAATTTATCTTTATTGTCTACCAAATGACGTCCTGTTGAGTGATTTGTTGGAAAACAAGACTAATGTTATATTTATTTAAAATATTGGATGTTTGATAGGAGAAACCAAGCTAATAAATTAAGAGAGACAATATACATTAATAACTCAGGTTCTGAGAATAATATTGAAAAACAATATAATTATTGTTTGTGGATGCGGCGAAAATGTGTTTTCTATAGTGTTTTTATAGACCGGGATATAGTGACAGATTTGCAGACCTAATTTTACCCAGTATGCCTTTTGCAACTATAACCCTAGTTCCGAAATAGTCTTGAGTGATCCATCACCAGCATATGAACGGCTCAGGGAGATGAGGGGCGAAGGGAACGAAATTCCATAGGCGTATCATTTTAGAGGGGGCAGAAAAAATTAAATAAAATATCCAAGTTATTAACATTGTTTTTAAGTGTACTTGTGATGTTTTTTTTTAATATCTTAAGAATATTTATATAGTATTTTACTTGGACTTTATTTTGAAACACATGACAACCCGACAAAAATCGTATCCCTTTGCAAGTCGATGAAATTTGGCACGGTTATTGATACGGTTATTAAAAATATACCCTGAAAGCGAATTTATCACTCAGATTTTCTCACCCAGAGAATAATCCTAAATACGACACTGCACGAACGTATTTTTAAATACGACACGAAACCCGAACTGAAATATATGAAATACTACGTTATAAAACGTGGCGTGGTTTACTTTTATTGCTTACCGATATCACAGCATAGCATAGAGGTTTTCTATGCTGTGCCGATATCGTTATCGAATCGGGTGTGCTCGGAAGAGAATCGGCAAACATGAATTTGAGATTTTGTTGTTGGTGGCACAGAGTCTCGCACAGAGCAGTATGTCACAGAGAAACGATTTCTGCGAATGCAAACTACCTAAATCTAACCTAAAATTTACATTAAAATAATTCTGTTGTACTTCCAAGTTTTTTAAATAGGTTTTTGGCGTTCCGAGTTTCAAAAATGTCCGAGGAAACTGTCTTAATTGATGTTATTCAACATTTTCCTTACTTATACGAAGTTTGAAGTTTAATCACAGAACAACATGAAACTATACTAACTAAGACGGAAAATACGCTATAAATGGTCTTATGTCTTATGTTATCGAAACTATAAATTCAGCTTTAAGCAATATTAACTTCGGACTGTACCTACCCTAGTCCTATTATGGAGGATATTAAATCTCGTTTTTAATATTAACATATTCAATCAACAATAGAATTTTTCCAAAGTGTTGCACATTATACCATACTCTTTGCATCTTTAAAGGTATCCGCTATACCTTTTACGTCACAGATATAAACCATCAAATCAGTATTGCACTAGTCAAATGTGTGTTGAAACAACTCGACATGTATACAAACTTTGTTCGTTCCCCGATGAGAAACGTAAACATAATACATAACCTACAATTTGAATATTAAAATCATGAAGACCAGGAGACTGAGCGTGGTTTAAGCAAGGAGGTTTTCCGTCGGAAATTGGCACCTTAGTGCGGGTGCCCATAAGTGCACTGAAAGTGAAGAAAAAGTGAATTCAACTGATAGATAATCAAATTCTGTCAGCTGATTCGGTGCAAGGCTACTGCGGGTACGGTGTACGACGCTAGTCCAAAGAAATCGATCAGCTGATCGATATTATTCTCGCTAGAGTTACGATGTACGAAATCGTGCACCCTTTCTTTTGCGTATACAGCAGCTTACAACAACGTTTGTCGAATATATCAACAGTCACATACACGATGGTCCTCTTTTTGTTGTCTCCGGGCGTGTCCAACAACTCCTAGATTATAGAGATTATTGGCGTGTCGCTACGGTACTACTACGTGGATTACATAACCATATAATATGACGTCACACTCTCTGGTCTATTATTGCAAATAAATATGACTGGCATTTAAGATTGGGATTTTGTAGTGAGAAGCGAATGCGTTTATTTTGATTCACTATAAATACTTAATTAAAAAGCTACATAAGATCTGATATTCAAATTAGTTTCAGGCAGTAGGTACCTAGCTATTATTAAAGTGATGATTATAATATGTTTTTGTCCTAAAATTTTCCTATAGGCATGTGCTGTGGTGGTGCAATGAAAATAATGTGATTTTAACATAAAAATGCATATTTTCATTGCAAAACCACAGCACATGCTTTTAAAGACTTGTAATCATGACTATAATGAGAGTTATATATAGTGCCTGAAACTAATTTGAATATCAGGTCTTATGTAGCTTTTCAATTATTTATAATTAACCAAAATAGATGCATCTATTTGCCTCTCACTACAAAATCGCGACCTTAAATAACGTATTTTACTGTCTTTTAGCTTTTTTCTTTCTACTAGTACAGGTAGGTATTCTACCTACCTACATATATATACTTGTGGCTTACGGCGAGGATGGCTATAAAGGTCATCCATTAAATTTACTGCTCTCACGAGCGCCCATAAAATTGATCTATATTATAATCGAGTCAAATTGAGTTTTCCCCCGATCCGATATCGAAAACGTCGTTAAAACGTTAATTAAGGAGGCTATGAAGCTATATATAATTAGTTTACCTGCACAGCGCATATTTTCAATCTTGTTTTAGTAATAGTTTTCTTTCTGGAATGGGCCTAACGAGTGTCAGGCGATAAAAAGTTGTCAATTTCAAACTTTTTCTATACATCTAGGTATACCTAAAGTCTAACGAGATCAGTTTTACCGAAGTTCACGGAATAATATGTAGCTACCTATATTCCGTAAACTTTGGTTTTACCTGGTCAGTGGATTCAAAATACGGCGTGACAGCAATCAGATTTTCCAGCTCATAAATCACATATGAAGTAAGGACAAAAGATATGAAAACTTACCTGTAGTGAAGTTCGATCGTAATTATACTTTGGGTCCAGTCCGAAGACATCACTTTGATTATTTGCTATGTAGTCCGCCACTGAAGTACTAACCGCGCACCGCGCACCAAGTTTAAAGATACTTTTCGCAAGCATATGATGAGCATGAAAAGTGATATCGCACGAGTGAGAAAAAAAAGTAAAAGCATGTTTAAGGCACTCCTATGAATATGAATTGTAGAACTCGCTCCTCTCGTTCAGCAAACTTTCATATGGGCACATGTTCACACTTGTATCAAAGTCTATCATACAGTTATAAATACCTACTGTGCTTGTATCATAAATATAATCACAGTCGATCTATTGTTTTATTTTTTCTCTGTCAAGAGTGTGAGTCGAATCAGATCACGTAACAATAAACACGTAAAAACTAAAAAGTGTACTAATAAGCAAGATCATGTAAGTAACGTATCTTCTGTGGTTCTGTGACAGAAGGAATTGTTTTCTTTCTGTCACAGATCGTGACGTAAAAATATACCTTATAAATTATCACTATAGTCTATGGTCTATGGTAATCCATTATGGCAAAATGTTTACATAAATAGATTAGTAAAGTTAGCGTTGGCAAAGCCTGTCATTGTCGTATCAGACAAGTGCAGGGCGACAAACATACATCTGCCTATGACGGGTCGGTCTTTCATATCCCGCTGATGAGCCCGTGTTATTATTAAAAGACATGGGCACTCTAGATGATGTAATATGTGTAATATCATAGTATAATATGCGCCGCCTGCAACATTCGCCCCAACTGAAACTGTGGATAACGGCCAACTGCACTAAAACAACATTGTAGAGATAGTAAAAGGGAATAGCGAATTTTATGGCTGTATGATATTTGATATCGCGTCCTTATGGGTTTTTGTTATGCTTTCGGCTTACTAAAGTGGAAATACAGCCGTTAAACTTCTCTTTGTTTGTGTCATTTCCATTCTCTAAAAGCTCCCGTCTAAAACAGCCTCTGCCGAATTTGCGATTGGCGCTCGTTTAAATAATCTTATTCACTCGTTCTATTTTTTAAAAATGGTATTTTCTATAATTCTATAGTTACGTTCACAATTGAAATGAAAATAAAAATGTCCAAATACGGAAATCAGCCCAATTTAGTGGCTTTATATGTATATTATATAGTGAGGATAAAAGTTACTGTAGAAACTTTTATTAGCTTAAAGCGACAACAGTCGATAAATGTGCCATTGTGGCGCAAATGTCAAATCATACGTTAAAAAACATTTTGCAGAACTCGCGATTAATATTAACTTTTAACTTTACAGACGCCCACAAATTAATAAAATCAGAAAGACGATAATAGCAAATTTCTGAACTAGCAGCGCCATCTAACCTAAATCAAGCATTTTAAACGTCATCTACTGTTAACGGCAGAATATAATCAGAATAAAATCAGTGATAAAATTCAAGACACCTTAGTCCCTGCTCATAGTAGTCACGTCACATACTATTGTTACTCATTCTGTGGTATCGGAAACAGTTCAATTCCTCTATAATTATTGACTACAAACCTCAGAATAAAAATGGTCCATTTCTTAAAATTCTTTTTTGCGGTTCACAATAATATGGAATACCTATGTCATAAAATTCAACCAAATACAATCTCATGAATGGTCTAAAGTACACCGAAAACAAGATAGGTGAATAATAAATTATAAAATTACATGGAAATCACAGAAAACATATTACCTGAATCCTATTTCCATGACGGAAATATTTCTCTAACAGTTTAACAGGTGGTCAACAGACGACGCCACATGTTCATTACAGATCTCTAAGATGCAGAATTCTCTAAAATGAAGTACCAAGAAATCTACACTGAAGGTTTGTTTCCTTCGGTATAGATGGCGCCAGGAGTTCACCAGTGGCGGCACATTAATAAAAAAACTACATACATAAATATACTTTATTAAAAAAAAAACAATATAGCGTTAACAATTGTCGTTACAAGTACATAATTAACAATTAATCAACAAATTTATTATAGCAATAAGTATCCCGCCACTTATTAATAAGGAAAACGTGAACATTGTACATATGCAAATGTTTTGGTCAGACTAATCCTATTCGACGACTAAAACACCTGCCCATATTGTACACGTAAATACTCAGGAAAAAATTACAAAATATAGAGTAAAAACTGGTAAACTGTCAAGCATGAAAACCACATAAACATAACAAAAGTAATAATTTTGAGACTCCCGGTCAGTTAAATGCAAACAAATGGCACCGCTAATCATAGATTAATATATCTATGGCATTGCTAAGGTCCTCCCAAGCAGACTTCCGTTTAGGATAGAAGAAGAACGAGATAATATTATAAATGGCTAGTATTTGTAACACTATGATCATACAGTCAGACAATATGTGAAATTTTCTATGCTAGGAAGCGTACATCTTGTGGAGCTTATGAGGTACTTTAGCCACCTGCTTCGTGCCCTGCATGAAGAGGAAATTTATATTCTTTGCCAGAGCCATCAGAATATTTATTGTTGGTTTTATGTAATACTTCAAGCCCATTTTCTTACGAAGGGCATATCTTTCGGCTTTTTGCAGCCGGTTATAATACACTCGCAGCACTGGATCCTCCACGGGATTCTCGAAAGCCGCTGGCACTGCAAAACCTATTTTCACCAGGTTTTCGCCAACATTCAAAGCGGCAGGTTGCTTTTTCTACAATTCAAACAGTCCAATCAAGATAAACCATTTGAAAATTTTACATAATAGTATACACTTTTACTACTACTGCATTTTAACAGCCAATAAATTAATTTTTGCGAGATAATATGACATTAGGAATAAATTTAAATATATATTTGTTGGGTACTGTGAAATAATTAAATAAATTTATGTAACAACAACAAACATACAATTTATTCAGGAAAATAAAGTATACAATAAGTAAATTTCCACAAATGCAAAACAAAGTAAGGAAAAACTACTGCAACTTGAACTAGAAGAACTGTAGAGTTATTAGGTTTATGAAATTAATGATATGAATCTATTACACTACGATTCCAAAATAATAGAGACTGTCTTCCGCAGTTAAAACAAAGCTGCTGCCTACGTCAATCCCTATTATTATAGACTCGTAATATAGTGTGCTGTGCAAATTAAATAGTTGAATTGTGGTTGAAATGTCTAGTTGTCTATATCTCAGTGTGAGACGAAAGTGTAATAATAATAAGTGCTAAAACCTACAAGCAGATCTATATATCAGCCAGTTTATTAACAGCCTGTTCACATTTGACTATTGACAGGTGATGGCAATGGATAAGTCTGCTTGTAATTTCTAGTGATAATATTAAATTTAGCCTTATTCGTTGCATTCTATGATAAGGTATGTCATATCAATCATAGTAAACGAGCAATTCTATAGCATAACTAAAGTCATCCCAAGCAGATTTCCGCTTAGAATAGAAGAAATAACAAATAATGTTATAAATGCCGAGGATCTGGAATACCAATAGTCCACACTCAAACAGTATCTGAAGCTGTGATTGCTATGAGGCATATATTTTAGGGGCGGCTTTGATGGTTTTTAGAATCTGCTTGGATAAAAGTACAAACAATGATAGAAGATGTTTAGCTGACGCCACTAGCAGTGCCTCTGTTGGTTTTAAATAGTACTTGAGACCCAGTTGCTTGCGAATAGCATACCGTTCCGCACTCTGAAGGCGATTATAGTAAGACTGTAGCTTGGAATGGTCAGCGAGGGGTTTTTGAAATTTCTCAGGAAAACCAAAACCGATTTTTACTAAGTTTTCCCCGATGTTTATGACTTGTTGCTTCTAAAAGAAGAAGTAGAATGGAAACATAAGTTCTTTTTGATATAACAAACTACATACTTAGACAGTCATGGTTTAGTGACACAAAAACCTCCTTTTCTATGCAAAAATAGATGTCAGAATTAACAATTAACACGCACACATACAAACATGTACCATCAAATTGTCAAAAAATTAAAATGTCAATGTATTTTTATCATGTGACATTTGCTTAAACACAAATCTACAAAAACGGTTAAGAAATGTAAAACCCTTAATTTTATAATTAGTATAAATATGTGTCAACTAACCTCTTGATTTTGGAATAAAAGCAATACCTCGCACTGTACATAATCCTTCTCTTTCGTAACAGGAATAAATTTTACTTCGCTGCCGGCTACTATAGCCTGTAACCAGTTTACTCCTAATCCCGTTATGTGAACACCAGATATTTTAACAGGCAGTTGCCCAGAAGGAACTATAGGGATATCAAGCAATGGTTTGTGCTGAATCATTAAAAGAGCACCGCTAGGCTCAATACGTTTTACTAATCCTTTAAGTTGCCTCCTCTCTTTAATAAAATGATTAGGAATATCAGACGGCCGTTTAAATTTACTGAACTGCAAATAATAACTTTAAAAACTATCGCAAGAACTCGAAAAATATAAATTCTTACTGGTTTTACTTTTCGTAGGGCTACAGTAAGGCCAACAACTGCTACAGAATAGCAGCCTATCTAGAAAAGACATAATAGTTTATTTTTATAGTTATGAATTATGAAATACAAAAATAAACAAGTGGTTTTGCTGTACCTACAGACCTGCACTCCCCTAATATTTTGCTCCATTAAACTCGTAAAGCAATTAAAAACAGTTGACACTTGGTCCATTTTATAGACTCTTAAATTCGATATTCTGTTCTGCCTTCTCAAAAATCCAACAACAAATTGTTCTACCAAAATACCCAGCTAATAATAAATGCCTTTCACCTTGACTTTATTTTTTGACATTATGTCAGAGATTATGTCATCATGTCATGCACATCATAGATGCACATTTGCTAGCACAACACAAACCATCTACGAAGCTCCCAGATACAAAACCACAAAACAATAATGGGACTGTCTACAGAACCACCGCTGCTCATCGCGTTTACTGCACATGAGCGGTTAAATTTTTACAATAATTCATAAACGTGGCTTTAATTTAATCCAGAAACCCACGTGATTGGTTTATTTCTGTTTACTAGTGATTCAATATTCTATTAGTTGGTATTTAAGAAGTTTTCCATGTAATTATATCACGGGGGTTTCGGGATTAAATGAAAGCCCTTTAGTTCATCACACATTTGCCAGAACGGTGATAGCCGTGGCCATGGTATAGAATGTACCTATACCCGTAGCGTGGTATAGCTTGGTGTACTATATGTTTCTAGTTCGATTTCCACAGCTCTTGTTCTAGTTTCTTACTTAATGCTTTCAGATAGAAGACGCCATTATATTTTCGTTGCCCTAAAACCCAAAAACTTATATCATAAGGTTGACTGACTAGATAATAAAGATACGTGTACATGGAATAAAGTGCCCCAATGAGAACCAGTTGGATATTTTATCCTTGGTTCACAAGGATATTTTTAGATGGTTGCGTTACAATAATTTTATCACAGGGTCGACGAGTGACCAGATATAAAGATACGTGTACAGGACATAAGGTCAGCCCAGTAGGACCAGTTGGCTTCCCGAGAATATTTTTAGATTTGATGGGTTATTTGTTATCTGATAGACTGCTTTAAATTTATCGCTATTTTTAGCGATAAACTGGCAGACGCGGACAAATGTTTCCAACCAATCACAGGGCGCGATTTCGGTTCAAGGTCAATATGCCAATTCCGCCGAAAAGTTTGTTTTATTTTAACTCGGCTCTCGGCGTATTTTAAGTAAGACATAACCTATTAGTTGTTAATTTTATATTGTATCATCAACAACATCATTAAACGTTTTCTTCCTGGCGACTCAATAATATTTAAATTATTTATACGGACTTTACTTTGGTTTTTTGTAATTTCATGGCAGTTACTACAAACTACAACAGTTGTTTTTAGGTTATGTTCACTCATTTACAGAGTAGTATATGGGGAAGAGGGTCTCCGTGGAATTCGGCGTATCTATAAAACGTCGTCCGCGTAAACGCTCGTTTGGGGATCAAGCCTAAAGCCTATGTTTCAACTCCATTATGCAACTATATACACGCATGTTGTGTGTTGTAGATGTTCTGTGCCGTGAAGTGAGGTTAGAGGTTAGCAAATTTGTAGATGTTTTGTGGTTATATATTATATATTTCTGTGGTCTATGGTGATTGATAGTGCCGGTTGCCGGTAACCGGTAATCTTCTATTTCACTGTCTATGAGTTCACTGTCACGCCATTTGTTTTATTTGTAATAACCAACAGTCAAAAGAAAAAACTTGTACATTTAATTAGTAATCCAAAAACTCACAATGGAAATATCTGATGAGAATTTGCAAACCTTGGGGAGATACTTACAAGAAACGCTCAACCCCGACCCAGATGTAAGAAGACCGGGTAAGTAAAAAGAAAATACCGCAGACGTTTTTCGTATAATCGACAGTTTTATTCTGTAGCTGAAAAGTTCCTGGAAGGTGTAGAAGTAAATCAGAACTACCCACTGCTTTTATTAAATCTGGTTCACAAACCTGAGGTGGACATGAACATCCGGGTAGCAGGGGCTGTTGCCTTTAAAAACTACATCAAGCGTAACTGGCCAGTTGTACGTATTGAGGTTTTCGCTCATTTTTGAGGCTGATTTAATTTATTACATTGTAGGAAGAAGATCAACCAGACCGTATTCATGTGACTGATCGGGCAGCCATTAAAAATTTGATTGTAACTTTAATGTTAAGCTCTCCAGAGTCGATACAGAAGCAGCTGAGTGATGCTATTAGTATCCTAGGGAAAACTGACTTTCCACTAAAATGGCCCGAGCTTATTACCCAAATGGTTGAAAAATTCTCAACAGGTAATTTCCAGAACAGTAACGTTAAGGGAGATAATAATATTTTTTTTGTTTTAAGGTGATTTTAATGTTATAAACGGCGTCCTAAGAACTGCTCATTCGCTTTTTAAAAAATACAGGTACGAATTTAAATCAAACGAGCTATGGACTGAAATAAAGTATGTCTTAGAAAAGCTGGCACAGCCACTTACAGATCTCCTAGTGGTAGGTTGATCTTTGATTTTGTTTGCATGTTTCTGTAAAGTGTTTTTTAGGCAACGATGAACCTAGCACAGACCCACGCAAATGATGCTAACGCCCTAAAAATTATTTATAATTCACTCGTTCTCATCTGTAAAGTGTTTTACTCTCTGAACTTCCAAGACATACCCGAGTTCTTTGAGGATAATATGCAAACCTGGATGACTAATTTCCATGAGCTGCTCACCGCACAAGTGAAGTGCCTACAAAACACTGTGAGTAACAGTTTAAGATTTATATGCATGAGGTGATTTAATTTGATTTTAGGATGCTGAAGAAGCAGGCGTAATGGAACAGATGAAGTCTCAAGTGTGCGATAACATTGCTTTGTATGCGCAAAAATATGATGAGGAATTCCAGCCGTATTTGCCACAGTTTGTAACGGATGTGTGGGGTCTTTTAGTTGCTACAGGCCTTGAGCCCAAGTACGATTTGGTAAGCAGTTTTAAATTGAAATCGCTGTGGTTATTATTTCCGTTTTTATTTCAGCTGGTTTCAAATGCCTTGCAGTTCTTGTCGTCTGTAGCGGAAAGAAGCCATTACAGAAATCTGTTTGAGGATAATACGGTGTTGAGTAGTATTTGTGAAAAGGTAGTGATCCCGAATATGGAATTTAGAGGTATGTCTTGATGTATTTTTTGTGAAAAATAGGGAACGTCTTACGCGTTTTGTAGTGTCCGATGAGGAACTGTTTGAGGACAATCCGGAAGAGTACACCCGAAGGGACATTGAGGGCTCTGATGTAGACACGCGCCGAAGGGCTGCATGCGACTTGGTAAACACACTGAGCCAAAATTTTGAGCAAAGGATTATGGAGATATTTGGTCAATACCTTCAGGTAGGTTGTTGTCCCCATGGACGAATCTGCATTTAGAATATTGTTATTTTTAGGTTATGTTGGGGAAATACGCCGAAAATCCTACTCAGAACTGGCGCAGCAAAGATGCCGCTCTGTATCTGGTCACGTCTTTAGTTAGCAGGGGCGCAACTCAGAAGCATGGGGTAACACAGACTAGTCAGTTAGTGAATATCAATCAATTCTGCCAGCAACAGATTTTACCGGAGCTCGAGAGAAGTGACGGTAAGTGCATCACCATGTTTTACTGCTCTTAACCTTGATGAATTTCTACATGCATACAGTTAGCCTAAGCATTCTGTTATGGCCCAATGTTAATTTGCTGACATTCCCACCTGGATAAAAAAATTGGGTTATAGGAAAAAAAAATTAAATGAGAATTTTATTTTTTTTCACATAACCTCAAAATGTATGTGAAAAATTCAAATAATCAAGTTTTTGGTTTTTTATTTTTCTTCTACAAAATTTTTTTTTTTTTAAGAAATTTGGTGAAAACACCTTTTTATGTCACAAACATACTGTAATTTTTTTGATTTAATAAAATATTTTTTCACCTTATTTTGACTTAATATCGAAAAAGCACCCTAATTTTCAATCGAAAATTCTCGCGTAAAAATATCTGCTTTTTTTAAAAAGTCGGTGGGCTTTCTGTTGTTTTGTTTATTTTTGTTCATTGTTTTGTGTAAAAAAAATATATATTACTATGGTAAATGTTCTCAGAAAATGCAAAGAAACGAAAAAAACTGGAATGCGAACATTTTTTTTTAATGTACAATTTTATTTTGAGCTATTTTTTAAAATTTACACTTTAATTACTCGAAAAACGTAAGATTCCATGTTACATTGATAAACAAAAAAATTGCAAATTGCTTGATTATTTAAATTTTTCACATAAATTTTGAGGTTATGTGAAAAAAGTGTAAATACAAAAGTTGTAGATCTTTTTATTACCTACAACTTTGCCATTTAACTTTTTTCCATAGGACATGTAGTTTTGCCGGAAATCGAGATAAACCGTTTTTTACCCTTAAAAACTTACTCCCTCCACTTCCCGACCTAGGATCGTTCCCGACCTTATTTTTCCTTTCATTTTTGTTATAAATTTTTCCTTTTTCAATGGGTTTCATCCTACTATTATTTTTTTTTATTTCAAAAATAAGCGACCATGGTTAATTTAATTTAAAGCCACAATAATTACATGGTGCAAAATAAATCGTTTACTTTTAGCTGTACCTATTCATTTATTTGTTTATAATTCGGTGTGGAAAATTATTAATTTTCCTGACAGGTGCTAAAAAGTGCAACAAATTAAAATCAATAACCCAAAAAGTGATTTTGACATTTATTATGTCAAAATAGAAAATAATTATTCTTTTCCTAACCGTTTTTACCTCTTTCTGGTAACTCTGACGAATATGTTTTACATTTTACCATATATATTTTATATAAAAATTATTAACCAGCTAAATAAAGTGTCAAAATCAAATTAGTATATATTCAGTGGAGGCTCGTGACAATACCCGGCCATGACCGACAAGACGAAAAGCCGAAAAATCGCGTGAAAACCTAAATCTACATACTCTACCGGGTATTGTATCTTGAATCTGCACAATACAACTGTGATCTAAACTTAAAAACTGTGATCTGTACTGAAATCTGAGTTTTACCTCCTTTTTTACCTCCCTCTGGTAACTGACGAATAAATTTTACATTTTACCATTACCGTATATATTTTATATAAAAATTATTAACCAGCTAAATAAAGTGTCAAAATCAAATTAGTATATATTCAGTGGCGGCTCGTGACTAGAGCATCAGGTAAGGCAGACAAATTTAATCTTGATATAGAGTTTGCTCTACGAAGCTTTAATAGCGCCGTACCCCCACTCGCACAGTTTCACACTCACCCGATGATCCCGCCATTGTTTACAACGCAAAAAATAACAAAATACGAATAGGATAAGAAATATTTAAATAGGTGCGGTAAGTCGGTACCTAATGAAATCACGTCAATCACGACTGACAAGACGAAAAGCCGAAAAATCGAGCGAAAACCTAAATCCACATTAGAGTATGTGGATTTAGGTTTTCGCTCGATTTTTCAGCTTTTCGTCTTGTCGGTCGTGATTGTCGTCTTGTCGGTCGTGGCCGGGTATTGTATCTTAAATCTGCACAATACAACTCTAAACTGAAATCTGAGTTTTACTTTCAGTGAATGAGTTGCCTGTCTTGAAGGCCGATGCCATCAAGTATGTGATGACGTTTAGAACGATCTTACCGCGAGATGTTGTAGTGGCTACCTTGCCTCAACTCATCAGGCATTTGTCTAGCGAAAGTGCCGTAGTTCATACGTATGCAGCTTGTGCTCTCGAGAAGATACTGATCATGAAGGAGAGTAACAACCAGCTGGTGTATGTATGCCAATTTTATTATCCAGTTGTGATATTTTTTGCTTATTTATTTATGTACGGTTTAGAGTTTCAGGGGCTCAACTCGAACCGATTGCTGGCAATCTATTATCGAATCTCTTTGCCGTGCTGGAACGGCCCGTGTCTGAAGAAAATGAGTACGTTATGAAAGGTAACGAATAAGTGCCTTCTGCGCTTCTACTTTTACAATTTTCTTGCTTTTTCCAGCTATAATGAGGACATTTTCCACGTTGCAAGAAAGAATCATGCCGTTCCTAAATGTTGCCTTGCCAAAACTCACAGAAAAACTGAAGATGGTCGCTAAAAATCCATCCAAGCCACACTTCAATCATTATCTCTTTGAAACCTTCTCGCTGACTATAAAGTAACAGGTTTGGTTCGTTTAGACATAATTGAAAACATTAAATTTTACAGGATTGTTTGTAAAACGAACCAGTCTGCCGTGACGTCGTTCGAAGACATTCTGTTCCCTATTTTCCAAGGAATTTTGCAGCAGGACATTCAAGGTATTTAAATATCTTGATGTTTAAATGCTTCCAGCTTAATATTACGTGATTTGTTTTTTAATTCTTAGAGTTCATCCCGTATGTTTTCCAATTGCTCTCTTTGCTCATGGAGCACACGTCCCCGGGGGCAATCCCAGAGCCATACATGCAGTTGCTTCCTTGCCTGTTGGCGCCGGTTCTGTGGGAACGTCCGGCCAATATCAGTCCGCTTGTTAGGCTGCTGAGCGCTTTTGCTACGCAGGCGGCGTCTCAAATTGTAGCTGATGGCAAACTGGTATGTCGTACGCCCGTTTATATAATTTTACGCTGTCATTGTATTTTCAGGGGGGATTTTTAGGGGTTTTCCAGAAACTGATAGCGTCGAAATCGAACGATCATGAAGGGTTCCACCTCATGCAGAGTATGATCCAGCACTTTCCAATGTACGTATGGTAATTGATTGTTGAGAAGGTATTTAAGTTTGTGTTTTAAAGGGAGGCGTTAGCGCCGTATCAGAAGCAGATCTTCTTCCTGCTCTTCCAGAGGCTCTCTTCCAGCAAGACCACCAAGTACATCATAAATCTCATAGTGTTTTTCTGTTTGTATATCGTCAAATACTCGGCCAGTGAACTCGTGTCGACGGTGGATGGAATCCAAGCGCAGTAAGTCGATTTTCGGTATCCGTTTTCAGTTATTACAGTATTATTTCCTACAGGATGTTTGGCATGGTGTTGGAGAAGTTGTTCATAGCGGAATTGCAGAAAATTGCCGGCGTCATAGAACGAAAGATCGTGGCTTGCGGGATAACGAAATTGCTGTGCGAATGTCCCGAGATGTACACGGGGAATTACCAGAAATATTGGCCGGACTTATTGCAGGTAATACCCACTTATTTACACCCCAAATGTCTTTGGTTTACTGTTATGAGGTTTAACGGTTCTTCTGCAACCACTAAGGGCCAGTTGTACAATATCAGGTTAAAATTATAGTGACCTATCAATTGTTAGTTTAACTATTAGGCAATCCAAACCACGTGACCAATTCAATATGGCGTGGAGGGCAAACATTTGTTTGATTCATGTAATCTTGTGTTGTAGTGCCATATTTGCCCTCCTTATTATTTTAAGGTAAACTGTCATATATGCAAACAATAACCAATAAAGTGCGCTGCTCAGCTGAATACGGAGGTCGTGGATAAGTGGATTTGCTAGAGGCTGGCACTTAGATACCTTTAGATATATCACCAGAAAAATCACAGCTTGACAATGACCGGCTTGATCTACTTCTACTTAAAATTTTGTATAAAAATACTTGGACGCCAGGTCAAGAGTACTTTAATAGTACAGAAGACCGCAGAAATGATCAGCCAATAATTATCAGCTGTGACCTCTTGTGACTCAGACTTTTCCCAGAGAAATAAAAGAATAAGATTTTTTTAAAAACAATATATTACAAAAATATTTTTATTACCAGTAGATGGTTCACAGTGATCTTAACTTAAAATTGATTGCCTGAGGGGCGTTAAAAAGACTCTACTTGATTAGGCAGCCTGAAGGGCTTAAGGTTAAAACAATAAAAAAATGTTCACTCTTGACACAAGGTCAAGTCGAGAAATTTATCATTTACAGCAAAATTGAATTGTAAACCTTGGTACAGTAAAGTGGAAATATTCTTTAAGACCTGGTAATTCCTAGGGGCAATTAATTATTAAAAAGTACCTTTTCTCTTCTCTGGAGATCCCCTCGTGAATGAACTTGGCCTCCTAGGATCCTAGGCTAAAGCTTCGGCTTGGTGGTCCAGCTGAGCTGAGACGTTGCCTCTAAGGGTGATCTATACCGCAATGGGTGGAATGTGCCGGCTGCAGGAGGAGGTATCTTCCAATCTAACGTTCAGGAATCGGTAATAATGGTGGTGAGCAGAGACACCACAGGAATTGATTCTGGGTCATGAGATGTGGAAGAAAATTTTACCAGTATCAGGTTTTACAAATTTGGACAAAAAAAATATATGTATAAATTCCCGCTTGAACCGAATATCAAGAGTGAAATTTATACTAAAATGAATTTAAATAAAGTAACTAGATTAATAGTTCAAAATATGAGTTTTAATTATAATAAAAATATTGTAAAGTTAAATGTTGCAATTAAATTCCCAAAACTTGGGATTAAACTTTATCAAAGTAAAAAGAATAAAATTATCAACACAGGAATGTGGTACGCAAATTGTCACGATGATTAAATAAAAAAATGAATTAAATTGAAACAAATGCCGCTCCTTGCCGATGCCAAATATAAGCAAATACCCACGGATTACGCCGTCGAAGTAATATCTTTAAAAAAACTTAAAGTATGCTACCATTCGGTAAAACAGTAGCAGTGACTCAAAATCACCAGGTAGTCCAAAATCAAATTTAAATTAAATATATATATATATATATATATATATATATATATATATATATATATATATATATATATATATATATATATATATATATATATATATATATATATATATATATATATATATATATATATATATATATATATATATATATATATATATATATATATATATATATATATATTTAATTCAATAAAAAATAAAGGGGTAATCATATACCAAAATAGAAAAAAAAATATATGTGGCTTTTGTACCCACAGCTCACTTATATATATATATTAAGGATAATAAAATATAAAAGACTATACCTGGTAACTTTGAATCACTGCACTGTTACAACCAAGATATATCTTCGAGAGCGTAAGGTCAACAGACTAAAAGTGAAGCCGGCAGAAAAGGAAAGGAATGAATTTTTGCCGATCCCGCGTATAAATGTGCGTGCTTGTAGCGGGGGAAAAGTAGGGGCAACCGTAGATGGTGAGTCGCGGTAAATTTCTACCAGGTCGCGCGGTTTTATTTCAAATATTTGATATAAGAATTCAAACATTTGCCACAAAACGGAACGGAATTTATTTACGTTACAATTCTTTCGATATTTGCTTGTCAACGCGGCATTCCCGTTTTTAACTTTTCAGATAAATGTTTACCGAACATTCATAGTAAGATGAAAATATTTTCAAAGTAAATGTAAAAATTCTGAAAATTGGAGACCACTTTATCAACTTTTTAAATAATTGAGATAATGTAGATGATTGCATGATCTACAGTTTTTGTCTATTTTTATGATAGAACTTATCGTTTGGCTGAAAAATGCAAGAAACTCATTTTTGTGAACTTTGACCTTGAATAATTTCTTTTTCAGTTGTGAGATCGATGGGGACTTTTTACATTTAATATAATAATATAATGTGTTCCCAGCAATCGTACCGATTATCTGGTTATCAAAAAATTATCTGGTTTTAGGCGCTGCTGTCCTTCTTTGAAATGCCAAGAGATGAGAGCACATTACCAGACGATCACTTTATCGAAGTAGACGACACTCCGACGTTCCAGACTGCCAGTGCGAAGTTAAATTTTGCGAACATCTCGAAAAACGACCCCTTACAAGGTACATGATAAAATATCAAATTGATTCATGGTATACATAGAGTTTGTTTTAGCCGTGAACGAGCCCAGGCAATTTCTGGCTCAAAGCCTGGCATCGTTGGGCAGTTCCCAACCCGGTCGTCTGCCTGTTTTAGTGAATAGTATCAACTCGCAATCGCAGACGATACTGCAGGGTTACATGGCTAAGTTTGGCGTGCAAGTCGTTTAGTTATTTTAAGTTCGGCTTGTCACAGCCTGAGTGTTGAACTGTTGTAGGTTAAGTAAGCATAAAAATGTTGAACTGTTGTAGGTTAATAAGCAGTGTTATTTTATTAGAGATCTCTTTTTTATCCGTGTTCCAGTAATTCTCTATGTACTAAATTATTTTTATAATATTATTAAAAATGTACGGTAACATCAAATGTGTTTGTTTTATTTGAAATCTGAACTAATCCAAGGACAAAATGGAACTTTTTAATAGTACATTCGTCAAAAAAATTAACAGCCAATAAAAATGCTGCTCTAAGTAAATATGCCTAATAATTTTTGATATCTTCTTTGTTTGCACCTTTTTTATAAAAAATGTTTTTACAATTTTGACAAATTTTTTTTGTCTAATAATGAATTTACGATACTTTTTTTTCCATTTCCGGCAAATCCAGATGTTGTATCGCAACCAGGAAAACAATGCAGAAAGGTATATGTTATCTTAAAATAGCAATAAATAGGCATTTACACATAAGGTAAGGCACCAGTGATTAACAGTATTAGCAGAAAAAATCTTTTTTTTTTTTAATTTAATTTTCTTGACATTTTTATTTTTTTGTCACAAAATTTATAGATTTGTACATTTGTACAAATTAATTTTTATTACCTACAACTCTGCCATTTAACTTTTTTCCATAGGACTTGTAGTTTTGCCGGAAATCGAGATAAACCGTTTTTTACCTTCTAAAAATTCACCCCCTTCCACTACCCGACCTCAGATCGCCCGTAAATTATTTTTCCTTTCATTTTTGTTATATTCTCTTCCTTTTATAATGGGTTCCATCCCACTATTATTTTTTTGTTTTCGAAAATTATCGACCCTGGTCTATCTTATCGAAGGGCTCCTTCAGCCAACGTGCAACAAACAACATTTAACCTTCATAAAATATACTTAATTTTTTACTTTTCTATACCTAGATTTAAAAAAAAACTACAGTATTTATAAAATATTTAAGTTTGTATTTGTACTATTTTTACAAAATATCAATAATTTCATCTTACTGTATAAGAAACAATAAAATATAAGCACCAAACAGTGCCCGGGAAGGTGGCAGCCAGAAAAAATCTACCCATTAAAAAGTTACAAACTAGAACAATCCCTCGATCTCTCCAGTTTCAATGTTCAAATCGATATCATATATGGCTGGTCGCGTCGGTAATCCTGGCATTTTACTTATCTGGAAAGGAAAGTGTTTAAGGAAACATTTGCATAAAGTACATCCAGATTATGATACTATGTTTATTATTTAATATTTTTATATAACGGGTGGCAAAATTCGGGTACAGTTCAATTAGAACCAGTTGTTACAAATAGCGGAACTAACTGGTAAAAAGCTGTCACAGCAATAGTTACCTTATGGCCCATATTGAAAAAAAGGTGGTGCAATTCAGATTTTTTGTGACATACCTAATATATAATACTCTACATCTTTAACGTTGGCGATTATGTCACTAAATTATTCTCAATCTACAACATATAATATGCTGTTCGAGTGTTCTTCGTTAAAAAATAATAAAACGAGAGAGACAACAAAAAGAAGTCCATTATATCGTCCCATCAGAAGGAGAAGGTCGTATGTGCACTTTTGGGCAAAAATGACATGTACATTTTTGGAATCTAAAAATCGTGAAGTAACGATGGCTATGTCTGATAATACATTTACTCCTGTCTGAAGTCCTCTCTAAAAAGTATGTGAACTTTATTTCATTTAGTAAATATGGCAGATTATCTTAATGTCAATTGAATAATAAAGTTTAAAAATATTGACAATATTAGGGCACATTTTCATTTTCACATACGACCTTCTCCTTCTGAAAAAATATAGGTAAAAAGTCGTATGTGAACTTTTTAGTTAAATTCAATAACTTATCTTAAAGAATTATGTTTCTAAAGTGGTTATGCACTATATTATTTCATTTAATCAATATGGCGGAATCTGAATTGAATAGTAAAGTTTTAAAACATTGACAATATTAGAGCAAAGAGAACAACTGAATATATCACTTTCGTCATTTTCTCTGCCTTTTTAAATTTTCACATACGACCTTCTCCTTCTGAGGGAACGATATGTGACTGTTGATATACCCGACTAACGTTGTTGTAAGCTGCTGTAGGAAAAAGAAAGAGAGTGCATGATTTTGTACATTGTAACTCTAGCGAGACAGTGGCAATTTGATACAGATTTGAAAATTTTTTATAAGAATATTTTTTAAACAAATCGAAATCCGACTATCTCGTATCTCAATGCAGTATCGTAATTTAATTTAATATCAATGTGAAGTGAAACTCTACTTTGAGCTAGTACTGGGTAGTGGATTCGTTAGTATCAAACATCAATTTATTGTTCTTTTTTCTTAACTGAGTTATTCATTTGAAAGTGTTGTAGTACTCGTAGGGATAGAATGCTAGAAGGCAAATGATTGTTGGCTTTTAAATTTAATAAAATAATCAAACTAAACCTGACCCTTTAAAAACAATGATTTAATTATTTATTGAAAAATACATTGAAATATAATTTTGTTGATTTACGTTTACACCTTTCTTCCAGTCTCCCTTATAGGTAATAATTTATCTACAGCTAACAAAAATCAATGAATACACTTCCCTTTTTAAATAGTAAAACTTAAATCCCTCATTTTATATGCTCGTATTACCTTGAGCAACGAGTTCTAGTTGGGAGTTCGAAGTGTGCGGATGTGTTTGCAGCAGACGGTCTGACCAAAAAATACCTGAGAAGGCGATTAGACCATAATTACGGGAATATTACCTGAAGCGAAGAAGTACAGTGGCAGTCTTTTACAAAATGTTCGAAACAAACGCTGTATGTACCTTTGTGCCAATTTACAACTTTTTACTGGTTAGGTTCGTTATTTTTCTTATATTATCGTACTAAATAGAACAGAAAAAAATTAAAAGATTTGAAAAAACTCACCGTTCCGCTAAGGGGAATAACAAAGCCGGCCCCTACCGATATAGACATATCGTTAATAGGCAAAGTGAAACCACTGGGTGCCCCTTTAATGGCAGGATCAGCCGTCAAGGAGAGGGGCGTTTTAGCCATGCAAATCGGAAGGTTGCCGAATCCCTGGAAAATACGTATTACCGTTACATACACCAACCCACAAATAATATAACAAATAATTGAGAATATTGCTTCACCTGTTCCTCATACTGCTTCATTTTTTTTTTTGCTATCTCTGAATAAGTGACCTCGCTCGCACCGTACATCTCTCTACTGACAGTCTCAATCTTCTCCTTGATTGACATATCCAATTTATACAAAAAGTTGAATGTGCTGGACTGTTCCGTTGCCGCGCATATAGCTTGAGCCAGCTCAATAGATCCTGCACCACCCTTAGCCCAGTGCCTCGATACGACTGCGTCAAAGGCGCCCGCTTCCCTACAGGCATCCCTCAAAAGCTCTATTTCCGCCTCCGTATCAGTCCTAAACGAAAACACTTTTTGTTTTTCCTTTTTAAACAACGTGATATAACTTACTGGATGTGATTGATCGCCACCACCACCGGAAGGCCGTACCGTTTTGCGTTGCTTATGTGCTTTACCACATTCGGGATTCCATTGCGTAACAATTGCAAGTTTTCCTCGGTGTAGTCTGGCGAGAGCGTAGACCCGGGCGTGACATTGGATCCGCCGCCGTGCATTTTCAACGCCCTCACAGTCGCCACTAATACAACGGCGTCCGGAATGTCACCGGACGCTCGGCATTTGATGTTGAGGAATTTCTCCATGCCTAGACAGATATTGGAAAATTATTTGTCGCGTCTTGGACAAACTCTGAATAAAACTGTGTCAAAAATCACAGGTAAAATATCACTTTCAGTTTTAATTACCTTTCAGTTTCCTTGAAGGCGATTCCGCTATAGATGATTTCCGACATGATTTTTTCAATCGCGCTATTTATTAGTTGTATTTTTTTGTTATTAGTGCAAACAAGAAAGTCTAAATATAATAAGCAATTTATTTTTATTTGATTTTATACCATATTATCTTCTTTTTTGGCGCGTTGGCTGTAAAATCATAACAAGCAACACTGGCGCGAAACAGTTGTTGTTGACAGTTTGAGGTTATGTTTTACCGGCTAAACGTGAAGTGACAATATTCATTTATCTTCGTGTTCCAAAAAATGTAAGTAGGTATATATTGTTATTTATTAGGAATTATTGACTGCTATATACACGTTAACTTGCACTCGCGATGCAAAAGATATAAAAGTTTACTTTTTTAACAGAAATAAAGAGCTAACGTTCTGAAACTTTGCAAAAGTAAGAAGAAATCAAAACCAAACTTAAATGAGTGTAATGATTGTTAGGTTAAAATAAACAATAACTTAAATTGGTTGCACTTAAAAAGTTGCACCCGCGATCTCACATCGAGATCGCGGGTGCAACTTTTTTCACGTAACCTTTTTGTGTGATTAATTATACATTTCGTTGTTTTGATATACCTTGATTAATAATATATGCTGAAGACGATTGATGATTATATTTAATATGTGTGTCTATATTATATTCTGTATTTGTTACAGAAATATCGTTTAAAATGACATCAGAGCAACATAAGGGGACAGCTTCGCAGAAATATAGGTGGAAATTAAAAGAAAATATAAAAAAATACTCAATATCGTTATGTGGGGTTGTGTCAGAGTAATATGGAGAAGTTAGAGTACAATTTATGACGACGGTTGAGGGCAAACGATTCACAGAAATCGTTAATGACATAGCAGACGTACAATTTGATGTTATTATCGCGAACTTAGAAGCGCCAAAGAAAAAGACTGATGGAAATAATATCTTCATAGAATTTTCGGCAATTATTGACATATTTCAAAAGAAATAATTAATATAAGCGACAAGAAAAGTATAATTGTTATTAATAAATATGGTTTGATCTCTTATTTTGTTCCTATATAAGTAAAATTGATGTTTATGTTCACTTAAATTAGACTGGTTGCACCCGCGATAATTTGGTGTTGCACCCGCGATTATTAAAAAAATTAATAATTCATTGTTTATTTTTGTTTTGTTTAGAGTTTAGAGTTTTTATTTTATGTTCTTTGTTACTTTAATACATTTCAAAATATTAAGGCATAACATATCAAATGTATTACAATTAACAGATTGATGTGTTTTTTGTTTGTGATCTGGAAAGGTTGGGCCAAATTTGTTGCACCCGCGATGGCAATTTCAACCTTTCTCCTGGCTTTTAAAATATATTAAATTTTTTGTTAATTAATATAAAGTAAACATATTAAAATGTAGTCTTTCAAAGACTAATTTAATTAAAAATGTTTTTTATTTAATTAGGTTAAACTAAAAACAGGCGTCTAAATGTTGCACCCGCGATAATGGAATGACCCTAATACGTTTTTACGACCAATAAAAAATATACAAAATGCATGAGAAACTTAACTCACCGATATCCGAGGCAAAGCCAGCCTCTGTCAGCACGATCCCATTTTCCCCGACCAGCTTGAGTGCGATCTTATCAGCTATAATGGAACTCGCACCGTGGGCAATGTTGGCAAAGGGCCCGGCATGCATAAATACCGGGGAACCCTCTAAACTTTGCAACAGAGTGGGCTCGATTGCGTCCTTCAGCAGGACCATCAAAGCGCCGGTGACACCCAAGTCGTCCGCGGTGATAGGCTTGCCACTCTTGTTGAACGCCACCACCATTCTGGCCAGGCGTCTCTTAAAATCCCCCAGGTCTCTGGCCAACGCTAGGATGGCCATAATTTCACTGGCTACGCTGATAACGAAACCCTCCTTTCTCGACAGACCTTTCTCCGTTGCGGCCTGGCCAATCGTCATTTCTCGCAGGTATCTGTCATTTATGTCTATCACTGAAAATTCAAAATACGTCAAAATAATCCAATAAAAGGCACTCACGAAACCGTAGAAGGGCCATGTCTATATCAGACTTTAATCTCTGAATTCAGGGATTAAAATCTGAATTGAAAAAAATTCACAGACAAGGCCCTTCTAGGGCTTCGTACCAAACCCTACCTCTATTCCAAACAATATTCTTGGGATCAATATTCAGCCTTGCAAACCGGGCCCTTTCCTCGGGCGTCAGACTGTAGGGGTCAGTCTTGTCGATGCCCAGTTTCTTCAGCCTCCTCAGTTGAATGCTGGAGAACTTCCGAGCCTTGCGTACCACCGGCACCAAACGCTCGTAAAGGGACTGGTCTTTCTGCGTAGCCTCGTGAAAGATTCTGGCATCTAACTGGGCCGCGAGTAGATTATTGGCAGCGGTGACGGCATGAATATCTCCGGTCAGGTGAAGGTTCACGTCCTCCATGGGGATCACCTGGGAATAGCCACCGCCAGCCGCACCACCTACATTACGAACGTTACAGTTAAATGGGATATTGAGCCAGGAACTTCGGTGGGTTACCTTTAATGCCGAAAGTGGGGCCTTGGGACGGCTGCCTCAAAGTGGCGAAGGCGTTCTTCTTTAAATGGGTTGTCATTGCTTGCACAATTCCTAATAACGTGGTGCTTTTTCCCTCTCCGAAGGGCGTCGGTGTGATTCTGCAACACATTTTTCTTTTTGAGTAATTTTATTTTCTCTCAATATGATTGAGTTGTTGATTAATTAATGAGTTAGTTTTTAGAAAATTTGCACCAAGTGGAACCAGAGACCCAAGGGTTCATTCATAAAACGCTAGAAGATCCGATCCATCATTGTTCCAAAAAGGGCGAGAGAGAAAACAGACATACTGGCAAATTCACCCTTGGCGAATTAAATGATTCACCCTTTTTACACACTGTACAAGAATGCACCATAATTACATACCGTAAAACGGGGTGAATCGGAATTTGCAGGTGAATAGGAACAAAACTTTATAGATTCATGTTCCTTTTAATTGAATTAACACACAGAAAACTGCTTGTGCTTGCTTCAAAGTTAAGACATTGTCTACAAGATGGCAGCCTCGCGAACTTTTAAATGACAGAATCTGGTTTTTTACATAACCTTAAATTTTTGTATCAAAAACGGCTGTTTATTTACCTCTGAAAGTGTTGGCTGAAAAGACACCAAACCGTAAGCAAAAATTATTCATATATACATTTTTGTATAAACACTTTAGTCTGCTAAAAGGTCACTATTGACTTTTTGCTCAATTGTTAATATCTAAGAAATTACAATTTTTTTTAAAAAAATGGGGTCCTTTTTAGGTAAGCGCCAGGTGAATGGGAATAACTTGGTAGGGTGAATGGGAACTTATGGGATTTAATGAAGACCAAATAATTAAAAAGCTTCCCTCATGCACTGAGAGATTTTGAAATGTATAATGTTTTATTAGTTTAAGCGTTTTTTTCCGTGTGCTAAGCATTAAAATATAAGTTTTTTTATTTATTTTTTTTCCAAAATGTTCACCAAATAATTAGAATATTAGGTTTTTTTTATTATAATGGCAAGTTGAGTTGTATAGGCATGTTTTTATTATTTGCATTTAAAAAAAATAAAAACATAATAGTTTTTGGGTATTTTGTTTATTTACTGTTCATTTTGTTAAAAAAAAATTAAAAAAATTATTTTTTTTTGTTCCCATTAACCTACCGCTGTACTAAATGCGAATAAACGTACAAAACAGTGCTTGTTCCTATTCACCACAATGGCAGGCGAATAGGAGCACAAGGTTTTATTTTTTTTTTGGTATTAATATTTATTATACAAAAATTAAACTTTGGCATTATGAAGTCCTCAAGTAGATCAAACTTTTGGACACAAAATATTTTGATAAATATGAAAAGCCTTTTATGTACAGGTTCTTAAAGTTCAAAAGCTGTTGCCATTCACCCCGTTTTACGGTACTTATTGTTCACCTAAATCGTGATAAATACAGAGATTCATAGAACACACTAAAGAAAACACAAGTACACCGTGTAGTTTCGGCAATTTCTCAACATCTGCTTTCATTCATAAATTGACCTTGACGTAAAAACCGAGTAAAATGCATCAGGCGACGTTGCCGTTATTGAGAATTATATATCAAGGCACAGTACATTTTCGGTTTTCACTATATATTATTAACGCAATAAGGCAATACAATATACTATTACCAAGACGCTGTTTTAAATAACATTTTTGTATTGAAATGAATCAGATTCCTTGAAATTGTCAAATTTTTTGACATCTCTTAAGGTAATCAAAGACTGCAAGTAAATTTAACAATAAGCCTGGCAAATGTGCCATTCAGGAGAAGAAGACGGACAAGGATGGACGCTCTTGGATCGGCCAAAAACGTAAACGATTCTGTCTCTTGTATTAAAATGTCTCTGTGTGGAACAAACACATTTTAAGCCTGGTAAAAAAATTGGTTTTGTTGATTATTTTTCTAAATTATACATTTAACGTTTCAACAAATTATTTTCTGACAGAACTTACCCAGTAACGACGACATATTTGCCATTCTTCTGGTTGCCAAGCCTCTTCAAAATCGAGAGGGCGATTTTGGCCTTCTTACTGCCATACTGCCTCACTTCCGAGGAGCAGATACCGATCTCTTCCGCCAACTGAGTGATATCCTTCGGCTCCTGATCCCTAGCAATCTCGATATCACTAAAACAACAGCGTCAGAAAGTGCCTTTGGCAACACTTTTCCGGATCTTACCTGGGCACAGGCGTCTTCGGCGCCAACGGAAGCGGCCTCAGGTTCCATCCCATGCTCATCATACGTACGGCGGATTTCCGCGCGCTCTGCACCGTGTTCTTCATCAACATTGCGACAGTCATTGGGCCCACACCACCGGGCACTGGAGTGATAAAGGACGCTACTTTAGAGGCTTCCAAGTAGTCCACATCCCCGACTAATCTCTGGCCGGTTTTTTTTGTGATATCTACAAAATTAAATAAATTAAGTGAGAAGATTAGAGTTATTAGTCATTTATATATGACAATCAGTGATTCATTTTCAAATATCTGGATTCGAGACCTTGAACATACCAAATACCGTAGACTGGGTCATTAAGATATAAAATATACAACTTATATTCTGCCTACACCAGCGGAAATCATTTTTCGGGTCCATTTTGGGTGGCGGACTGAGAAATGTAAAATAATTATCTAAATAGAAAAAGATTTTTTAATTACCACGTTTTTTAAACGGACTAAAAAGTATAAAATAATCGCATGTAAAATTTAAAATGAACGTTTTCGTTTTGAAGGCAACAGTTTTTGATTTAAGTCTTACTTGCGATAATTACTTCATACTTTTTAGGCGCTTTAAGTACGTGATATATTAAAAATATTTTTTTATTTACATAATTATTGTTTGTATATGTACATACAATGGCAGCATAAAAATCGAATCATGGGGTAGAACTTTTTATTTTTAATTTCTTAGAAATTTTTTTTACGAAGTTCTTTAATTTCTTAGAAATTTACGAAGTTCTTTAAAATCACAAACAAATTATTCTACAATAAGTTGTTTTTATTCACATTTTTTATTCAAATAATATAAAAAAGCCATAATAAAATAAAAAGAATTAAAAATTAATTAATCAATAATCGAAAAGATAGTCATTCCATCATTTGCAGCAATAACTATACCCTGGTTCCGAAATAGTGTGGAGTGATTCATCACCAGCATTTGGACGACTCAGGGAGATGAGGGGCGAAGGGAACGAAATTCCATAGGCGTATCATTTTAGAGGGGGCAGAATAAAAAAAATTAAATTAAATATCCAAGTTATTAACATTGTTTTTAAGTGTACTTGTGATGATGTTTTTTTATTATCTTAAGTATATTCCTTCGTATACATTTTTGATCATTTTCAGTTCTCCTCCTGTCAAATTCGGTCGCTTATGATTGGAATTATTGGTTTTAGAACCACTACTATTCGCATTCGTCGCTTCCATCGCATAAAAACACTAAACACTCGCGTATAAGACAATATTTTAATTTATATCGCGAATCAATCGTACATAAGACATAATAAAACGCCACTGTCGCGCCAACACATACATGCATGAAACAGCGCATGCGTCAATATATCCAAGGAAATCTCGCGTCTTTACCTCTGACCAATGAAATTTAATTTAATTTAGAACCGCCTAAAACTCACCAATGAGAGCGGCCCACCATTACTATAGAATGTACACAAATTTGCACACTAAAAAATTCTGTGACCCATTGCAACTAGGCAGACCGTTCAATTGTGATGGTGGTGTGATATTATGTATGGATCACTCCACACTATTTCGGAACCAGGCTTTAGCTGTAAGCGCATTGGCATAGAATTAATTAAATTGGAAATATAATCTTCGTCCAAATTGCAAAGTAATTATATTATATAACGATGATTATATTTCCAATTTAATTAATTCTATGCCAATGTGGTTACAGCTCTAGTGATTGCTGCAAATGGAATGACAAAATATTAAATTATTTTATTATCTTTTCAATTATTAATTAATTACATATTTGTTTTAAAAGTTAATGGCATTTTATTTTATTATGGCTTTTTTAACATTATTTGAATAATAAATGTGCATAAAAACAACATATTGTAGAACAATTTGTAATTTTAAAGGCTTTGTGAATAATAAAAAAATTCCTAATAAATTAAAAATAAAATTTTCTACCCCTTGACCCGATTTTTATGACGCCGACTGTACATATCGCCTATATGTCACATATTACACTATATTCTTCCATATTATTTCAACGTAGTTAATGGTTTTATGTATCCCAATTTTTAAGTTGCTGCCTTTATGTTACGTATCTCTGCCCGTTCCAAACTTTATATATGCAGGTAAAATGATGGATTACCTATATGTTCTAATTATTTTGACAATGGAACAAACGTAGTAAAATATATTGTAAAACGCAAATCCGTAAATAATTTTCAATAATAAACGAGAATAATATCTATATTCTCTATATATATATATATAAGAATAATATATATATATATATATATATATATATATATATATATATATATATATCTATAATATTTTTTATTTTTTCAGTGGCAAAGCTAAAAAATTTTATGATGAATTATTATTACATTATGAGAACATTAAGTGATGCCGAACAACTGTTTAAAGTGAAATTTTTCAGTTGAAAATAAGGTTTGAAAGTATCAGTGCCATACAAAATAATTTTATTTTTTATATCCTGAGAAATTAACTTAAAGAATATCTAATAAATGGTTTTCCTCACAGTCCAGTTACTTCACAATTTATTTTAAGAATCTCCAGATTAAACAGCAGCATGTAATATTATTTCTTTATGTGCCAATAATGTGATAAATATTGTATCTTCGTTAATAGATTAATTGGGTAATCAGAATTGCACCAGTAAAAAAATCATCGAAAAACAAAAACAACACTATTGGCCAACACTTTATAAAAACACCGCTAAGTTACAAAATTAATCTATAAATATCATACTTTATGCTGTTCAGAGAATAAATTTTCCTAATTAGCAACATTATACTTGTTTTTAATAAAAAATATTAGCAATACATATCGGAATGAATTTCTATATAAGAAAGAAATAGCGTTAGACTCACCTGGAATAGAATTAATGCCACAGTCAATAACAACAGCGCCGGGCTTAATCCAGCTGCCCTTGACAAGTTCTGGCTTCCCAATCGCCACCACTAGAATATCAGCCCTTAGGCACTGAAAGCAACAATTTACACACAAGAAAAACTCATGTTAGCATACTTACTTGTTCCTGCAAATCCTTGGTTTTCGAATGGCACACCGTGACGGTGGCGTGGTGCCATTTCAACAATTCTGCTACTGGCGTCCCTACGATTTTACTCCGACCTAAAATGACGGCTTGTGCTCCCTCTATTTGCACCCCGGATCGCTTGATCAGCTCCAGTACACCATTCGGTGTACAAGGCAAGAAGCCCGTGAGATCTCCGATCGCCGCCTTACCCTCATTGATAGTATTTAGTCTAAAATTTATAATGATGTACATTTGTTTTTACTTTTTTAAGATGAAGACTTACCCGTCGACATCCTTCTCAGGTGACACCGCATCAGTGATTAGATGAGAGTCGATGTCATTTATAGAATCCAGTGGCATTTGAACGATGATTCCGTGGACCTTCGGATCACTATTAAGTTTCTTCAATTCAGTCAGTAACTAAAATAACAAATTAATTTCCATTGCATGTTCAACGTATAATATATAGTATAATATACACCACTTACCTGTGATTCTGTTGTAGAACTTGGTAACTTTAGATGGTCAGCCTTTATTCCGATATCAGACGCAGCTTTGATTTTCATCCGGATGTACACATTGGAGTCCTCACGCCCACCTACTTGCACAATTGCTAGGCCGGGCTGGAACCCTGGCAATTGATTTTCAATTTCTGTTACATCATTTCGTAACTCGTCCTTTATCTCTCTTGAAAAATGAGACACTTTTTAATACCATACTACTATAGTTGATGTTTAAAAAAATATTGCTATACCTTGAAATTTTAGTTCCTGATAGCACTTGCCCCCCAGCAGTTGTTGTGACCATCGCTGACACGATTTCTAAAACAATTGTATCATACAATTAATTCCGCTCAATATAAAACATACAAAATAAGGTCAGAGGTTATCATTTTTAGTGTTTTCTATTCGAGAGAATAATAAACTACTCCCAGCTATTTAGTAATACATATTGTTGACTGTATTGAATTAAGAATATTGATTGATTGCGTCATTCATTTGTAGAATACGTAAAACAAATCATATTTATATTATTTAAGTAAAAATATAGTGGTGCAACTCAGCAATATGTTATAGTAATATTGTGTGCAAACCTTGCCCATCCGCTCCGGATGACTCTCTGCGTCCGTGTCCGTATATTGAATTTATTGAAGGGACAGGAATAAGGCTTGGAGAGGCATTGTAGTTTAACGTTATTGCAATTTGGAACACAAAGTCTAACAATGTTTTTATGTAGTCTGTAAGCATGTTTGCTATTGGAATGTCCTAATAAGACACGAAAATTTAAAACAAGAAAATAATAACGTCACATTCCAACGAAAATAGGTAAAACGTACAGCAGTCATAGCAACCCTTTTGAGGTTATATTTAAAGTTTTCGCGGGCGGGAAATATCAGGTGTTAAAAACCGAAAAACTAATAGCCCTAGATTTTAAGCAGTAAATTTTGGTTTTGGGCTTTAAGCGAACTTTTTATCTCTCGCACTACAGCGATAAGGAAAGGACAACACGCTCCGTTAGAAATAGGCAGTTTTAAAACGGGCCTTTTCCATGAACCGGTAAATTTGAACACTAATAAATATTTATACTTACTCCTACCGTAGTTTATCAAAAATATAATTCGATCAACTAACAAATTTTAATGATACTATTAGAGTAGATTATTCATACCAGATATAGAAGTGAGGCGAGGTCTGAGAAACAACATTTATAAAAAATACTCGTCTTCTAGGGGTATAATAAGAATAAGTTCACGTTTTGTCAGTCAAACTATTAATACTGTGAATGGGTGATGAAGGTTATCAATAATCAATATAAATTTTTTTAAGTAATACTTAACGTAATGTTTTTAAATAATAGACAAATAAACTAATGCAATCAATTTTACATTTTATTTATACATTACAATTAAATATAGCAAATTTTCATCTATATACCTAAACTAAGATGACAGTAGATGTTATTAATGATGCTCTTCAGCTTCCTTTCGGCGAATTTCCGCCCATTTGGCAACATTTTCAGGTGAGTTTGCTGAAACGAAACATAATTATGTAAATAGCAGGATCATCCATCCCAAAAATAAAGTATAATCAAACCGACCTTATTTATAATTAAATACTTACACAGTTTGCTGATAGAGTAAAAGACAGGGATGCAAGCTACGACGGAGATAGCATAGTACTTCCAGATCCACTGGTTTTTGAAATAGTAGGACCATGGAAACTGAGCCACTTTTGCACTAAATGTATAAGGAAATTTCATTGGCCTGGAAACCTTCTCTACAGCTTTATCTGCCATGGTTTACTATTATATTAGTCTGCAAAAGAAAAACATTATCTGTGAGGGAAACTGCTTGGAAAAATTATAAAACGTTTTAAGCTATTCACGGAACTATATACGTTTTCAAATAACTAAATAATCAATTCCTTGGGTACATAGCCGTAAATTTTCATACCAGGCGAAAAATTATTGGTTTATGTAATCACTGCAATAATTACGGATGTAAAAAACATGTTGCCTTCCTAAATAAACAAGTAAATCTTCATACAAATCTATAAAGCAACGAAAGCGGTTTAATTATTAAAATTTTTGTATGTAGGTTAGTGCAATTATTTTAAAAAACAATGAAAACTATAAAATAACCGTACCCACCCAGTGACCTGCCCGGAAAATCACTAGAATAAAATGGATACTGAACTAGAAGTGATAAATACTACCAACTGCATCTCTAATATTACTAAAAATTTATCATCTTATGCAGCCTATCATACACGTACAGGGGAAACTGGTTGCTTGCACATGTACATTTCGCAGTGAACCAAGAAAGTTATATTATCTGATTAGGCAACTGATAGTATACGTAGTTGTTAAGTTGGTTGCCGCTTGCTGGTTATACCCGCATGGACAGGACAATAATTATTTAACAATAGTGGAGGTAATATTTAAAGAGAAAGTGAACGCACGTGAAATAAATATTCAAATAGTTGCAAATAAACCACGATATTACTCACTTGTTCTTGCCTCACCCATATCGCGATTAGTGCACGTGGAAAAATCCGGAAAAGTAAAAATGAATACCGAGTGTGCTTTGGAAAAAAGGAGGAGTGCCATGGGTTTTTAGAACTAAACAAAATATATCCGAGTTTACCTTGAAAATATTTATTAGTTTTTGGCATGTCTACCTACATACTCTTCATGTGATATGTAGTAACCATATTCTTTGTTGGTGTCATTTTAAAAATGGGGTTTCTAATTCTAATAGAGTGGATCTTTTCCGAAAAGATTGTTAGTGCCTATAAAGTGTTAGTGTAATAGGAAAAATGTAGTGTATGGATTTTTTAATTAACATGGCCTTAGTGGAGAAATGTTTTTGTTGTAGTGTTCAAATCGCTTCCGGATTCTTCGCCGCTTACCTTTTGGTACGTTTCATTTATTTATATTATATCATGTACCTACCTAAATTATTCTTTATAAAAAGTTAACGCGCGTTCGAAATTTGTCACAACTACCTGAATGCATCCTGAATGATGTGGAAAAGGCAACGCTGCGGTAGATTATAAATGTGTTGAAAGAGCATTGCAAAACTGCGAAATCGTTTATGAGATAAAAGTATAAAACCTGCACATTCGAAAAATGTATAATCATTAACAAAACACATGTTTAGAAGTTGGCAAAGTATTTATTTATCTTTTGAGACACCTACCTCTAATGAGATCGGGAAGGATCGTGAGACAAAAATTAGTGAAATTATAAATGTGTAACATTCTGTAGGATATATTTCGCGGAGTTGGTATACGAGTATTTAATATAATAGTACCTATATTATATACCGCAGGACTGAGGTAGCACTTATTTTAATCCCGAAGGTAAAGTTATGGCCCGACCGTAGAGAGGGCCATAATTTACCTGAGTACTTTAGTTGCAAGATAGGTATATATGATATTTTTCCTACTTCCGAAATTGAAACGTATACATAACATAAAAAAGGACATTTACAGAAACACGCAGATAATTATTCATTTCATAGAGAAATAAGCAAATAGATTAATAATAAGGAAGACACACATCACTCTGAGGATCTTCAGAGTGATGTACGATTTGTTTTATTGATCAAAACGTATTGATTTAAACGTATAACCACACCCTTTGGTGACACAACGAATAATTTGTTGGATTAAAAGGGTTGTAAACGTCTTCGAGGCATAACAGATACTGCCAATAATACTTGTCACTTGTTACTTAGTAACGCCATTGAATTAAAACAACTGCGACAAAGGCATACTTGTATGTTCATGTCAGAACTTATTGTTATATTATCGATTTAGATGTTAAAACATTTTAATTTTACCTAATATCATGAAACATATTTAACTTGATCCTCATTAATTGTTGACCAGTGTATATAAACAGTGGTGCGACAACACAGGATATACCTAGGTAGGTGGTATACAAAATAGGACACATATTTTAATTCTCCAAGTGTCTCATAAGTGTCTGTTACCTACTTAAGAATGTAATTTAATTTTATAGGAGGTACATATACCTAACTGTTATACAGACGCCAATTGAATATTCAATAATATTCAACAAATTCCGTCGGGATATAAATATGTGACAAATAATCATTTGCTTAAAATCAACTCCATGGAGATTATTATTATTAGCTGTCATTGGGTTTTTCACTAGACCAATGAATGTCTTCGAAAAAGCTGGAAATAGGAAGTTGAATTTTCGTAAATAGTTTTGTTGTCTCTCTTCGAGGCATTTTAATTTGCCTGGGGGTAAAAATGCCAAATGAAAAAACCCCGTAAATGCAGGTTGGAAAAGGTAACAAAAATAGGGAAAAAAGGAAAATATAATTACTGATTTTGTCATTTAAATTGAGTTAAAAATGTTTTTATATTTATTGATTTCCAGTAATATAATAAAGTTGGTATATTTTGTAGAATTTGAAAAGAAAAATGACTAAAAAACAAATAAACAAACAGAAACGGTAAATTGATCAAGTTAAAATAGTTTAAAAGATCTTAAAGAGTTTAAAATTATGGTTAAAATGCTCCCTAATGCGTGTAATGTTGTTTGTTAGCGAACTATCATTCAATTTAAATTCGGTAGTCCGCTATTGGTGGTACTATGTCGGGGTATAAAGGTTGTGTAAGTTTCTGATGGAGGTGTATCTATTGGAGTCCGTTATGAGGCGTAGATATTTTTTCTAATACCTTTAGTTTTCTTATGTTCGTGGCCGATGCGTTGACACACTGGCGCCGCGTACGTAAGGGCCGGCCTCAGTATAAAACAATAAATCAATAGATTTCAAAAAACCTGCCTCCCAAATTTATTCAAAAACGTAATTTTTGACATTAGAATATTGCTTTTACTATGAATAAGCAATTTGTTCGCTAATGATCGTATATTTTTTTAACAATTTAATTTGTAATAAATCATTGGCGTAGGGTGGGGGAAACGGGGCGGCAAATTAATAAATCCGGGCCTGATCATAACCATCAGAGATGACCATGAACGCCAACAATGAGGTGTCTTCCGTTTTTAGGTGACGTGAGTTGCCATTGTTTACAACATTGTTAAATTACGAAATCTCGATTACCCACGAAATGATGGAAATTCAAGTGATATTAAATTTTTCCAATTAGGATCGTTGTGCAATACAAAATTCAGAATAAAGTCCCAAGAACAAAGTACTTTTACAGTCTTTTGAACGTTTTACACAGCAGCTAAAAAAATGATTCATTGCCTAGGTACCACGCGAAAACTAATAAATCACGTTAATTTAATCATTCTGAGAAGACGCGGCAGAGGAAATAAAAGGACATACAAGTAGATATAATAAGTAGGAGTGTGCATGTAGTAACATCATTTTCCTACGTCCAGTAAAAAATTTAAATGATGAAATACCGTTTCAAGCTGATTGGATGTTTCGCAGTTATTTTTGCGTGAGAACTGTGAATGTAAAACGTAAACAAATAAACTTGGGCCAGTCATAAAACGGGCAAAAACTTGCGTGGCATTACTGACAACGCAACTGGAGCGTGAATAGTGCTTTCAAAATTATGTGTGAAAAAAATAAAATTCATTGATGCAAATATATCTGGGTGCTAAAACACGGTTGCGTAAGTTGCGTTGCATTGAAAACAGCTCCAATCGATAGGACGGCGACGGAATACTAGCAATCAGTGGCGGATCCAGAGGGGGGCACAGGGACACGCCCCCCCCCCCCGTCACTTTACAAATCGACCATTTAAGGGTTCGAAATCGCTCTACAATGTCTTATTTACGCATTCAATTTGAGGTTTGGGCCGTATAGCGCACCAGGTATGATAATTGTTGTGTGTAGAACACATACAGAACGCAAACCTAAGAAATAATATATATATATTATATAGATGGACGGAGACTGAGATCGAGGACGTCAACGATGACAGATCTCAGAGGATTTTAATGCTTTCATTTCTCATGCGAGAGTGTTGATTTGTTTCGCTTTAAGGTTTTGATAACTTTGTGTATTTGATGTAAAAGTTCTTGCTTTCTGTAGCCAATGTTCTTGTAATTTGGTTTCAATAATAATTATTTTCACTCTGCATTTTGTTAAGACGAGTTTGGTCTAGGATTTTGGTTAATTTGAGGTTAACTGTTGGTTTTAATTAATTAGCGGGCGTGCCTTAATATACATAAATGATTAATGAATGTATTGATGAAGTGACAGTGTTTTTGTTCGCAATTAACGCTTATAATTAGTTTTATATTTATTAATAACTTAATAGTTCTACCGATCTGTAAGAATTGGGGCATTATAATTTTTTGTTATTTCTTACAAAAGGATCGGCTAAAAACATAATACAGATGCAACCATTTTATAATGCAGCTAATACAGATACTCTTTTTATTATTCTTACGAATATAAGAAATGTACTTACGTTTTTACAGTCTGTTCTGTTTATTATCCTTATGTAGTACATGTATGTATGTAGTAAATGTAGTACAGGTTATGTATCCTTATGTAGTACATTTTATAATTTTGCCAACAAAGTACGTGCTCGTTGCGCAGCGATCACAGCGTGTCTTTCACGGACAGTGCTGTCTAGGCTTTTTTTTCTTTTTCTGACCCCATAGTTGACAGCTGGTATGGTATTTGCATTTATTACCCTGCCTGAGATTTTCTTTTTTTAATTGCGTGCCCCCCTGTTCATTTTTTCTGGATCCGCCACTGCTATAAGCAATGATATATGAAGGTATAAATTATAAATAGTGTAGGTATAATATAGGTAGGTATCTCCTATACGTATAATATATAAAACACAAACATGCCTTTTGGTTTGACAAAATACAGTTTAAAAATGATTATTATACCTAGCTGCTATTTGCGCAACGCTTTGATAATTATGCAAATTAGTGAAAGTTATAACTTAAGAAGTGTTAAATGTGTAGTGTGTGGGCATTTAAAAAAATATTATATACTTATACCTATAGGTATTATAATATGCTTTAAATTTGGACATTTGTTGTGCAAAAAGCATCCGCGAGAGTATATAAGTGGGATCGTATATAAATATTATTTATAAACAAATAAATCTTACTCATAACCTTATTATTAGGTAACACAATACCCCAGCATCTCTGACAGTACATTGTTATGCTATAAAACGACGAATACCTAATAGAAAAAAACTGTTAAATGCTTTATCGTCCGTTTATGTGACTGATGGATTGCTTCTTTAACTGATGTAAAACACCTCGTTATGGTAAATAGTTCGCCCTTCATTCGAATGCTTGAAAGTTTTTTTCAATCCGCAATTAAAATCAGATTGAATACTTGGAGGAATTCCCCGTTCTCAGAGCGCATTGAAAACGGGTTTGAATTTTCCGGCAAATTAGATTGCTGTTAATAAGTTAATTATTAATTACCCAACTTCAAGATTGAAATTATTCACACTCTAAATTGGTCTTTACAAAGGATATATTTAACCTTGAAACCTTGTACATTTTATAATGCTAAAGCACTAGGCATACCTACCTATAATTTATTTGATTATCAAAATAAGCTAATTTTATTTTTTTCTAATATCATTTACACTCGATTTATTAGATAGTGTCTAGATAGAGACAAAATGCGTCCTATAAATGCAATACAACGAAAATTATGGTGTTCTCAGTTTCTAAATTACGTATATTATATATATCGTACATTCTACCTAATATAACTATATAACTAACTGTTGTTTCGTAGCTCCTTTTGTTGTTTTAATAAGAGAGACTGGGGGTGTGGACTGTATTTCCTTGGTCTTGGTCCTAATTAATACGCTTCACTGTTGTGTTTTTAAAACTTCTTTAATAACAATTAAAGCACACATTCATACATAAACATTAACAAAAAACATAATACATTCTGTAGGTACAAGACCTGATACAAGACTCTGTTTTCTCTACATATAAGTATGAGACGTTCTTCCAGACTGATTGGAGTTGGAAAACAACCGCGAATCAACCGTTGAGGCATGCGCACTGCATCCCATTGCTACAGGCTTGTTACTAACACCAGGCGCGAAAACATTTAAAATTTAAACTTAAAAGTACTCTCAACACTAACCTAACAAGGTACCTATAATACCTTAGGTATTTAGAAGAGAAATAATCTTTAGGATTTTAGAAGAGGCAGTTCAAACCGTCCCAAACAGAGAAAACTGTCAGATACGCCACTGTATAAGTGTTTATGGTAAAACGATTGGAACGCAAATAACGTAGGTACCTATTATCAATTGCATTTGCTACGACCATTTGAAACCTCAACAAATCAATTTTCTCTCGCATTTATACAAAAAAAAACTGTTATTTTACACATGGATAAGTAAAATAATTACCGAGCGCTTTATTAATGTAAGTAATAAAGGAAATAGAACGTGTTTCGATCGCATTCCTTACTTCTTACCTCGAATAAAGCCGCTTAAGTTCTTTAAATCAGAACATGCACTCTAATAATTGCATTTTAAAACAGTGATTATAGGATTATCGCACATACCTACTTAGTTTATAGAATTGTTATAGTCTGATTAAAGACATGGAAAACGTTTTTATTATTTATTAGATAGGTGCATATATTACTTATTAGATTACTCTGTGATTCACAATGTGGTCAGCTTTTGACTTGTAACTAATATTGCGAGGTTACGTTAATATTACTGGTATAAAATTATTATTTAGGTACATTGTTTGGAAATAACTGCGTCTTTCTGTTACCTAGGTATCTTATAGCGTCGTTATTCTTTCACGTGTTTTTCAACTTTTTTAAGCTAATAAAGTTTCCTTCTGGTTCTCCACGTAAGCTGTGACATTTTATGTTCACTTCAACAAAACAACAAACAAATTAAACGCCTACTTCATACAAACAGATTTGTTATCAGTTTAGTCGTAATAATAAATATTGTTGGCAAACCGCGACAAAGAATTTGCTGCCAAAAGAAGTGTATGAAACTATATACCTATACCTACCTACCTACTATCCATGGGTCTGTTTATACGCTATATCTACTATGAGATATCTATGGCATGTATGATTTAAATGTGCATAAATGTTTTAATTTTTCTTGATTGTGAACTCTGTTTTATTTTCAGATAGCATACCTGATAGCCTTTGCATTTGAACTACTATGGATTTTGGAATCGGCGATTGCCTTACCGGCAGCCGCGGTGCTATTATGTGCGGGATATTTTGCAATGGGCCTGTTTGCAGCTCTCCTGATACACGGGCTAGCGACGGTAATTATATTTATTATTCGAATAATATCTATTAATAGGTATTAACGTTATTTTTGTACTGAGGTTGGTGGTGCTAAAAACATTGTGTATTGACATAGACGCAGGTATATACATGTATACATTTATATTACTGATTAATTACACTCAAAAAAAAGTGGCGCACCTAAAATTTGGTGAAAATTTAAACTGAAATATCTTGTGAACCAACCGTCCGATTTTGATGAATTTCAATTTGATATTTGGAGTGTACTTTCAAGAACATTTTTTTGTGCCCAACTTCTATTCCAAGTAATTTTCCTTACTGTGTTAGTTGAAAAACGGTATAGGTTTTTCAGCTCTGTTCAAGGTGCGCTGTGCAGTGTATAATGGTGGCAATATATTTTTTTTAGAAAGAGCAAAATGTTAAGCAGTCTTTTCTGAATCCGAATGTTTGTTTTTCAAATTTTTATCTCTTAAAACATAATTCATCCCACAAGGGCTCTATAGGGTTTATGTCGGGACTTACGGCTGGCCACGGTAAACATTCTATGCGGACTTCATTTAAATATTGTGTCACAACAGCAGCTGTATGGGCCCGAGCATTGTCAAGCATGAATAAAAAATCATCTCCGATATAAGGAGCAAATGGCATGACATATTCATCCAGAATGTGAATATATCCTTGATCTGTTAGCAAATTTCGTGGCAGAACACACAATCCATAGTAATTCCGGCCCACACCATTACAGAGCCACCTCCAAAACGTTCCTTTTCACGAAACGCTTCGGTGGTACCTTTCATCATGCACCATTTCTTCTCCACACCCTCAAGCGTCCATCGGGTGAATACAAGCAAAATCTCGATTAATCCGAAAACATAACACGTGACCAGTCCCATTCATTCGTAAATACGTGCAAAATTAAGCCGAGCTACCCGATGCTGTCGACGTAGCCGCGGTCCCGTTCCAAGTCTTCTGGATTTTAAATTAATGGATTTAATTCCGTTCCGAACCGTACTGTCACAAACAGCTGTCCCGCGAATTTGTCGTAGGTGACGATTAGTAGTTACAGCCGTTTGACGTCTATTTCTTAGCGTCTGCAAAAAGATGAAGCGATCATAAGAGTAGTGCTTCGTCGACTTCAATTATCACCCGTCTCCCGGTGCCACCGAATTGCCCTTCTAACAGTAGTTTCTGCGGCAACCCAACCGCACGAGCCGCATATCTCTGACTTCGGCCATCATCTATCAACACCATAATCCTCGCTACTTACTAATTCCGAAGTTATTTGCACCATTATTATCACTAACTATACTGAATTATCAAGAAACTTCTTTAAATTTGAAAACTTTACATTAAAGTGACATTCATGACTATTGTTTATTTGTATATTTTTTCCTCGGCCTACTTGTAAAAAACGTTAGTTAACGATAGTTACTCAGCTATCATTGGAATAACAATATCTATCAATGCTTTTTGTGCAGCTTTGTCAAGGTTAAGGTTACTAAAAGATAGGTTGCATGGTAACTTTCAACCAATCACAGAAAGCGCGGGCGTGACGTCACCCAGATTGCCCGTTTAAATTTATAGTATTGAAGAGTTTCAAAGATGCATCCTTTTTATTGGATATTACGTTTTGAAAATGCTTAAAGTTTTATATTATTTTAATAACTGTAAATTTATCTTTACCTTAATTTGTTTAATATATGAACAAAAAATTCTAATCACTGAAATTATAAGGTTTATACCAGTTTCATACTTAAAAATGAAACAAAAAAACATATTTACTAACAAAAGTAAATTTACCTTAATTTACGCCTATGTCTCTACTCACGTCTCAACACTATACACTCTCTACTGTAATATACAGCGATAAATATGTGGTAATTAAAATGATAAAAGAACCACTTTAGAACATCTCGACAAATACATATTTTTAAGAGAATTGTATTTAAAATATACAAATTAATGTTGGCTTTTGTATTTTCAGTATTTCTAAAAGCAAATTTTCATTCTAGTTTCGTTAATTTTATATTATTTATCTGAAAACAATGGTATTAAGCATATATTATGCTTTTAGTGATTGAAATTCGAAATGAATTCCATTGTGGATTGAAATTTTTCAACTCTTCATTAAAAAAATTATAAGCCAACAACGTTCATCCACTTTTTTTTTATTTTATCGTAGAATTGCTTTCTAACAATGAACATTTCTGTTTGCACGAATCTAGCATATTAAAAAGGTCAAATGTTTTTGTGTTGTTTCACATAATTCCAAAGGAGTTTCCTGGAATTCCTTGGAAAGTAAATCTTCCAGGATTACCTTCGTTTCTTTTCGCATCATTCGCTTGGCTCTTTCTGAACTTTGCTGTTTTTCTTCTTCCCCGCCTGGTAAAAATAATGAAGGAATAGCTGAAAAAAATAATAAAATAAAAGGCCTTCTTAGCAACTTTTGAACTTACCATTTTTTTTAGCTTCTTGGGGTGTAGTTTCAACAATCTGGCCTGAAGTTCGTCTTCATAGTCGGAAAGCTTAAAATGTTTACTGCATATCCGTTTATTAATAGGACTCCATTTATCTTTACGATGACACTTTCGTACCCATTCCTTTTGAATTTTAGGATCTTTCGGAAAAGTAAAGAACATCAACTTTTCTCCATCTTTCTTTGTAGTTTTCGAATTGTTTTTGCATGTAGCTATACTACAAACAATTCCACCAGGCATCTATATTAACAAATATTTATCAAAACAATTTTTATACCAGATTTATAGCAGAAACACTCACCTTAAAGAAGGAAGACAATCTGATCAGTCTTTATAATAATATAACAAATGTTCGAAAATAATACTAGTTTTTATCGTCACACACACACTTAATTCACAATGAAATTTACACAAGCACTATAAGCATAAACTAACGCAGTAAATGTATCTAGACTAGCTAAAGTTGTCTCTGGCTAAAGCTAAAAACGCAAACAAATAAAACGTAAACAAACATCTGGCAATCTCGATGACGCGACATCCCCTTGTCACGTCTCTCCCCCCGCCGAGTTACCGTGCAACCTATCTCCTTTTAGTAACCTTGCAGCTTTGTATCTCCCATGTCTTAAGAGCCGTTTTTCAACTAACACAGTAAGTAACATTACTTAGAATAGAAGTTGGGCACAAAAGAAATGTTCTTGAAAGTACGCTCTATCAAATTGAAATTCATCAAAATCGTTACTTTATACTAACGTACTTATTTGCCTGCAACATATTTAAGACAAATAATGAACTATGATACGTATAGATATTCTTACTTATACATACCTAACAGGGGCGGATCCAGAAATTTATCTCAGGGGGGGCGCAAATAAAAAATATTTCATGGATACCTACATATGTTTATTAAAAAATAAGCAAAGACAACGCAGAAATAAAACTTATTTAAAAATTAAACAAAAATTAGGATATCAAACTTAAAACAAGTGTTAATTTCTAAAAAATTAAAAATGTGACAAGAACAAAATATTCTTGGGTACCATAGTTTTTTTAAAACAAAGTCAAGTTTCTTTTGTGACTTACCAGATCTAAAATATTTAAAATATTGTCTAAATTTAATTCAATATATTTATTAATATAGATATTTATTATAAATATCTTTAATTTTCATATCTAACAAATTATTATTCGAACATTTCACCAAATTTATTGGAACTAATATATGTGGTCATGTGGTCTGTAGTGCACAGAGGGGGGGCGCCCCCTCTGGATCCGCCCCTGATACCTAATGAATATTCCAAATTAAGAAGCGTTTGATGGCGAAAGAAAGTGAAAAGTAGGTATTGCTGAAAATTTATGAGGAACTAAGAGCATTCTGTTCTTGAACACTTTCACCGTCAGGTGGATCAAAAGAAAGTAACATGAAATTAACACTACTCTCGATGAATATATGAGAATGGTCAATAATGGTTTGTCATAACCGCTCTACGCAATGACAGCTGTGTGGTGCGGTATTATTCAAAGTGAATCTAAATGCCACTGCCAGATATTTACATATATCTACATCGCACAGATGTTGGAATAGCTATTTATGTAACCATGATACTAAGACTACAAGATATGCTAACGCGCATGCGATCCCCTATCTCTCTCCCTCTGCTGACGTCATTCCGTGACAAATTTCAAATATTCAAATTTGACGCATCTTTAAAATACATTATTTTACAAGTTTAAATACGTTATTTTAAGTATTTTGGTCATTTGTGATTGTAATAAACAATGGTTTACTGTGCAATGTACAACCCGTACCAGTAACAATAATAAAAAAAGTAAAAATTCTTCCAGTACATATCGATACTTTAGTTTTCCAACTGCAGCAGAGATTTGCAAATTATGTGTGTAAAAGTGCTACCATTACTACCAAACGCATGATTTTAATATTAAAAATGCTAGAATATGTTCGAAGTATTTTTCTGATTATGATTTTCATGTTAATGAAAAATTATTGCAATTGCGCAAAAATAAGTGGAAGTTGAAAGATAATGCTGTACCTTCACTTCTTTTTTACCTTGTATACCTTGCCTTTTACTTTTTTCTTTAATTGTGGATGACATAATTATATTAATAAATAATTAATAGTATGAAATATATACGTTATAAAAGAACATCTTAGCAAAAGGCTAAATATGCCAAATAAAACTTAGGTTATGGTTATGTCAAAACTTACTTTTAGTGCGGTTGTGTGTACATGCTAAATTTATGCCTGCTCTAAATAGTAAAAAAAACTGCACTATGTACGAATAATAATAATTGTACGAATTTAATCAGCAATATAAATTTAACACTAAAAAATCCAAAAACCAAACAAACAACATCCGACATCTGCAAAATCAGAACAGCAACACGACACGGGAAGAAAATGAAAAATAACCGAAGCTAAATTGGCGCGTATGTTCAAAGGAAATGTGATTATTTTTAGTTTTTTTGTGCCGGTTTTGATAATTAATTATATAAAATAAACTTGATATATAATAGTAGACCTTTAACGGCAAAGTACCATCTCCCAGCTCTCCGACACCAGCTATTTGCCAGTGTTCGGGGTACAGGGCCTTTAATGAGCGGGAATATCATGTTGGTTGGGTTGTCTTGTTCTTTTTTGTACCTACCTGTACAGGGCATTTAATAACTTGGGAGATTATTTTTGACCTAATGAAACCTAATGAAAGTGCTTGATTAACCGAGAGAAATTAAAATATAAAATGTTTCTCAAGTTCGTAAACACCATGTATACTTAAACAACGTCCAAAATAGTTATAACAGTGGAATCATAACGAAACTTTATAATAAAACCATGTTAAAAGCTTTCGTCTCCATATATCACCATACATTTTTGTCACGGGGTGACGTCATGGGCAAGTTTGTTCAAAACGCGTTTCTCAAGTGATCATATCTTGTACTCTTAGTATCATGTTATGTAACTAGTTGGGAAAAGTACTATTTTGTGTAACGAGCAGATTTCTGCGAAACGAGCGCTAGCGAGCTATACTAAATTTAACGATAGAAAAACTGATTTTTCAACGGTATTTTTGACATCAACACCGATCCATAAAAATTAATGAACTAAAATGCATCATTTCTCAGGAGAACAAGCAATTTTTACAGGCCATATTGCGAACTCATACCAGAGATATATAATATATATCTACATCTCTGACTCATACACATAGCATAACGCATAACCTATATTTTTAAGACTTAATTGCTTGTTGCCCGTGTTGGTTCTGTTTTTCTCTATTCACTTTTGTTTATTTAAATAGTGTGTCTTAAAATATTCGTGTTGTGCTTTATTATACTTCTTTTTCCCTAACGATGTGTTGCCTAACTTTCAGTATAAACTTGTTACTACCATCTAGGTAAATTATAACCAAATGCACTAACACAGGATCTATTAAAATAGAATGTCAAATATCCAAATAGATTTTCTATCGTTAAATTTACTATATCACCCACTCGATACTATTACACACTCAATATTTATTTTTAACAAAGAAAAATAAATGAATATGCAAACTGTTTTTAATTTATTTAAAATGATACATGTATAACTGATATTCCTTCCCTAACATACAAACTTGAACACAGAGAACATAATTTTACAGCTTGTTTTAATTTATAATAGTACCTATAAACTGTACAAAACAAAACTAAAACATAGAATTACTGATGGTTAAATAAAATGAGTTTATTTTTATGAGTTCCCTGCAGACCAATGATCCTTGAATTTTGCAGTATATTTTTTAGCAAAGTTAGTATATAGTCTGATTTTTGTCTAAGCAAGTATTTCTTTAATGAATCTAAAACTATGGTTCTCTTCACTCGGCAATAGTACAGAGCGATAATATTTTACTAAATCTGGAAATAAATTAGGGTAAATTAAAAAAAAATTGCCCAGCCACTACTACAAATTTTGTTATGAAATCAGTTGGTACCTAGTCTATGTCTGGCTAATAATAAGTTTCTTATGTTCACTTCAACATTTTCACATATCTTTACTGTATTTGGCGATGGCGCTTGCAAAGCAAACCTCCTACTAAAACATTATATTAACTAATAGATACAAAAATTCAATAAAAAAATACCTTTATTCTCTCTATTAATTAATCTATAACCTACCTACTTCAACGTAGGTACTTACTCATTTTTTTCCGTCTCGCATTATTAAAAAAATAGTTAAAAACAAAGTGTTAGACATTAAAAATAAGTATACCTATTTATAAAATGTAAAAATGTACCGATATAAGTTAGATATAATTAGGTACCCAACTAATTATTTCGTTAGGATAAGAATGTTATCTTTTTTACATGCGCTCTGGTATGTAATGGTTGAACAGTAGGTAACATTTATTCATATATTTGTATTGTGCTTGTTGATATAATAATAATTTATAGGAGGGAAGGCGGGAAGGTCATTAACCTGGAAACAGTTAGTTATTATTGGTTTCGCACGCACCAATAGCAAATAATATACCCACCTAAAAATATTGGTACAGAAATAATTTTGAACTTATGCAATATTTATTTTATAAAAAAATCATTTATTGAAAATTTTAAATTAACAAATTGAAATTAATTTAAAAATTCAATGATTATTCCTAACATAATTATTACCTAACTTGCAAAAAAAACTTCATGACAAAAAAAATCATAACAAAACAAAAATATAACAGCCAAGAAATTAATGATTCATGTTTAAGATTGTTCTTATGGAACCTATGATCACGTTCCATTGCATTTTTAAAAATTTGTAGATATTTTCTAACCTTTTTTTTTTAATTAATTATTAGGTTCAAATTTTTAAAATTTATCTTATCATCTTGGTTTTCCTGTTTATTCTAGTGGGTAAAGGTTCTAGATTCTAAATGATCGGAATGATTAAACATAACGTACAATATTATAAGTTATTTAGGTTTAAGTTTAGTTATTTAAGTTAGGCAGGCTTGGGGGATGTGCTGTGGCAATCCAAGTGAGACCTGGGACATCTGCCGCGGACGCGTGGTCCCATATAAATGGTAATGAGGACCAGAGTAATAAATCTCGGTAACTCATTGTAGAGACTTTGCCACCAAGCCACCCGTAATAAATAGGATGGTTGGAAGAAAAATACTCAAGTAAAAATGCACAAAGGTCCTAATGTATCACTAATATGATTCTATAATATAAAACTGGCGTTCTATAATATAAAACACATTGGCACAACAATACAAATAGCATGTTCATTGTACGTGTATATGCGTTTTGTACTGACTTTCTTCGATATTATTTGTCCTATAGGCGTTTACTCCAGCGCCCCCAACAGCGTTTCTAGTAAGTTCTTGCTAGTCAATTTGCAATTTGACAGGATAGACGTTTTGTAGATTATAATTATTTTGTACTCTTAAATTATTAAATTGTCCCCGCTGCGGTATAGATACGCGTTCATCATACTCTGGAAACAATTGTTGTGTAGGGGGCTGTCAAAATAATTACGGAAATACTGACGGCGCTGTGAAATTTTACACTTTACCTAGCAGACCACCCCATGAAAGGACAAGACGAGATATTTGGTTAAGTAAAGTGAAGAGAAACTGGTGATTTAATTTCATGTTTAGTCTTTACATGCATTTTATTACTCACATTTTTATAGTGTTGCTAAGCAAAAGTGGGAACCAACCAATTTTTCCCCTTTTCTATGTTCCCAGCGGAAAAATGTGAGAAGATAATTTGCTCGAAACCAAAATATATTATTTTTCTTTCCATTTCGACTTATGATTATTGTAAATATTTATGTTTTCATACACAACACTTTCACTTCTTTGCACAGCACCACACTAAATGTCAAACTAGTTTGTTGTCTAGTGAAAACTCGTATGACTCACCGAGGGAGGCGCTCGGGATCAATATTTGCCGGTCGCCTATACCCAACACAGATCACATTCATCTTCATCCATTCCTATCCTAAGTTCATATCTTTCCTCAAAATAGGCATAAGTAAAGTTAAACCTTAGATTCCTAGTCCCGAAAAGCTATTTTTTTTAAATCAATTACATGCACTTTTCATATGAAGCCAAGGATATTGCAGGTACTTAATATTAGCAAGATATTTTAGTAATGCCATTTTTATTCCAGAAAAATGCAGTCTGTTTGATTGCGTGGATGTTTGCAGTCACAATACTCACCTTTCCAGAGGCTGGGATGGTAATTTACATGAGTATACAGTATTGGGTATGTCGCGACTACTGAAATCCATTAAATCAAGTTTAGTTATGTAATCTCCTAATTTTTCTCATCCATGCATTAAAACTGACATTTTCGTACGCAATATGAGTATGGAAAGTGAAACTTTTCCGAACAAGTGCAAAAAGTAAAATATAGTGCTAAAAAGTTATTTCAACAATACAAAAATTCTGACGGCAACGGTCTGAAAATTGAACTGTCATTATAAAAGTATCAAAAATTTTATTGAATTCTTTTAATACATGAATGAGAACAAATATTGTATGATACACGTGTAAAAATAATGTTTAAAAGCACTTATATGAATGGGCCTTTGCAATGATTTTTTATTGCTTTATGTGATGGTGTTTTAAATAGTGACGTCACAGAGCCTACGACCTTGAACATGACACAACGGTGTATTAGTACTATATTCCAATGTTGCTTACCTACCTGCTTTTTGACAGTGAACGTTGAAATTGACTTTCTTGTTGTTCACACTTGACATCTACTGATAAATAATCAAAGTTTGACATGTAAAACTCGTCCACCATACTAAAATCATCTTTCGGCATATTTTCTGCACTTCATTTAGAAAATTCTGGCTCCATTTTCGCACAATAATGTACAGAAACAAAGCAAAACACAATTCGTAGAGAACGCAGAAAACATAACCACAAAAACTAAGCGTAAACAACTACAGCTGGGGACAAATAATGCTGCCAACATAAATCCAGGCTGTGTGACGTCACTCTGTCTCAAGGTCAATGAGTGTTCAAATTACTATAATAAATACTATTTTTTTTACTAAACACTGTGATATTTATATTCGAAAAAAGTCGTACGATGTGAATATCTATCAGTTAGCTTTCAAATAAACATGTTTGTTTTGTCATTTCAGAATCTAGTAAAAACTCACAGAATACTTGCAGAACTCACTTTGCTCGATTGGCAAAGCGGCACTTGTATCATATCATAAATTGTCTATTTTAAAAAAATTTCAAAAATTGAAATTATAGATTTTTTAAAATTATTAATAATCAAAAACCTCTCAATCAATGTATGTCATTTTTATAGAGGATAGAGAGTCTGTATGGTGTGACGGAGCTGGCCTGCTGGCTGATCAGGATAGTCGTGAATGTGATAGAAGTAATTTTGATCCAGTCTCTCTACACGACGTGGAAAGACGAGGAGATTGTAGATAAGAGATTAAGGGACTTAAACATGGCGGCCATACCCATTCCCAGGGAGAACTTACCCCCGTTGCACAGTCAGTATTATCAGAACAACGGCTACGACCATTCCATGGAACAACTCAATGCCACTCTCAGTAGGTCAGTAATAATTGCGAAATGATTTATTTCCAACGTCCTCTTATTCAAACTTACGTTACGGGATAAGTATTCAATATTTTCTTAGGTATGGGTCAACACCACAATTATGGGCAGGTCCGTTGCCAAACAATATGTTACCGATAGCATTCGACGGATACCAATTCTGCACGACGCAGAGTGAATTTAACGCCAGCATTTTCATGCCCAGCGTCATAGAAAATGACATGACAGGTAGGTAATGAAATGACTACGTAACTACTCGCGTAACTACTCTACTACGTAACTACTCTACTGCAAAAAAGTGAAGTACAGCGGTTCAATTACGAGATATCAGAATAGATCTGTCCACAAAATTTTGCTTTCAACTGAAAATGATAGATCTATGGATATTATAAATCCCTATAAAGTAAAAAAAATAATAGTTATTTACTTTCTGCGTTATTCGTAATAGAAATTACCCCAACGCAGCGAGGCTAGGAAAATGCTCCCGCGAGCGAGACTAGGCGGATGACATCACATGCCAGCTGTATGCGTCAGACTGGATGTTATTGTTATAGCACAGAAGAAAGGGCTTACTCTCTTCTGTGGTTATGGTAAGGTTAAGGTTCTGTGGTTATAGTGACTATTATGAGCTAGATCGGGCCGGTTAATTGTGCGAATAGTTATTGTTATTGCCGATAGTTATTATGCCGACTTCAATTTCACACCACTGAATTGGATTGGGGCTGGTTAAAGTCGGTATTTGACGCGAGAAAATTTGATACCTACCGTAATCACGTCTACGTTCGGCAAATTATGTGGATCTCCTCTCTGGAAACCCTCCTCCATATTTGACGCGAGAAAATCTGATACCTACCATAATCACGTCTACGTTCGGCAAATTATGTGGATCTCCTTTCTGGAAACCCTCCTCCATATTTGACAACAAGCAATAAACAAACTATATTTGACGTTCTAAAGGCACGACTAAATAATACTGTGAATAATAATATATGCAGACTGCTCTAACGAGAACGTCACGGAGTGTTACCAGTTTTTTACTTTCTGTGCTAGCCAAATTGACTAACATAAGTCGCCCAAATGTCGCCAACAGTAAGGGCACTGGATCACGTAAACTCCACAGAAAATGAGTATTAATGAAATTAAATTAATCCAAAACATTAACTTTTAAAAAATTAATAAATAGAAAAATATTAACGCTAATTATGATTACGCATACGCACAGAACACAAATTACAGCTTACAGCAGACATTATCACAGAACAGACACAGCTGTGCTGAAACTGACAGTAGTGCCGGTTCAGTGTCTGTGCAGTCCAGAGATAATCTCTGATCTCTGGATTAGTTATCAAGATATCTCTGCTGCAGAGAAATGATAGAGACAAAAGAGAGAAATGTTGCCAGTTTTTTTTTCAGTACATACAAATTACAAATCAATTTAATGTCGCCAATGTATTATTTTTTTCACAGTGGCGCATACACAAGTGGCCAATTCAAAATTTTTGTCGCAATGACGTATACTCAAGTCGCCCATTGGGCGATTTATCGCCAAATGCGACTGGCAACATTGCCACGGAATAAACCTAACGCTGTACAGTACGGAGTACGGTTGATCTATGGCGTCTGCAGACCTAGCAAGCATGTGACGTCGAACCAATGACAACGCGTTCCGATACAAATATATTCTAATATATATATTAGCTTTTAAGTCCTTTGCTATTCATGTTTTGGATTAAATTTTCGCAATTTTCAAAATTGGTGCGCGAGCTCTTACATTCAAAATAAAAAAATAACATTCTAAAGTATTGTTATTGAACCTACTTGACAGCTTTTAATCACTATTAGAAATTGATTTGAATGAATGAATATCTTATATTTTTTTACCCAGTTTTTGTATTTTTATAGTTTCATCTAATTTCAGGTAAAAAAGCTCAATCCCTTATGGACCTGCGCCTCCTGGAAGGCAATACAATCGTGGAGGAAAAACTGGGCCACCAACTACAACCGTGGTTAACCCAGTCTATTACGGAAACCTCGAGCGCCATAATACCCAACTACCACTTGAGGACGGACAGAAAATCCAGCCTGCCTAGGCTAACGAAATGCGCCTCCGTGGACGCCTTAAACGACGTTAACAAAGACAGCCACATAATCCGGAACCGCACCGGCTTCTACGCCCAGCCCGTAGCCAATTACGGAGTACCGATCTATTACGGCCCATTGGACGGCCCCGACTTTCTTATATACAAAAAGCAGGTGGATAGGCTGACCAGCAAAAATTCACTCAGCAACGCGTCTGCTGATGACGTGCAAAAATACAGAGACGTTGCACTTTGAGGTCAAACACGCGCGGCGGTAGTGATCACCAGTCCTTATATGAAACGTTAAAATGTAACCAAGACAATAGTTACCCTTCAAGTAATAGTGATACTATTATTTTTAATTGTAAGTGTACAGTATCGAATATGACTCTTACGACCGTAACTCTTTAGGCGCTAACCGCAAACATGTAAATAAACATCACCAGTAACAGTATATTTTTATAAGCAAAATCGTACTACATGATAATATAATGTACTTATAAATCGACTGCTCACTATTTATATTTTTTTTAAATAGATTTCTTATTATTTCCACATTATTTGCTTTAATACCACACCTGACCTAAGCCTAACTGGAACAAACGACTCTGTCGCACAGAGCTGGAAGCACATCAAACCTAATTGATGACTGAGGCCCATGGCGGCGTCATCGGCTGCGGATTTTGCAAGTACGACATCACAATGGCCGAGATGGACAGCATGAAGGAACTTAAAATCTGCAAGATTGAGTTAGAAAAATATACAAAAATAGTGTAAGGCGTAAGGTATTAAAAATGCAACAAGTTAATATTTGGTACAATGAGACCTTAAGTCTCACAATTTTTTAATTTTAAGTAAAATTTTCATACATTTTTCAGCAAACTGTAGATAAAATGACTAATTTCAACTTACATATCCAGTATCTTTTTAAATGCTTGCGTTTTATTCATTATACAGGGTTAATTAAAATATTGTTGTAGAACCCTAATTTTAAAACGCCCTGTGGAATAATTTCACGAACAAATTCTTGCAAAATACCAATTTTTGTGAAGAACCATATGCCTTTCCTTTCATATGTTTTAAGATAGTGTTTAGATAATGAGTCTTCACTATATGAATTCGGACTATGATGTATCCAATTTCGGCCCTCCCCCCGTGATTTTCGTCTATTATGTCTGGACTTTGGCATTTCAACAGTTATTTTTTCACTTTTTCACTTGAACACACCAAAACGCTATACCACAAGCGCACAGGCGAGTTACTTATCCCACTTCTGATGTTAGAAATTAATAATTACACCTAATAAAATAGTACAACTTAATTAATATCCGATATTGGATGTACACACTAAAGAATATATCTGTATTTTATGAAAGTCAAAGCGAGAATGTCGCCCTGTTCGCCTTCGCCACCTGTGCCTTTCCAGTATCGCTTTCAATCCCCGCCTCAACGCCCATTATCTTCAGCAAAAATTTTATATTTTGTCTGCTATTAATTTATTATTTTTATGTTAAGGAAAAAACTCATTTTGGCATATGAAAAAACTTTCATTTTGTTTTTTATTTCATGTGTTTAGGTGTATGTTCATTTTTCGGGGTAAAACGAACTTGTTAGACCAGGGCTGAAGCCTTTGAAAATGGTAAAAAGTGAAAAAAATAATGTAGGACGAAACCCATTGGAAAAGGAAGAGAATATAACAAAATTGAAAGGAAAAATAATATACGGGCGATCTGAGGTCGGGAAGTGGAAGGGGGTGAGTTTTTAAGGGTAAAAAACGGTTTATCTCGGTTTCCGGCAAAACTACAAGCCCTATGGAAAAAAGTTCCAATAACGAAGTTTTTGTTTTTTTTTCTTTCATAAAAAAAATGTTTTTAAAGAAATTTGGTCAAAATTTACCTTTTTCAGTCCCAAACACTCATTTTTTTTATTTAAAATATTTATTTTTTCACCTTATTTTGACTTAATATCAAAAAAGCACTTTCACACGTTACGTTACTTCCTAGTGTTGATTGAGGGACATATTGCTAGGCCACGTTCCGAAGCCGTTTTACATCAATTAACGCTTCTTACATCGAATGTAAGTTCACACCCCCTTGTAGCTTCATCTTGTAGCTTAAATTTAATATTTAATGAGAGCCACTCCAACCCTAGCTACTCGGGTTTCAAAAGCAATGTTCATTTTACATTTTATACCCTGGTTCCGAAATAGTGTGCAGTTAATATCGAAAAGGTACGGTTTATATGTATATTTATATATTCTGAGATTTTCTATGTCATAAATGTAATTAGAAATTAATAAATCAACTTTCTTTACTGAAAAAAATTGCAGCAGTCACATTTTTTTCCCCCTTTAAATCCTGTCTTCAATATTTAGAACAACTATTTTTGCATGTTTTTTGCAATCTTTATGTTTTATGGATTTGTAATTTTTTTGTTTATCAATGTAACATGGAATCTTAAATTTTACATTCGACGTAAGAAGCGTTAATTGATGTAAAACGGCTTCGGAACGTGGCCTAGCAATATGTCCCTCAATCGACACTGGGAAGTAATGTAACGTACGAAAGTGCTTTTTCGATATTAAGTCAAAATAAGGTGAAAAAATTAATATTTTAAATCAAAAAAATTACATTACAGTGTGTTTGGGACATAAAAAGGTAAGTTTTCACCAAATTTCTTTGTAAAAGAAAAATAAAAAACCAAAAACTTGGTTATTGGAATTTTTCACATAAATTTTGAGGTTATGTGAAAAAAGTGTAAATACAATAGTTGTAGATCTTTTTATTACCTACAATTTTGCCATTTAACTTTTTTCCATAGGACTTGTAGTTTTGCCGGAAATCGAGATAAACCCTTAAAAACTCCACTTCCCGACCTCAGATCGCCCGTAATTTTTTTTTATATTAATTTTTGTTATATTATCTTCCTTTTCCAATGGGGTTCATCCTACTATTATTTTTTTTGCTTTCAAAAATTATCGACCCTGGTCTAATTGGACTACTAAATAGTGAGAGTACAAACCTGTTTGGTATCGTCTGATATTCTGGAGTTTGCGAAACTGATACAAGAACAGTAGAGGGCAACCCAAGCACACCATTTCAGCCTCATCATGAGTCCGCACATACTAAAAATCATACCTAGAACCAAAAATAATAATTATATATCCATTCCTACCATTTAACATAATACTACGCAGAGAATGTTAACAGATGAGTATTTGGTGATAATATCATATCTGTTTTAAATTTATAGTTTTGGTAACGATTTTCATTTATTTAATGTTGACTTCGATGCAAGTGATTCCTTATCATCAGACGTCTCTAAATATTGACAACCTTACATTACTTTTCATTAGTGATGAGTTTCATATTATTTATAGCAGACATCTCATATTTGAGCGTGTATATAAAAAAACGTAAACAACCGAACGATGTGGAATACCCAAATTATTTGAACAGCAACAGCTCAAAATTGTACATAATGATAAAAAAAGTTCTTTTTCGTTTCTTTGCATTTTCTGAGAACACTTACCATAGTAATGTATTTTTTTTACACCATCAAAAAGTAGAGATATCAACGGACAAAAAGCCCACCGACTTTTTTAAAAATGCAGATATTTTCGATTGTAAATTAGGGTGCCTTTTCGATATTAAGTCAAAATAAGGTGAAAAATAAATATTTTAAACCAAAAAAATTACAGTGTGTTTGGGATATAAAAAGGTAAGTTTTCACCAAAATAAAAAAAAAAAAAATTGTAAAATCAAAAAGACCTTGTTTATTTGAATTTTTCACATAAATTTTGAGGTTATATGAAAAAAGTGTAAACACAAAAGTTGTAGATATTTTTATTACCTACAACTTTGCTGTTTGACTTTTTTCCATAGGACTTGTACTTTTGCCGGAAATCGAGATAAATCGTTTTTTACCCTTAAAACCTCGCCCCTTCCACTTCCCGACCTCAGATCGCCTGTAAATTATTTTTCCTTTAATTTTTGTTATATTCTTTCACTTTCTACCATTTTCAAAGGCCTCATCCCTGGTCTATTATAGCAGTTTCTAAAAACCACTGGCCAAGTAAGAATGACATAAGGTGGACAATTTTGATAGACAGTGGAATTTTGGTCAATGAAGGAGCAATTTTTTTATCAAAATTCGGCCTCATTGGTCCAAATCTCACAGCAAAACTTCAGCTGTAGACCATGAGATGTCGCTATCATAGAAAATGTATTTTGTGTGTTTTTTGTCATCAATGTAAAGATTAAAGATGCAGATCACAATGTAGCCTAATGCCGATAAATATTTTGTCGATTCAGTGACGCAAAAATAGATGTAAAATTTGATAACAATTAGATAGCGTTTACAATACCTGGGTCATAAATAGTGTGGAGTGATTCATACATAATATCACACCACCATCACAATTGAAGGGTCTGCCTATTTGCAATGGATCACAGAATTTCTTAATGTGCAAATTCGTGTATATTCTATAGAAATGGTGGGCAGAACTCATTAGTAACCGGGTCTACCGCTCTCATTGGTGAGTTTTAGGCGGTTCTAAATTAAATTAAATTTCATTGGTCAGAGGTAAAGACGCCGGATTTCCTTCGATATATTGACGCATGCGCTGTTTCATGCATGTATGTTTTGGCGCTACAGTGGCGGTCCATTTTGTCTTATGTACGGTTGATTCGCGATATAAATTAATTATAATATTGTGTTATACGCGAGTGTTTAGTGTTTTTATGCGATGGAAGCGACGAATGCGAGTAGTACTTTTTATTGGTTCTAAAACCAATAATTCCAATCGTAAGCAACCGAATTTGACAGGAGGAGAACTGAAAATGATCAAAAATGTATACGAAGGATTATTCTTACTTAAAAACAATGTTAATAACATGGATATTTAATTTAATTTTTTTTTATTCTGCCCCCTCTAAAATTATACGCCTATGGAATTTCGTTCCCTTATCCCCTCATCTCCCTGAGGCGTCCATATGCTGCTGATAAATCACTCCACACTATTTCGGAACCAGGGCCATATAAATCCTCGTATAAATCCTACATTGCTGGCTAGTTGAAAGTATATTTAATTCATTTTGCCGACATACAAATAATTTTTCTCACAACTATGGTGACAGAACTTGCACGCCGTTATCGTGTGTATGAAAATTTAGCTCCTGAAATAGTCAACTACTTTCAACTTACTTTCTGTCAACTAAAACTTAATTTCTGTCTCTCTTCCTACACTTTCCCCTGCACATGATTTTAGTAGTGTAACGTTAGTGGTGTGCTAACTGTGTTTTGTTTTTGTTTCGCAGCGAATGTTCCTTTTGCCAAAAAATAAAGTCCAAAATTATACCGGTCATATCGTTTACGTTATTATGTAAAAGAATAAAAACAAGGTGTCCACTTAAAAACTTCTTTCCATTGGTGGGAAACACTGCTCAATTTTTCTCTAGACATCATCATTCCCAAAAAAACAGCCTACTACCAACATTTTGCAATTTATTTGTATAAATTATAATCTCATGGCCACAATATAAATTAACAAACACTGCTATATGTAACGAAAAGGCAATATAACTTGAGTTACAACCATTTCTCAGTACACGCCACTACCAGACAGCACGCCGCCTGCCGTGAGGACGCACACTATCTGGCCAAGACTAGTATCTATATAAAAAGTAAAAAAACGGTTTCCATAGTATTTATTTCATAATAATATAATATGTATATATATCATTCTGTAGTGGTGTTTTGTAATAAAATATAGAATGAAATCCAATAATAAATGTTTCCGTACAAAATAAATAACACGACACAACAAGGATTACAGGTATTCATGTCTCCAACAACAGAGACGTCGCAAAATACTGGACCTTGAAGATATTTATTTAAGCAATAGTTGATCGCCTATACCGGGCGCTGCAAAGCTGAAGGCCGGCAGAAGGCGGAACTGCTAGAACTGTTTCAAGTAACAACTGAAAACCCCGAATTTTGAAAACAAAAAGTTTTTGTCTACGTTAGAGCGACTTATTACTTGCAGGCGCCCCGCATACGCAAGTTAATAATATTAGAATATACCTTTACATAAAAATATGTAAAAATTACACCTATGAATTAATACAGTCAGGAGCAGTCCAGTCATTTTAAACAATATTTATATTTCCCTAAAAAGAAATAATTTCATTAGTAATAACACAGCCATAATTGTCTAACTTTTCCCATTAAAAAATTTGCTAGAAATTCCCTAAGACATTGATTAATATTCACGCTACCGTCCTCTCGCACACACTCTATCTCTCTCTCTCTCTCCCGACGGAACAACAGCCTATACAAGTAGTTCAAACGCACCGCTGCCCGTCATACATAATCCGGCCAATGCCCCCTAGGAAGTAATAAATGCAACTTGAGCAGCTTACATGGGTATGTAAAACGAGAGACTGCCTCCTGATCCAGAGGATTATGTATCACGGCAACGTCCTAAAAATCTAAGTCCAAGGCGTTAATAATAATAGTGTACACTAACAAAATAAAGCAAAGTAATATATAAGTAAATATTCCTTGAGTAGCATACATTTCTATAATCCCCTATGAACTAGACACATGTTTATACTTTACTATTAGCGATGAGATAATATTCTTCTTTACACGGGATTATTTATAAAAATAGTAATATTATAATTGTGGTTCGTTTTTAAAGTAACAGAGTAAAAGGGAAACAAGGAAATGGTGTAATTAAATCACAGTTTCGAATAGCACCAAATCAAAAATTTGGCTCAATTTCCCTTCCTTATTTACACACACTTTACAAAATTTTACACAATATACAAATTTTTGGGCTGGCCAATCACAATCCCACAATGGAAACACTGTATCGCCATAAACCGTGATCAGATGGAGGACGAGAGCACGTCACTAAAGAACTTACACAGTGCAGCCCTAAATATCACTTTGACTCCTGTATCAAAGGAGACAAACATACTTGATAACTTACCAAACTTGTGATTGCTACGGAAAATTTAACTGATTACATAATATATTAATAGCAAGCAGTTTATGCTAAAGGAATTTCATTTGTTTTGGCTAGCATCTTCCCCATAAACCAATAAATTATGTGGTGTTTGTTCAGGCGCTGATTAATCCTTCATCTGCTCAGGTATGTCTAAGTACATTTAATATTTCCCAAAGAAGGATAACAAAAACTTGGAATGTTAGAACTAATCGATAGAAAATGCCACCAAGGTAAATAATAAAACTGACACTTGAAACGAAACAAAATACCTGTTAATATTGACACACTATCAAAGCAACATTGATTAATTTTGGACAAGCACACTGACTTTTGACAGTTGTTCAATGATTTAAACAAATGAAAAAATCATACAGAAAATTGAGAGGGTTTGTTTTGTGGTTGGTAAAACAGCCTTTTCACCTTTAACTTGCCATTAAATAAAGGGGCAAAGTGGATACATTTTCTGACAAGTCCTAACATACCAGGCAAATATTACTTTCGAGGCACCAATGTAGAATCTCCCGAGAAGGAAAAGAGGGGCGTAACAAAAGTGTCCGGTACAGAAAGAAACAACTGGCCGATTGATAGTAGCGAGTTTACTGTTGCTGCTGCTGAGGATTGAGTATGTCCCCGGCAGGCATGGAGTGACCTTGAGTATTAGTAGGAATGGTAATGTGACTAGGATTGGCGACAGGTGTGCTAGACTGTGGTACGCCGACCGTGTTAGCGTTAGAACTAGGAATATAATTCTGAGCGGGAGGGTTACTAAGCACCGCGGCGGGCTGCGCGGTGATAGGGGGCGTAGGCGCGGCGTTCTTGGGGATCTGAGACCGCAGGAAGTTGTTCTCCGTCTCCAGCTGCTGTATCCTCTCCATCAGCTCGGCAATCTTCTCCTTCAACACCTCCACTTCCTCCCTCACCGTATACATGAGGTGGCTCTTCACCAGGTCCATGGCCTGCTCGATCTTGTTATCGATGGCGTTCACGACGGGATTAGTCTTTGCTGGGTCGTCGGCGCACTCGCTGGCCTCATGGATATCGTTCGCCTCAGTCGTGTTCTCATTGGTATCGAGAACGGTCAAACTATTCACGTTCATGGGGAACTGCGGGTTAGTGTAAATGTTGCTAGGTAGGTGGTTTTGGTCAAAGTTCTGCGACTGCATGGGCATCTGCTGTGGCTGACCCACTTGGGTGGCATTCTGTGCTTGCGTCTGCTGATTTGGCATGTTCTGCTGGTAGGACGGCTGCGGATACTGCTGGCCCTGGATTACGGGCAACGATTGGTTGCCCTGCACGGGAATATGGTTCTGGATATTCTGCTGCGACAACTGGGTCTGACTCGACACTGGCTGCGGCCCGTTAGAGTTAAGAATCACACTTTTTGCGCCCTGCGTGGGCAAACTACCCGACACCTGTTCGTTTTGAGGCGCGAAGTTATGTCCGTTGACTAGCGGTTGCGACACGTTCGGTTGGCCGGCATACGTCTGGCTCTGTTGGAAATTCGTGGGGATCTGAACGGTCTGTGATGTGGGAACAAACGCACTGTTTTGGTTCTGAATCAGGTTGGCGGGCAGGTATTGCACGTTGGGGTAGTTCTGAGGCATCGTGAAACCGCCCGCATTAGGCACTACGCCGGTGAAGTAAGGTTGATTACTTATGAACTGAGCAGGCATGCTGCTGGGCACTTGCTGTGGCAACGCCTGGTTTTGCAGCGTGGCCACCTGCGGGTAGAAATACTGCCCTTGTGGAATCATCTGCGGTTGCATGTTGGGAAAGAACTGGGTGCCATTGCTGAACCCACTCTGCATCAGCATCTGCTGGATCTGCTGCTGCGGAAGGCTCTGCGTCTGCAGGTAAGTGCCCCCAGTGATCTGAATGCCTCCAGAGGATTGCGGGGCTCTCGCTGTACCCGCAGGAGGCGCCTCGTCCACGTAGTCCATGCATTTCCAACGGCCTCTCTTGAAAGGCTCCAAACTAGCTATTTTTACCACCTTGAACCTATCATTACGGCTCGGGGTGGAGTGCAGCTCCTTACTCTCGTCCGGAGGCTTGGCTGTTGTGTCGGTCACCGTTTCGGTGGGGGAAGTAAATGTCTCTGTGGAGATGTCGTTGGGGACGTTGTTGGGTATAATGGCAACGCCGTACTGAGGGCTGGTGGGTATCACGTTGCTAGCATTGGTCGTTACGGCAAGCTCATCAGTTACTGGCTGAACTTCTTCAAGATGACAGGGGGCTTGAAGGTTCGGTTCTGCGTTCACAGATGGCTCTGCGAATTTGTCCGAGGCCTCAGCTATATTTGCCGTGGTCGGGTGTTGACCTACGGAAAATCTCAGAGTAATATTTGACTATACTATGGATTCACGGTACCCACTCACACTCAATACGGCTGCTCTCTATCATATACTCTTGGTAAACAATCTTATAAAACTACTAATAACTTCTTTACGTGACAGTAATAGAAGCCGCAGCATGATCATCATAACTGTTTTAGTAATACCAGTCTATTAGCAGATATAACAGCTCATTTTAACATCATATTCTTAGAATATCATCACAAGTCTAATAGGTTTTAAATTCCCTTTTAAGATTGAAATCCAAAAGTGATTAAGATTACAGTGGCCACTAAACAACTATTTTTACTGCCCATTAAGTATTTATATTCTTCTGCTCATATATTATTCATTTACAAAGCGTTAAAAAATTATTTACTCAAATCTAGCAAATTAATAATTTCTACAATATAAGTAGGTAGGTATATGATATTGGTACATAAATGCTAGAAATCCAATAAACAATGGCACTGCATTGGGTACCTACCTATTTCCCTAGTTTGGTTAATATTTCATTTTTGGCAATAATTCTGACGTGTGGAATAAATTATTGTTCACATTTTAGATCATATTCGGATGGTAAGTAATTGCATTCATTCACATTACATATAATAATTATTGTATTGTCAATTGTCATTATTTATATTTTTGGTTGATGGTATTTATAGACGTACTTATTTGACCTAATTATGCCACACTTGGCATTCCCATTCAGGAATGATTTCTAATAACCTGTATAGTTTACAAAGTCAAGATTTACTGCCTAGGCCTTTTGCCTAATCTGTAAATTGCTATAACATCTAGGTAATTTGTGCTAAAACCATGATTTATTTAAAACACAACAAATTTGTTGGTGGTACTGGACAAGAATGTTTGCATTGGGACAGTGTAGGCTATTGTTTAAAATAACTGGCTAAACAGACAATGGCGCTAAAAATAGAATAATTGGATTAGTACTCACCCAAGATATTCATGTAATCAGGGGTAAGGTCTTCTTGACCACTTCCATTATTTGTTTTGGGCACGTAACGTTGTACTTTTTCGGCTCGTCGTGGATCTGCTTTCATTGAATGGTCTATGTTGATGTTCATTTCGACCTGACAAATTAACATTTTATTAGGCACGTAAAAACATTGCGTATCAAATCTGCAACTTGTAAATAGTCAACAACAGAAATTATATTACGGATGAATAAAATGAAGAACTGTCAAACACAAGATGAATAATTAACAATCGTACTTTTATATCACTGTTTTCCAACAAAAAGACTGCACTGATAGCCTCGACCAATTATTAGTCAGCTCTAAAAGCGATTAATGAACAAATATTTTATCTGAATACGACAGTACTTACTTATTTTATACACAAATAAGTAGAATATAATATTTATAAAGATTCACAATGGCGGCACAGCACAGATCCTACGATCCTACCTACCGATTGAATGTCAGCAGAAGGCAATGGCAGTAGTGGCAGTGGCGTGCTTAGGTAGGATAATTTTGGGTCTACAAATGTTAAATAAAAAAAACAATAGAAATTGAATGCATTAAATCCCTAAAACATAGTAATATACTTGTTTATAAATTATAAATATACTGCTACCGACCGTGTAATAATTAATTAAAATTCAAGGCTATACTTTATTTTTAACAACTCTTATTTACATTTATTACGATTCAACTTATCACTAAAGTAGGTATTTAATATGCATAATCAATAAGATTTATGTGCAAACTACGTAAATACACTTCCATCAGTTCCATCATGTATCAGTCTCCAAAATACGATATATTATGCAACATAATATATCAGTGATATGATCATATATCATTGCCTATATATAAATGTACAATGCCTATATATAAATGTACGTTTTATACAGATACAGGATACAGAGTACAGAGACGCTGAGTCAAAGACCGAGTAGAAAACTCTCATATCGCACGTAGCAGATAAAACATATTTTAGTACAAGACTTTTGAATTTGGAGGCCCGTATGCGCTGTCGGCGGTTTCTTTGATGTTTCGTCTCACAGTTTCAGTTTTTATGAGCCTGCGCCGATGCATATTTTCATGCCACAGTCAGATTGTGTTTGTTTCTCTTAAAATATCATGTGATATAAATGTTAATTTATATCTTTTCCTTTCTTGGGACATTAGGAAAACCTGCTTTCGCCTTCGTTAAATATTCTACGTGGATTCTCCAGAATATTAAGACAATCATGATTTGATAAAAATAAATATAGGTAACTCTCGAAACCATATATATGCTTTCTTGCCAGCTTTGGCCTTATTTACACTTTCGGCCTCCCTAATTGAAATCTCTGGGTGAATTTTGAAAAATTGGACTACCACTCTGACACTTCCAGTTTTCAGCAAATCAGTCTTCTTTGTGGGAAATCCAATCCTCGCCATCTCTATAATCCATTGGGAAATAGCTTATTCTCCTGCTGTTGTCAGAAGTGGTTCTGGTCCAGTTTTTCTTGGACCAGAACCAGCTGACAGAATGCCACATAATCGTGTGTGTGATCTGTGCAGAGTGCCAAATGACAGATAACAGCTGGGAGTCTTGGTCTCCGCTTACATGAAATAACGTGATTGGGCGAACTTATTCCGTATGCTGTAAGAAATAAAATATCGGCATAAGTTAATATAACATCTTATTCCATGTATCGTGAACCGACGTATTGATTTGCGTTAGCTCCATTTTAACAGCATAAGTTAAAGTTAACATCCATCATGAAGCCTTTAACATTCTCAAACGTTTTATTTATGGCAATTTCATAACGTTTTTCAATTAATGTGTTTTAAGCGTGTAACAAACGTTATTGTCAAATGTTCTTAACTATAACCAATATTAACAATAATTAAATGTTTAATAATCATTGTATTGCTATTAATTAGAAGACATCTATATCATCTGACAACAGCATTGTTTTGACGTTATTCACAAAACATCCAGATGGCATTAGCTGTTTATGCTTGATATTTTGTTTTCTTAAGCGTTTTATAATCACTGATCGCGTCCTTGTATTGCCATGAGTTTTGTCTGTGCTTTGCGTCTTTGGGACACGTGTCCAGTGTCCGTATCTCTTGATTTATGAATTGCCATGCGCCAGAACTACGCTACGGGATTTTATAAATCGCCAGCGGGCTGACGGGCAGCGGGTCCACGCCCGGGCGGGCGGGCGTACGGGAATCTTTACATCAGAATTTTTATTCGTTTACCACCATAGAAAATATAGTGCTGACGTAGAAGGAAATGTAACATATTAGTAACAAATCTGTCATGGCGTCATATATTAGTAAGCCTTCCCAACAAAAGATGATGCCAACTCTATTATTTTGGGTTGGTTGATAATGCAGATTTGTATCCTTTTTCTATGAGTGCACTTTCACTTTGTTCGCTTTTGACGTTTGTGAAAATTGTAAAGCCTTGATCTAATGATCCTAACGAGTACGCCTGAGCCCTCAGCCTAATGAGTACGCCATAGATCAGGGGAGTACGCGACACCATAGATCAGGGACTTCAGGGAGTATCGCAACACGTTATACTTTACGTGTTGCGTACTCATTAGGGAGTAGTAACTTTCCCAAGCGTTATATGGCGCTGTTTCGCGGGTCCATGACAATGACCCAGGGACATTTCATGATACTAATGTACTCTTAGTATCATGGGGACATTTCATGTCGGTATATATATTTTCTATGCCAGAGACTTATTCTATTTCTATACAAACGAAATTCTTTACTTTGTGATATATGCAACATAGATAAACAGAGTATGCAATGTGCGAGTACGATTTTCTTGCTGGCGCTATATGCTATATATTTACCATTAAGTTAATTAGGTAAGTAATATAAAAAAAATATTCGTGTTACCAAAGAAATTATTATTTGTCGAAATAAGTCAGGCTTAAAAGTACCGTGATAACACGTACGGTGCACTCGGCCTCGGCCATAACCATTTCATCAGTCAGTGTACTGCATGATATGAATGATATTGTTTTTATTTTTTTAAATTTTTTCTATGATAAGAGAACATAACATATTTCTATAAGCACACAGCAATACTTGGCATTTTAATAGCAGACTACAGCACGATGACACTACAAAACAACATGAACTTGCTGCATTTGACTATTAAAAGTATTAAACACGTACATTACAAAGTGTTATGATGCAGTACCCAAAGCCGAGGCAATATATATGCTTGCATATATCGTCCTATATATGCAAGCATTCTATTACTGCACCTTTAATTACTAACTTTTTCCTTAATAGATGTAGCCCTGGAGATATTGCCTTCTCGTGATTTATCTCATATTAATAATTCTAACGTGTAGTACCTAGTTGTAAATCAGCTACAGTTGAAAGAGGATAATTAATTACCAACTTCTTCCCCAGTGGCACAACCATCTACTTTGCCTGGGCAATATTTTGCCATCCTCTTTCCCACGCAAGCCTCTGATTTCTGAGCTAACCATTGGGGGTAGAATTAAGTGTAGAAATATGAAACAATATAATTTGTTACAATTGTTTATAATTTTAATAAACAATGTTCATAAAAGAAGGGAGAATTGAATCATAAACGAGAACAGCGTGAAGTGTAATGTTAGAGAGGCACACACGAAGGCATAACTCAAAAACTAAGCGTAGCCGGCAAAATGCTAGTACTCTAATCCGATTGTTTGGTTCTTAAATTAAAGTGAAACTAAAGTCTGTATAGTCCATAAGAGTAATAACTGCTAGTATTCTAATCTTTAGTATGACTTTACTTAAATTTCGTAAGAATAATAAAAAGTAGATGTAAGTTTAAGTATATTGAAACATATTATTTACACTACTTTATTTAGGTCATACCTATATTATTTTTCTCACAGTTAATAAAAGAAAAAAACAAGCTTGTTTTTCAAAATATTGTTAGGTATCCAATTGTTCATATCTTTTAGTTGGGTTCACTACAAGATAATGTCAATTAATTTCAATAATAGATACTTAATGATATTCAGACTTTAACCGTATATTTATGAGTGATATCTCTGACTTATACACACTCAGAAGTGACATGCAGTCCATGCCAACTCGTGATTTTTGGTAAAAAAAATATACGTATCTTCTATAATCCGCAGATGTATTTTTTTACGATAATTTGGAAATTAGACTATTTTATTTAGTGATATACGATATAGTGTACTTATATTGTCCATAATTTCATTGTTTTAAAATTTGCTTACCAAGTTTAAGTTACTTACAAATAAAAACTATTGATATATAAGAACTATAGAAACTATAAATTTGGAGAGATGGATGAATTGATTAAAAATACTAATGAAAGTTTTTCTTAAGTAGGTACTGTACCTAGTTGATGTTTTAAATTTCTATATAATTATTTCTCCCTAAAGTGTATTCAGTTTGCTTACCTACTGACAGTTTCGGGAAGTATATTAGAGGAAACATTAAAATTTGGTAATTATTAAATAACAGTACTTTAAAAACATGTTTTATTATAAATGGAAATCTCAGCCATTAATTTCGATCATACTTGTTTATAAACTTTTATTATTATGGCGGTGTAGTCTCTGCATACCAGTTGACAGTTTGACAATCGTGCCAGACATATTGTCCTTTTAAGTCGAAGGCGTCCAGGGCAAGAAAGAGTGGGGCCGCGGCGCCATGCTTAACCGTCATATACCCCAAGTTGTTCAAGTCAGTTTTTATCCATCCCGGATGTACAAAATTGAGGGAAATATTCCTGTACGGTACTTCCTTTTCAAACTGTTTATGTTGAATTATGGACATAGCACTGACTGCAACTTTAGACGCCACATACGCACTATGTTGTAGAATACCCCAGCCTCTCTCTACCACTTGATTCTCTGTTGCGTCCCTGTAACAATTAATCTTGCTTTCAGTACCTTATTACATTTCTATTTTCGTCCCAGCTTACCTCAGAAAGCTGTTCACGAGTTCAGTGAGTCTCGGAATTGTCAAGGTAGGATCGCTGAATTTTGCCCGTAAACTGGCTGATGGAATTCTGAATAGGTGCCCGGCAGAACTGGAAATATTTATGACCCTAGCATCGGGGCGCAGCAAAGGAAAAAGTGCCTCACACAGCCGCAGCGTTCCAAAATAGTTAATATCCATCGTGTCATGTGCTTTTTCCATGAAGGATTCCAGGATATTCTAAAATGAACAATTGATATTTCAAAGTTATACAAGTTATGGTTATACGTACCTCATGCATTATAGCAGCATTATTAATCAAGATGTCCAAGCCGCCATGGGTGGATCTGATGTGTTCTTTGAATTTGTCCACGCTGGCCTGATCGGTGATGTCCAGCTGGTGAAATAGCGGCGAATATCCAAACTCCCTTAATCTATTAATGGCATCTGAACCTCTTTTTTCATCCCTGGATGTTAAATAAACCAAACCATTGAATCTCTCACAAAGACCTTTGACTACTGTGAAGCCAACGCCTTTGTTACCGCCGGTCACCTAATCATAATAATTGTTATTAAAAAAATTCTATAGTGTTTAGTTTAGTTCTTACCACAGCAATCTTCTCAGTCGACATACTGAAGCACGTAATTGTAATACCCTAAAATGTTGATTTTCCAGTACTTATAGACAATGTTCTTGTTTTCCTGTTATTAAAGTATTTTACAATTTTTGGTAAACACAGATAAATCACCATTATAAATTGACCTTGACCACTGATTGTAATGGAATTGCATTGATCACTACTGTTTCGGGTGCTTTCTTGAAATACTTCTGCCTCAGTGTCTTTGAGGAGTAATTTTTCAACTAATTCTGAACGGAGCAAACTGTTTGTTTGCAAGGAAGAAATTGATTTATATGATAGACAATAGAGACAGTCCATGAACAAAAAATATATTTCATAATAATATTGTATATTAAGTAATTAGGGTTGAAAGGTAGGTTGAAACTTTGGTGGGAAGTGCAGTTGTGGTAAGTTCCATCGAAAAAAAGTTCAAATGAATTATGTAGATAACAATATTATGTACTATTTTGGATCTTGCATTTTTCTGCGATCAATAGTTTGCGCTCTTGGGAGCGCCAAAATTGGGGGTTGATTTGAAGTTTCCAATAAAATCAGAATTTCATCGCGGATTAAGACCAAGATCGCTAACAAACAATTCTGTAAAAAAAAAGTTCTGAAAGAGTAATATTTTCTGAGTGCAGATACCTGATACATTTATTTTGGTCGTGTATAACAAAAGATATGATATGGGCATTTTATACTTATCATTATATACGGTCAATATTTCCTTATTATTGTTGACCTAGGCGCCAAATTCATTTTTTTATGCAGTTATGTTACAAGAAAATATCATTTTCAGCTTATTTACACACCACCCTTGAGGTAGAGTTGATCGGTGCGTTTTCGGTCGATATCGGGATTTATTTCACTTTGAGTCGCTTGCGACGTTGTAAATCTGACTCGCCTTCGTTGTCATCATCCTTAAAGTCTAATTTAAGTAATTTATAGATTCCCGTACGCACGGCCGTGGCCCCGCTTCCCGTAAGCCCGCTGGCAAAAAAGCATTTATAAAATCGTAGCGTAGTTCTGGCGCATGAGCATTACGCAGATGTTATATTTGAAAATCCTCGAGAAACATACATACATTATGCATTATTATAATTATCTAAAGTACATAACATTAATAGTATTATAAACAAAATGTATCACTCAGATTACCCGACGTCTTTTAAATAAAATAAACAGTCAACAAGCAACGAACAGAATTTAAAATGTCAAACATAGATAAGACATGTTAAGGGCTTTCTTTTTATAGGCTGGTACAGCGCAGAGCTACTCCTGAACACTTGACTCTAGAAAATGTTATGTTCTTTTAGTTGGCGTTACAAGCCTCAGTGGTGCAAAATTTTCCTTCCCCTGCCCTCTAGAGCCCAAGATGAATAGTTGGTGCAACAAGCACTTATGCATAGAGAACCTATTAAATCTACGTTTTCTATGACTTATGTCAAATTTGTGGTTATGTACGTTTAAAGTGGGGTTGTACTCTATACAACTCCCTTTTATTTCATGCTCGAGTAACCTCCAAAAACACGGCGACAACACCGCCAACTTTGAGTAGAGCAAGCAGTTCTTCAAATAATGTTTCTGAGAGCACTGAAACCAGCACAATTGTTACAGCAAGCAGTTGTTCAACTAATGTTTCTGAGAGCACTGAGACCAGCGCAATTGTTACAGGAAGCAGTTGTTCAAATAATGTTTCTGAGACCCATACAGTTGTTGGAAATAAAACAGTTGTAATGTGTGCAGTTTACATGACAGAAAACCGTTATAATCTGTGCCTCAAGCACAAAGCACCCTACGACCGTTCGTTTTAGGAGCAGCTTAGAGGTGTACGCGCAATGGTCGCCCCAGTGCACGTGACACTAAAAAAGAAAGCAGTATCTATGTTTACCTATATTATAGGGACAAAATATTCATGAGAAATTCGTTTCTGTCACATTTGGCACATATGGCAACTCTGTCTTATCGTTTCTATAGCAGTGTATCCACTGTTGTGATGTACTTGATAATGACAAATCACAACCAATTGAAATCCATGAGGAATTAATTTCAGTAAGACAAACTTCTAGCAAAACTCATAAAGGACCATGACATGGCAATTGATAGGGCTCTGGAGGGGTGGTCAGGGCACAATAATGCAAAATTAGGGAACATTCGCATTTTTTTATTGCATAAGAACGTTCTACCATACTGCAAAATAAGATATGCAAAATATGACACCTTAATTCCCAATAATAAATTTGTTATAAATTAAAGTCTCCGCGCGCGAGTGATCCGTTTCAAACAGGTTCAAGTTTGAAACGGTCGGTTCAGTCGTGACGTCACAGCCTAGAATTCACAAATGACGAGGAGACCGATTCAGTCGGCCACGGGAGATCCCAGCACTCGACTGCTTGATTTCATACTTCATTCGGCCGCTTAAGCCGCTTTCCTGCGCAACGCCTACCGAATATTGTAGTTTGTCTACAATTTTTGTCTTATGGCCACTTCCATAATCGACGTAAAGCTGCCTTAAATATTAAAAGTCGCCTTTAAGTTCTAAATCGTGTTCCATAATCGAATTTTACAGACACTTTTACTAAAAAGTTTCCTTTTTGGTAGGTAGTCTCTATTTTGGCCCGTTTGAGGGGAAAAAGTCGACTATTGTAAACTTAACCTACAAATTTATTTGTTGCTGTCGGCATAAACTGTCAGTACTTATGCGTTCATATATAAAACTTTATGGTCTGGGAAGTTATGGCGGCTTGGGCTGTGTTTGAAATACAATCTATTGTTTACTGGATTCTAGTTCAAGTTCATCCTCAGAAAGTGAGGAAGAAACATAACCACACATAACTGCGTTGAGTGAGAAGAGAAAAAATATATATACCACGACCACAGAAGTACCGCCGTTTTTTATTTCTCCCCAGCTTTGTCCTTAAATAAAAATAAAACTTTAATCATACTCTCACATAATTAACAAGAATCTCTTCTCCGCCTTTGTAATTTTATTTGTCACTTGATTTTCAATAACTTTTCTCTGTAAATATATGGCATTCAGTAATTTAATCTCTTAGAGAAAGTGGCTGGTTTTTCCGCTTTTTTCCTCGTCACGTTGACTCATTATTTATTATATATACCAACACTTTAATAACATGACAAACATATACAATAACGCAAGTAACTTCAATGCTACAATGTTTACAAACCAACAAAATTTATTTAAATTTTCATCACAAAACAACTAACCTCGAAAATGTTAGGTTATGATTGAATAAAATTGTCATAATTTCCACTCATTTTGCCTCTCGACTAACTTCACATGTAACTTTCAGACCCGCAAACACAATAAATGTTCACAAATTGAAACTTTTCCTAACGGGGGATGCATTCCACTTTATGGAACAGAATCAACTTTAAAGATAATTAAAAGTCTACCTTTTTTGAAAGTTAACTTTTCTAAAAGGGCGCTTTTGTTCATATTTATGGAACTAGCTGTTATTATGATGAAACTTACTGTTTGGCTGAAAAATGAAAAAACCCATATTTGCGAACTTTGACCTTGAATACTTTTTTTTGCAGATGTGGGATCGATGGAGACTTCACATTTCATTTACAATGGTGTTCCCAACATTCGTACCAATTTTCAGCGCCTATTTTTTGAGATACTTTGACCGGGTTATAAAGAGAAATCTTGAATATTGTTCTGACCAAAATTCGTGATCTGATATACCCCAAAACTTCCGGGATACGGATTTTAAGTCAGTTAAATCGGATGGTACATAAAAATATTTTCAATCTTGTAACACGTATATGTGTTGTCATTCTATTCTTAGACATAGTTTTGTCGAGCTTAAATAAATAATACGCTATAAGCCTGCTTCAGTTTATTCTAATCATAATAAGTATTATAAAATCAAAAAAATCTTAAATATAAAAGTATTGAACACTTATATAAAAACTTAATAAAAAGCATGCCAACCTATGTAGTTTGTAAAATAAAAAGAAGACACTTGAAATGCCACTTTTCGTTTGAAATGCAATATAAAAGAGACTAATACAATATACAATAATTAATTGCTCATACACTCACTTCAGGAAATCGCTGCCAGATAAAGCTATCAGTCCAAAGCTAAGCATAACGTACAAAGTGCCGGGTATACTTGCTAATAATTTGTAACGTTCCTCTAAAGAAAAAATAGATATTAAATCACAACTATTACATACAAAAATCACCAAAAAAACCTGAATCTAATAAGTATAAAAGTGTTAGAAATGATTTACATACCTGTCATAACAGCATGTTTCTTCCCAAATGCCCATCCCAACGACCTCTCGACAGCCATTTTCCATTTCCTATATCTTGCATCTCTTTCTGCAACAATAAATCTCATATTGGTGAAAATTTTGGCGGATGGAAAGCGCATTTTGTTATGTTTTCCACATATAGGTTTTAGATGTATAATTGAAGCATTTGAATAATTGAAGCGGCCTTGCTGCATCTCCAATATAAATGCATGACAATTCATTCAGCATTTTCAGTGATGGCAATTACCCAAATACAGCTAGTGACAAATAAGTGCAGATACCAAGAGAATGATAAATGAAAACCGCAGAAGAACAACATATATTAAATACCAAATAAGTCAGGTTGGAATTCAAGAAAATGGCAAAAAGTGGCAGGAGATTATGACAGGGGCACTGGTAACTTGATAGTTTGAAGTTAAGAAATTGTTTTTTCACATCGCATGTATCTACAAAGTTTAATGTCTACGATATGTTATTTGTTAACTTCCGAATGTCCCGCTGCATTCCAATAGATCCGTTACAAGATTACTCACCTGCTTCTGTAGATGTGGGCAGGAATACATCATTGGGCACTAATTCGCGGTCCTCCGCATTAATATCCCAAATTTCAACCCCCTTCGCTGCTCCGGCTGCCATGGCCATGCCCAGAGCGGTGATGTCTTGCGAATGCGCCCTTATAACGGGTATACCAGTTACGTCCGCCTGAAAATTAAAACACCACTGAATACCTCCATTACACAATTAGAATAATTATAGACGTGTAGAAGCTAACCTGCAGCTGCATGAGAAGATCGCTCGTGGTCATTTTTCCATCCACATGCAGCTTGGACAGGGGTATTCCGCAGTCTTTATTCATAGCTTCCAATATATCCTTAGTTTGGAAGCATACCGCCTCAAGTGCCGCTCTAACGATGTGTTGCTTTGTGGAGAAAGCCGTCAGCCCACAAATAATCCTTAAAAATATAGATAATATTTATAGGGTAACTAAAAAGTTTTGAGGAGAAAATTTATTTTTAAATAATATGTGTGTGTGATTTCTGAGATTGTTACCAGTATTTCTACACCCAATGGATTGATTCATGCTAAAAAAGACTGAATGTTAATAAAACCCATGAAAATAATCAGTGCCAATTTACACACCCTCTTGCGTCCTTTCTCCAATATGGGGCATAAAGACCGTTAAATGCAGGTACAAAGTATACGTCCCCAGTGTTAAACACCTCTTGGGCTAAGGATTCAGTATCATGCTTTACATTATGAATAAAACCCATCTTGTCCCTTAACCACTTCAGGGCGGCTCCCGCCACCGCCACACTTCCTGTAAGCGAATAATGTGTTAGATACCAAATTTTTCTGACACTTTTACAAGCCACAGTGTACATTGCATTATCAGAAATGATTACGAATGTAAAATTATATATGTATGTATCAAGATATATCAGATATAGAAGGGAAAATTATAGTATATATTAGTATATTCTATAATTTTCCCTTAGGAAGTAGGAATGTAAACTGTAGGTATAGTAGACATAGTGAAGGTGTAAAAATGCTAAACATAAATAAATCGATAACTAAAGTGAGAAAATGTGCATGGACATTAGTATAGAAAATAGGACATGGCATGGACATTATTCTAAAAATGAATCAAGAGAGCAGGAAAACAAAAAAGGTGGAAACCAAGGAATAAAAATAATAATTGAGGGAAAATAAGAAACGGATTGCAGATTAAAATTTGGAAGGATCCCAATCATTCTCTGCGAACAGTAACTTAGCTTTACCGTTCTTAATACTTAATATACTATAAGTGTAATAAGTGCCACAATAATTATTGTGCTACAAGACAGTTTTGAGATTAAAAACCGTCCTTACCTTCTAAGGCATATACTGCAGGTGCATCGCCAAATTTGTAAGCCACTGTCGTTAGCAAACCATGGCTGGATTGTACTCTCTTAAAGAAAAAAACCTCTTAGGTGTTAGGCAATTACTTATTTATTGGAATATATATTAACGGTTTATAAACATTCTGAATAAAATTATAACAATAGTTAAGACGAATCAAGTAAGTCTAAGCAAGAAATACGTACCAATGTCCCAGTATTATATAATAGGAAACAACCGCCTCTATACGTGTTCTTGGCCTGGCCCTCTTTCATACAACATTGCCCCACTAAAGAAGCCTGTTGATTCCCCAAGATCTAAAATAAATAAACAAACTTCCGTATTAACATGGAATACTTGGCATATTTGATATTTATGTAGTTCATTGAATAGCTTCTAAATATTTTTATAAGATTAATATCATATTAGTATTAGAAAGCTGCTTTAAATGTTAGAAAACGTAATTCCAGGTTTTTGTTCAACGTACACGTAATTTTTACAAAAACAGTAGAATTTAGAGTACTTCAAGCAGTACTGAATGTAGCAGATAATAGTTATTTGTGTGTTAAGAGCGCAAAGTACTGCATTGCCGCTTGCGAAAGAAATCTATCTATATTCTTCGGTATTCTTTCTATCGGCATTCTTTCAAAAGCGGCAATGGCAGTTTGTGCTCGTAATACATATAATACAGTTGTGTTAATACATGTGCTCGTAATACAGCTTGTTCTTGTATGTATTTGACGTATGTTTATATATGAACCGATTTTTATAAGTTATTTTTGTTAGCTACATTTCTCGTGTGTCATTTTTGACACCGTTTTTAAAGCGGCAATAGTCATCATAGACTAGTAGCGGTTTTAGCCGTCTACTTAGGGAAGAGGCGGAAAATGGAAAAAGCTATAACATTGCACACGCGGGATTGTTTCAATTTGTGATGAAGTATTTTGACTGCACCACAAATTTAGTAAGTTGCACGGTGTATACATTATGTATACACCGTAAACCCAATAAAATTAGTATATTTAGGGGGGGCAATCGCCCCCCTAAAAACCACCCCTGGGTTATGTTAACATGTCAATGAAATGTTAACATAACTGTCATTCCCTACAAGCTGGATAAAAGCAATATGAAATTTGACAGGTATGTTCGCGGTAGCAATCCTGAAGTACATCCGGATTTAATACTGCATTTTTCCCGAACATTTCAAATGCGCATGTCATATTCTGCATCAGCTCTAGATTTTTCATAGTCCGCGAGCATTTTATGAACGTGTTCTCTGTTCCGTTCTCTTGGTGCTCTGTGTCATTCCATAGAGTTAGCATTTTAGTCCTTTTGCCAGAGATCTGTGGTGATTTTCTTTGGTTAGGAATCCGCGGAATTTTTGATGAATACACAAACTGCGTTTTTAAAATAAAATTTTGTTTCATGTTATATTTATAGTAGGAATAGTCATTCAAGTTCTTCAAAGTATTTTGTTTAGGTACTTTGAAAACCCTGATGACCTCTAAATCATCATAACAGGATTCAAAATGAGCAGACATCTAATATGTACCTATAACATGCAGGTACGTAATTTAGAGTGTTTATCAATGTGTAAGTACCTACAAAGCAACCGTGGTCCGTGATAACGTGTGAAATACAAAAGGAACTAAATGAAGGGAATTATGTACTAAAAAAAAACATGAACTTTTTGATAAACATGAACTAAATCATAATAATCATATAACCTCACATTCCCATGTCACAAACAGAACCCAGTTCGACATAATCATAATACACTGCAGATTTCAATACGCATGCGTCGGATTAAATTCTAGCTCGAGCACAGAGTACACAGGAGTACAGTCTATGTACTCTGTAGCTCGAGTCCCGGGATGCATTGAGCACATTCGGAACAAGTTCGGAATGAAATGTTTATGCGCCGCCAATAAAGCAGAAAATAAACATACAACCTCAAGGGGAAAGGGGTTCTGTTACTATAGCTATGTTCCCGGTAGAAATCCTGAGCACATCCAGAATTAATACTGAATTTATCCCGAACATTTCAAATGCGCATGTCATATTCTGCATCAGCTCTAGATTTTTCATGGTCCGCGTTTTATGAACGTGTTTCCCCGTTCCCGTTCTGTGTCATTCCATAAAGTTAGCATTTTAGTCGTTTTGTCAGTGATCTGTGGCGATTGTATTTGGTTAGGAATCTTAAGGGATGTTAGATGGAATAGGAATACACAAACTGCGTTTTTAAAATAAAATTTTGTTTCATGTGATATTTATACTAGAAATAGTGATTCAACTTCTTGGAAATATTTTGTTTAAGTACTTTTAAAACCCTAATGACCTCCTCCAAACCGCCATAACATGAATCAAAGTGATCAGGCATCTTATAGATGTAGGTACGTAATTTAGAAAGTATTTATCAGTATGCATTATAGGTAGCTACAAAGCAACCGTGGTAACGTGTGAAATAGAAAAGATTTACTTCCTTTTCTTAGAGGATTATTTACACTAAACGTGTTGGCTTGCAGGCTTGTCATAAACATAAACAAAATCATATAACCTCACATTCTCAGGCCCAGGTCACACACAGAACCCATAATACACCTCAAATAATACATTTCAACATAATACACTTCGACATAATACACTTCAAATTGCAACACGCATGCGTCAGATTAAAAATTCTAGCTCGAGTCCCGGGATGCATTGGGCACATTCCGAACAAGTTCAGAATTAAATGCTTATGCTCCGCGAACACAGAATTTATAATCCCGAACTTACATTTCTCGGCACCGCGAACGCCCAACTGCAAACTGCGCATGAATCTGATGTCTGAATTAGTTCGGAATCGCTACCGCGAACATAGCTTATACATTTCGTGTATACTAGTTTTATGGTTATTAATTATCTCTATTAATTTACCCTATCTTTAGTTGTTGTACACCTATACAATTTTCTACATTATGTCCTGAGTTTCATCAATTCGCTAATTAACATAATATCATATACCTAATTAAACTATTTCATTTAGTAAATAATATACTTTATTTGCTAAGCTAATTATAAATGAAGTGCCTATAATATATTTGAGGTATCTTGTAAAACAAATTTTGATATTTACATATTTACTTACCCCTGATATGAGTACACCTTCCAAGGGATAATTACCCTTGATTTTTCCATAAATTTCTGAACTGCTTCTAATTTCCGGCAGTATCTCCGGAGGTATCTTAAATGTATGCAATAACAACGGATCCCAATTTAGTAAATCTATGTTCATGAGGTATGTCCTAGAAGCGTTTGTAACATCTGTTATGTGCTTGCCCCCTTTCGGGCCACCTGTTAGATTCTAAATAAAAATACAATAAGATAGACAACTGTTTTACTCCATAGCAGAGTTGATTTTTTAAACAGAATCAGGAATGTTAATGTTGATATTTCTATAAGTACCTAATGTTATTTTAATGTTACTCACCTTATGAAAATTTGAGACAATTATTACTATTTTAAAAATATTCCCCAGAAGTCATATAGGTACCTGATAAAACATTTAAATAACAAACAATGATAGATTGTCCGACTCAAAGAAATAAAACTATATTGCGACTTGGATGAACATGATTTACCACTTGCATGTGGTAAATCATGTTCTTCAGCTTGCATATTAATATTAGTGTCTCTGTCACAATAGTTATGATCCATAGCCATAATAATAAAGCACAATACCAATATTTTAAGACACACTATTTGAATAAACAAAAGTCAACACAGAAAAACAGAACCAATATAGATCCAAGGAGTATAGGTTTACGGTTCTTGATATAGATCTATATCTCTGATATGAGTTCCCGATATGGCCGTTAAAATTGGTGGCGCTCTTGAGAATTATGCATTTTAGTTTATTAATTTTTATGGGTTGGTGTTGATGTCAAAAATATTATATTGCTGTCAAATCAGATTTTCTTATTTAGTTTATTTAGTTATATCAACCCTTGATTAGATCGCATTGGTTGATTATACTAATTAGGTATTATGTTTTTAACTGTAACTGAGAAGAAAATATAATCACGTTAATAATATTCAATTTTTACCCATAATAGCCAGGTATCGACTGTCCCGAAGAGGCACTTCTTGGCTTTCACTGCCTTTCTCACCTGCGGAACATAATGCAAGAGCCACTTGAGCTTGCAAGCACTGAAGTACGGAGATGTAGGAAGACCACAAATCGGTTTGAAGTAATTTATATTGTGCTCTGGTACCTTATCTAATATTATGTCTACTGTTGCATCTGTACGTATATCATTCCACACTACAAAACGGAAACACAAGTAGTTGATTGTTTATTGGAAAAAGGTTATTAATTTACCTATAGCATTATATAGGGGTATCCCAGTTGTTTTATCCCATACTATCGTAGTTTCTCTTTGGTTTGTTATTCCTAATGTAACGATATTTTTAGCTGAAAAAAATAATCACGCATCACTTACAGAAAGCTTATTGCAGAAATCGGATAATTTATATTAAAAGAAATAGTTCTATTGACTCCGATAGTTATTTATAGGGTTATTAATTCTGATTATTTGGAACTAAAATAAAATTGCCTGCCGATTAAATTGAAGGAAGTTAATACTATAAAGTTTCTTATATACCTACATTATATTAAACAGTAAATAAGTATAAAGTTCCTTATAATATACCTTGTGATCCTATTTTGCTAACGACTTTTTCCATACATAATTTAACTGCATCTAATATTTCTTTTGGGTTCTGCTCCGACCATCCGGCATTTGGACTATATGTGGTCATATCGACAGTATACTCTGCTAATTCTTTTGTATGCTGAGTGCGGAAAACACAAAATTTCACAGTTCTCGTCCCTGCGTCTATTACACCTATCAGTGACTCAGCATTGTTACCCCGTTGTTCCATCATATTTATCATTAAATATGTCTAAACAAGAACAGAAATTAATTGGGGAAATTGAAAATATTATGGGCGTTGCATGTAGCCTGTAGACGTAAATATTACACACAATACATAGGTATATCTCATTTTTTATTATTACCTATACTATATGATAATTGCAGGAAAAATAGTTCAGGTTTACTTACACTGATTTGTCGTCATTAAAACAGGAGAAAGGTGTGACTCTAGCTCTAGCACATAATTTTTAGTTCCTTAACCTCTACCCTCTTTCACTATATCCACTAATAAACAACATGTCATTGCGAAAGAATCTGGATGATAATATTATAAATGTGTCATTGAAAAAAATAAACAACAATAATCCAAACACCCACAGACAGGTATCCGCAATCTCCACTTCAATATATATATATATTATCCAAAAATAAATTATTGCACTTGTAAACAGAGTGTAGTTTAAAGAATTCGCGTGACATAAATAGGTTGTAGGCATAGATTAATATATATATTATACTTATTATAGATATTTGGAGTTCTAAGTAATCTTGTAGTATACACAATATATTAACAGAGACTTATTATACGTATACCTATAAGTATACGTATCTTTTAATCAAATTTATAACATATTTGGTTTTGCATCTATAGTTCCATAGAGTCCTGTAATTGGGATTACTTTTTCTTGTTGGGCTTCATTTGGTTAAATAAAATTAACTCCAGTGATCACTCGATTATTAAAAGCGCTCGAGTGCCGAGTACTCGGTTATGCAAATTGGTCGGTTATGCCCAACACTAGTTAAATAAATAAATAACCTTCTACCATTTGCCTTCTACTTTTATCTACCTAAACCTCATATCTACCTAAAACCATAGAAAATAAAATTTAAAAAAATATATTTTTTACTTTATGCTCTTTCTTCTATGCATAGGTTAATCTATTTATATACGGACACGGACTTCTATGGCATGTGGTCTGTGTTCATGATCTCTGATACTACTCTTAGTATCATGGTCTGTGTTCTATGGTTATTGGTAAGCAGGGTAATAGATCAAGGTCATTATTTCTCGATTAATGCGCTTCATCTCAGATTAAAAATAATGTTTAATCTGAGCGCTTCATGGTGGTGGTTTAATCGGTTTTGATATCTGGTAATCTGGTGTACTATTAGGCAGTGTCTGCTGCACAGACACAGAAGTTTCTTCTGTGGCAGTGGCACACGGACCATAGATAAGACACACACGGACGTCCTCGCTATTAAATTTCATTAGTGCACGGATGATCATGCGCACTTAACACTTTTATATTTGACACCCGCGCCATTTAAATGGCGGTGGACCAGCAATTACTTGTTGGACCAGTTGACCGTGCTTTTAGCACAGCTTAGGTAAGATGTGCTTTTACCATAGAATCTACTACTCTTAGCAGTGCTGCTGCACTGACGTCCGATATAATATTATTGATATTAGCTAATTCACGGATCAAATTGACAAAATGGTCCATCCTTCCGACAAATAATATATTAATCTATGCTTCCGACCGGCGATCGTCAGGCTTCAGGTGGGTAAAAATAAATTATTCAAAATAAATTATTACAAGGAATGTTCCAAATGTCTTATCTGTTTGTAAAATTGATTTATCCATATTTATATTGACATTGAAACAGCCATTTCCGTTTAGAACTCTGGGCTGGACTAAATCATATTTGGGTTCACATATAATTTTGACAGGCCGGCATTATATTTATTTGAAATAATCCCAAACAGATTTTGATATTTTTTATCAGCTTAACAGAAGACACATACAGTGACCGCTCATTTCACGGCCGTGTAGTGGCAACTGGTTAAGTTAATACTACCAGCGCGTCTCCTCAATGGAGTCGGAGGCTTGAGGAGGCCTGACCGGAAAACAGATGACGAAAAAAAAATAACAACAGGGATCATAATCATTATTATTATTAAATTAGACATTTAGACAGAAATTAGACATTGAGAGAGAAATAGATATTTAGAAACAAATTTCAAATTATCGTTTTTATACAGAATAACATAATTAAACTTTTTGTTTTGGTGGTGTAGTTTCTCCATACCAGTCGATAACTTGACAATCATGCCATACATATTTCCCCTTCAGATGAGCATCTAGGGCTAAAAACAGAGGGGCCCTGGCGCCCTGTTCAACAGTCATATACCCCTTGCTGTTCATATCCGTTTTTACCCATCCCGGATGCACGAAATTGGCAGAGATGTTTCTGCTAGGTGCTTCCTTATCAAACTGTTTTTGTTGAATGATGGTCAGGGCACTGACGGCTACTTTAGACGCCACATAAGCGCAGTATGTGGGAGCACCCCAGCCTTCTTGTTCGACTTTATTCTCTTTTGCATCCCTGTAAACAAAAATAAAACTCTCTGTTACATTCTACAGCCTAGTTCAGAGTAGACTTACTTTAGAAAGTTGTTAACTAGTTTAGTGAGTTCAAGAATTGTCAAGGTTAGATCACTGAATTTTGTTCGTAAACTTGCCGAAGGTATTCTGTATAGGTGCCCGGCAGAGCTGGAAATATTTACAACCCTACCGTTGGTGCGCAACAAAGGAAATAGTGCCTCGCACACTCGTAGGGTACCAAAATAATTAACCGACATTGTGTTTTCTGCTTGTTCGATGAAGGGTACGCTAGATCCATTCTAAAATGAGACATAATTTAGTTTTCCATAATGGTAAATGGCGGTTGTAGAGTAGACCCACCTCATACATTATGGCAGCATTATTAATCAACACATCGATGCCTCCATGGGTAGTTCGGACGTGCTCTTTGAATGCATCCACGCTGGCCTGTTCGGTGATGTCCAGCTGGTGAAACAGCGGCGATAATCCAAGCTCTTTTAATTTGGCAACAGCTGCTTTACCCCTTTCTTCATTCCTGGCAGTTAAGTAAACCGCACCGTTGAATTTCTCACAAAGGCCTTTGACTATAGAGAAGCCAACACCTTTGTTACTACCCGTAACCTAGGAATGATTATTTCAAAAAATTCTATAGCATTAATTTCAGTTCTTACCACCGCAATTTTTTCAGCTGACATACTGCACACAGAAAAATAATATGTATTTCAAACTATTTTTTTCCTATTTATATATTCCTACTATTTTCCTTTCTTACTATATTCCTACTATTTTCGTGATTTTAAATAAACAATGATATATAGATAAATAGGCAATATTGACCACAATTATTACTGATTAAATTGACCATTTTGTTTACTTTATTGAAATATTTTGGTTTAAAATAGTAGTGGTTTGATTTGAAATATTCGTGGTTTTGTATTTTATAAGTAGGTATCTTCCGATACCTACTTTAGTAGATAATGATAAACAGTAGGTAATTAATTTTTATGAGCTAATATATTTACGGCTCTAATTTATTTTTTTCACAGGGTTGTAAGAATTTAGAAATAATAAAGAGGCAGAATGACATGAATGGCAAAGTTGTATATTTATTCATACTTTTGTATTATGCTTGTAATGCCCTGACCGTCTTTCAAGAAAAACATCACTTTCATAAGGAAGCACGTAACAGAAACATCTGGGCCAATTTTGTGAATCCAGGAGTTTAATTGTGTTATTCTATATAAAAATATTTGAAATTTATGTCTAATACCTAATTTAATAATAATAATAATTATTATTATTATATTCCTTTTCAAAAATTAATTAAACATTATTAAAATAAAAATATTACGAATTTTTGAAGGCGAGGTTTGTATAAAAAAACGTATGTTGTTGCTTGATCCTATGGTTCAGAATGGAAGGGGTTTGACATTGTCCTTAAATTTTGCGATGTTGTCGAATGGTAAGTTATGACAGTTATTATAGTGGACTGTAAAATTTAGATTAAAATATATTTTATTAAGAATGAAAATCTATCAAAATAACAAGAAAAAATGAAAACTTGAGATGTACTATAAGGTTTTGGATAAACTTATTTAATAACAGCTTCTTATACATTATAAATTATAAATTCATTGTGATAATTTAAAAACCGGCAATATTTGTGGCAACATATCTGATTTGTATTTATATTCGTTAGGTATATTTTGATTTACCATTTCACGTGTTGCAGTTTTCATCACAAGCTTCATCACAAACATTGACCAAAATAGTAATACGCAAATAAATATATTAACAATCCATAACAATCCTTAACCTGATTTTTTAATTTTTAAAGCTCAGCTGGCCTGGCGCTCTTGAGTAAGAAATACAAATAGTTAAACTAATACCTACGCGACATACGTCATGGAAAACAGACATTTTAATTTCAAATCTTTTGTATATTTAACTCATAGGTCTAAAAAACAATTTGGGTTTGAATTGTAGATAAATATGTTGAAAGTGTGACGTATAATAGGTTTAAATACTAATAAATACCCAAAACCTGAAAAAATTTCCGTCTGAAAATCACTCTTTTGAATCTCCCATAAGAAATTTTAAATTAAAATGTCTGTTTTCCGTGGACGTACGTCGCGTATTAGTGTTAATATTTCTTACGCTATACCAGGCTGGCAGATGTAAAAAAGTGTGGTTATGGGCTATGTTGTTACGAGATTGTCTGTGGGTTGTTTATTTATTTAGGTATATATTACTATTTTGGACAATGTTTACCGATTTTTTTTATATTAAAAATTAAACAACGCTGGGAGCAAGAAGATTCCTTAAAGAGAAAAGTTGGTTCAGGTCGTCCCAAAATTTCCAACCCTGAACAAGATGCTGCTTTTTTTTATAGGTACTTAAGAGATAATTCATTTGCAACGGCGAGGGATGTTGTGATTGATACTGAATTTCCTGGCCTTCAACCTACCTCCAGTAGAAGGGTCAAGGAATCTGAGTTTAAAAATCGTCCAGCTGTGAAAAAAATGCTACTCACTGTAGAACGGCAGCAGTCAAGGGTAATTTTTGCAATGAACTATTTTTACCGCGAGCCTCAATTTTGGAACATGGTCGTTTTTACTAATGAAAAGACATTGCAGTTGACTTATAACGGCCAAATTCGTGTTTGTCGTCCATACAATACACCAGGCCTGGTGTTTGTTGGCGAGTCGAGGGAAAGTTTAATGCTTTGAACTATATAAACATTTTAGAAAACGTAATGCTCAATGCTCCCCATCAGTCCCATCTACTGAACAAATGTATCCTCATACTGAGTCAGACTGAATAATCATAGATAATGAATAATGTTTAAAACTTGTGCAAACAAATTCCCCAGCTTTTGTTGACGAGTGCTGCTATCTTCATGAAACATTTTAGGCTACCCTCGTATCATATCAACTAAGTTGAGTGGATAAAGACAATTAAAAAATGTTGGTTCCAACCAATAAAAACAGAAACCACCTTGTCCTCTGCGGAAGATTCAAAAGTCCATGAGTGGTCAGGTAGCGTTCAACATGTAAATCTGCTAGCAAATGGATTATATTACAGATCACTGCATTCCATTTCGCGTAGTTCAGCAGCTCGATACTAGATAGCCAGAGAAAAATGCACGGCGATACCGAAGTCGGTTTGAGTGAAATGGTCTATGGAAATTACAGTCACAGAACACCCCACTGTTCAGATGCTCGACTGTAATCACAGAACACCCCATTGTCCTGTGATTACAGTCGAGCATCTGTTTGTCTATGGTGGAGCAATTACAAGAGACAAGTCAGACAAGTATAAAATTTTATTAATCATCAATTTGACAGTAAATACAATAAACATAAAATTAAACATTATATAGAAATATTATTACCATTAAACATATTATATAGAAATATCGAAAATACCAGTCTACATAAAAATATATGCCATCCATAGCAGATAAATTGTATTGATTATTCGCGCAAGAGGCGGTTAAATCACTTAAATTACTAAGACATAATAATTGCATTTGATTATGTTATTTTTATTGTCGGGATAGGTCCGGTTACGATCATTCCTTTCGCGGTTTCTTAGCTACATTCTCGCTCACCGTGTACAGCTCAGGCGCAATGGACTTCAACAACGGTTGCTTGGTGTAACTGCCAAATAGCGTCGACAACAGAGCAACGCCATATGCGGTGGCCCTCTCCCCCTGAAATTGGGAAAAAAGCTAATATTATCGCTGAAAAAGCAGATCATTGAACGCTAGAAATTGTACTGCCGTTAACAAACACCCATGTAAAAATTAGTGCTTACACTGAAGGCGGGAGAGGCCATATCTAGATGAATCCAATTCCCGGGGAAATCGAATCCCAGATGTGCGGCGATAAACAATCCCGCGCAACTAGCCTGGGCATTATTCCGGTCAGCCACAGAGTTTTTCATGTCCGCAAGGACGGAGGAGAACTCGGAGAAGTGCAGCTCCGGGCAAAATGGAAGTGGGAACACCAAATCTCCGGATCGTTGGCCTGCTTGCACCAGCAGCTGCTCCCACTTTTCGCTGTTTGTTAGTACGGCACCGTGATGCTTACCAGTAGCTACTCCCTAAAAGAAATACATTTTGGACTTCTGAATTTCTTTCTCTAATGAAATATCATTGATATTTTGTTACACGTCCAGCAAAACTACGTTCCTAGGTTAACTGGTCCCTATCAACTCTTGAAGGGCTCCTTGCTTTATCCTTCGTCAGATACAGATATGTCATCTGATGGTTTGAAGTTATATATTATTAGCAATACATCATTTACGTAAATAATCTTGTTATTTAGGGTTAATTTTTATTCATAATTGTTACTTATTAAGAAATAAAAGGTAGAAGGGTGAACATTTTGGTTTCTCATAGGTGCAAGAATGGGAATAGCATTTTGAACACTCAGTTGACCTTGAGGCTGTGTGAAGCCACACAGCCTGGAATTAAGTTGGCAGCATTATTTGTCAGAACGCCTAAATAGCTCATGCCCACAGCTGTAACCTTAAAAAATGATAAGAATATGTATGAAAATCAGTAGTAATAATACTCAAATAAGTTATTGCTAACAAATATAACTTTAATCATTAGTTGTAGCGTACGCACATGTATCTGCTGAAGGCTAAAACCAGAAAGAACTTCCCCTTCGAGAGCTGCAATGGGCCAACGCACAGAAACAAGACGAAAAGTAACCGTAGGACAAGTGAATCATGGAGCACAGTTTTGAGTAACAAATTAATATTTCGTTACATTTTTATGACAAAAATACCTGCGCGCCAGTCAGTGTAGCCATATCAAATATAATATCGGCCTTCAAGTCGCTATTGGCATAAGTCACGCCGTCGGCCAGCACCAATCTTCCTTCGGCGTCAGTATTGTTGATTTCCACAGTGCGGCCCGAGTATAACTTGTGAATATCATCAGGTCTACAAAATACGGGGCTCAAGTCAATAAAAGCGTCACAATAGTCGTTAATCAGCTAACCTCGTAGCCTTAGGTCCTACTGCGTTCTCTGCCAAACAGAATACGGCGTGCAAGTTGTGAACAAATTGTGCCTTTACCACTGCATAGAATGCTCCCAGAATACCTGCTGCGCCGGCACAGTCACGTTTCATTCCAAGCATAGCATTCTAAAATTAGTAATATGAGCTTTCAAGAACAACATTGACTTCATATCGAAAAACACAGTAAAGTCGATTATTGCCAATTTTCATTTCTGTTGAATCAGATTCTTTAGGTAACTTTTCCATTCCTAGTAGGTATACCCTTTATAAAAAAAAATTTTGTCCAAAAATAAAAGAAAAACATGTAATATCTCAATGAGGCAGTGAAAATACTTTTAAAAATGCAGGACTGTAGACCAAGTGTAGACCAAAATGTAGACCAGGGCTTTTTTTTACCTTTGAAAATGGTAAAAAGTGAAAAAAAATAATAGGATGAAACCCATCGGACAAGGAAGAGATTAGAGAATATAACAAAAATGAAAGGAAAAATAATTTACAGGCGATCTGAGGTCGGGCAGTGGAAGGGGGTGAGTTTTTAAGGGTAAAAAAAGGTTTTTCTCGATTTCTGGCAAAACTACAAGTCCTATGGAAAAAAGTTAAATAGCAAAGTTGTAGGTAATAAAAAGATCTACAACTTTTGTATTTACATTTTTTTCACATAACCTCAAAATGTATGTGAAAAATTCAAATAATCAAGTTTTTGGTTTTTTATTTTTCTTTTACAAAAAAAATTGTTTTAATAAGAAAAATTTGGTGAAAATTTACCTGTTTATGTCCCAAACACACTGTAATTTTTTTGGTTTAAAATATTTATTTTTTAACCTTATTTTGACTTAATATCGAAAAAGCACCCTAATTTTCAATCGAAAATTCACAGGTCAAAATATCTGCTTTTTTCAAAAGGCCCACCGACTTGGCTTTTTGTTCGTTGAAATCTCTACTTTCTGATGGTGTAAAAAAAACAGTAAACATTTCTCTTCCTTTTCCAATGGGTTTCATCCTACTATTATTTGTTTTGGTTTCAAAAATTATCGAATTTCGTTTTTCTCGAAACCAAGAACTCCGAAGTACTGCGTTTTTCATTATGACGGCAGGCAAAAATCACTAACCTTCCCTTTAAGACTGAGACCGCCAGTATCGTACACGATCCCTTTGCCAACCCAAGCTACCGTAGTCTCGGCACCTTCAGGGGTGTAGCTCAGCACGGCAAGAGCAGGCGGTACAGCGGCTGCTTTACCTACGCCGTATATGCCTCCAAAACCCCTAGCGGCCAACTCCTCCCCCCTGATAATGGTCGGGGTTATGTTCAGAGCCTTACCGACAGCGCGGATCTCCTACAAATTTTCCTTTGTGAACAAAACATATTAATTACTGCCTGGAATTTACTACCTCTAGAAAGCCGTCAACGTTCATCTCATTACAGGGAGTATCCACTATACGAGCAGCCAAACGGATGGCAGTTGCAGCATCATCTAAAGCTGTGATCTCTTGTGGAGATAGTTCGATGTTGCGTCCGTGACTGTTATCTCGGTCCTTCGTATTCGGGACAATTACAAACTCAACGAAAACAGTCGCAGCACCTGTTTCCTTGGAGCTTGCTGACTTCCTTGAAAATAGGGGAAATGCTCTCGCTACCGCGCATGCACTCGCGTATAAGTCGCTATGTTCACAGGCAATCTGAAAAAAAAATTGTAAGGAATGTAAACTGGTGCTATAAATAAACTAAGAATAAATAAATACTTACGACGATGCACTCATCGCCGCCTGAGGATGATGCCTGCACTAAGCGTGTTATTGCGTGGGCCCTCGAGGGAGTGTTGTGGCGGCTACACTTTACAGGCAATGCAGCTATTATGGCTAGATTTAAGTATAAGGAACAAGTATCGGTGGGAGAAGGCTGCAAACTGGACACAGCATTATTGAATACCTCCTCTGTCACCCTTGGTTCTAATTTGCAACTTAACGTCTGGAACTTCAACTGCGTTAAGTGTCTCACTTGGCCCAAGATCAGTACAGAAACTTGCTGCGGGTCAGATTTGGATAGGCTACTTCGAAACACAAGTTTTGTAGCCATTTTCTTTTCCTGGAAAAAAAGTTCATAGTTCACCTAGAATTTACTACTTCTTAGCCTGTCAAAACTGACTGTTTTGTATAAAAACCAATTTTTGTTCAAAAAAGAAAGGGTAACGGGAAACTCGGAACACACACCTAAAGAAGGAAAATTTTAAATAAAAAATTAAGTCGCTCCCAAAAAAATTGTCCCTTTCAAAATCTTGGCCAAAAATATACATAGCTCGGATAGCTCTTAAGCGCTGTTATCTGTTACAATCATTGAACCGATGGAGGGACCTGCCAATTCTTGGGAGTCTTGGGACATGCCAACAACACGCTATCTACAATCTATACTTATGATCTAGGTGATCTATTCATAACTTACGATTGCAATCTCAGACAAAAAACTATTCCATCTGAAAAATGCAAGCGGATTCTATGCTCTATTATTCTATAAGTACATACCTAGAATTATATAGAAGATACCTAGAATGCGGAATAACTAACTACCAATCCAAAAATAAATAGACTATCCCTACAAAATATATAATAAAGCGTTGATTGTGGGAATCCTTCAATCAACGGTAAGTCAAAATAAAACGTATTTAAAGAACATGCAATGGGCAATAATTTGTATAATGAATCTCTATTTTATATGAAATATGGCCTAGGTAATACCTTATACACCGGTGAAGATTCCACTACTTCATTTTCAGTTTCGGAAAGACTATCAGACATGTTGGTCCATAAAACATAAAGCAAAACATATCCACAAAACACTCACAGACGAAACATACTCAAATTAATCCATAGATTATTTTTTTCTGTAGGGACAGTTTATACAGATATTAAGAGTAACTCAAAACTTTTAGAGGTAACGTTCAAGTACTTGTAACTTAAAAAAGTAACTACGTTGCAAGTTACAATTATAATAGTTATTTTTGTAGAGTTACCAAGCTAGTAACTTTAGTTAAATGTAACTAGTTGCTGTCTAGGCACAGAAGTAGGTATTTCTTCTGCTGCCAGTGGCGGATTTAAGGAAAAAGGTAGAGAAAAGGTTTAATATTAACGTAGTTAACATTTATTTGTAATTATCTCTATTCTGGTAATTTACTAGTTGTTTTTGATAATTCCACTTTCAGAATATGGCAACAGTGGCAACACTGCTTCGTTTTTGGTTTTCTGTGGTTTTTATGTTGATATTTTAAGGTACAATATGGCGGCCTCGAAATTAGTCAGTTGTTTATTAATCGTTTTATTAGTAAATATTGCCACAGGTACCGTATATTTTTATAAGCAATATAGGTACTACTTATTAGTAATTATTTAATTAACATGTAGAAATCCGTTTTTTTACAATTTAAACACATTTTAGGGGAAGTTTTACGTCGGCCACAGTTGAGAGAGGATTCTGAAGACGACGAAGAATTAAACAATGCACACGATCCTGGAGAACCGCCTCCTGATGATTTGCTGTTAAGGCAAAATAATTTCAACACAATTCAGAGGCAGTTGAAGCGATACAAATGCCATTCTTGTGACCCTCCCAACTGCTCTCGTCTTACGACGTGCACCAATGCAATACAATGTTGGAAATCAAGAGTTCGAGAGAGCTCAGGTATACCTTACCTATATAGTAAAAAAATAGAATGTCTAGTCATATTTAGAAACTAGGTATATCTGTCAAAGAAGTGCAATTATTTGTTGCTAGGCTGTCAATTTAAAAAGATACCGCTTTCTTTCATTTGTTTTGATAACAACTGGACTGTGTTAAAACTGCACATAATTTATTGTTTTCTCTGTTGCATTACATATTACATTGTGAAGGGCAGGCAGTATTCTCAGGTGAAAAACAGTGCTGAGTTGAGTTTAAAAAGCTGTTCCTACTGTTTTATTTTAGCGTGTTTAAAAAATTGTTCAATTATCAAACAAAGGAGTGATATCCATCTTATACTTTTTAGGAGAGGAAAGTGTGACTCGAGGTTGTACCACTAACTCAGAGCAGCTGCCTTTAATATGTAGGACACCATCACTTACAGTTCAACATAAACGGCAGGCGAGTGGACAGTTCCAGATAGATTGTTGTGTGGGAGACTTCTGCAATGATGGAAACTTTCCTGAACTTCCGCCGTTATATGTGGAAAACATACATCCTTATTCTAATTCATTAATGAATGTGTTAAAAATGGTAGCTGCTGTATTAGCGCCAGTTATAGTACTTGGCACTGTTGGAGTAATAGCCTTATATTTTTTAAGGCGTTACCACAGGAATAGATTGTGCAACGAGAGTCGGTTAGATCCCGATCTATATTATGCTACTGATGATTTGCTTCGGGCAACTGCAGCTGGGGATAGTACTCTGCGTGAATACCTGGAGCATTCTATGACTTCGGGAAGTGGTTCTGGTTTGCCTCTGTTGATTCAAAGGACGTTGGCTAAGCAGATATCGTTGGTTGAGTGTATTGGCAAGGGAAGATTTGGGGAAGTGTGGAGGGGGATTTGGCATGGGGAGAGTATTGCCGTGAAGATATTCTTTTCTAGAGATGAGGCTAGTTGGTCCAGGGAAACGGAAATCTACAGGTGAGTTCAGTTATACTTCATAATGTTTTTGGCACTAAAAAAACGAGCACTTTTTTGGAATTTTAGTAGCTATGTCAGTTTGACATCAACTGTCAATAATGTCAAATTGTGAAAGACTGGTGAACAGAATGGCTGATAGATCTGCTTTTGTTTATTTAAGTATTATTTTCGGAACATTCTCAGTTATTTCTGTCAAATTCTCAAGCTGTCAGAGAGCAGTAACTTCAAACCACTGATATTGATACGGTGGGAGTTTCTTTAATGCTAGCAGAGTTGTATTTCATATTTAGGTGTTTTTATACAAATAACTTTTGGTATTTTTGGAAAATTAGAAGAGAGATACCTCTTTCTGTCAAATAGATGAAAAATAGATCCTAAAATAAGTAGAGTGGAATGGGCCTTCTTACTGTATTTTTATTGCTTTATGTGATAGTTTTATAAAAAATCTCGCCGTAGTCTTTTATTTTTTTTGACCACGATTTTTTCGATTCTTTTGTCAAATTATAATTTGTGCCCACTTTCAGTACGATACTGCTTCGCCACGAGAATATTTTGGGTTACATCGGCTCCGATATGACGTCCCGTAATTCCTGCACGCAGCTGTGGCTCATAACGCACTATCATTCGCTAGGTAGCCTGTACGATTACCTGAATTACACATCACTGTCCCATCAGCAGCTGATGAGGTTGTGCCTCTCTATCGCCAACGGATTGGTCCATCTTCACACTGAAATATTCGGAACGCAAGTAAGTTGCAGCGCTGTGTGGTCTCTGTCCATTTCTTACAAGTGTTTGTTATTTGGTGGTAGGGTAAGCCGGCGATAGCGCACAGGGATATTAAGAGTAAGAATATCTTGGTTAAGAGTAACGGAACCTGTTGCATAGCGGATTTTGGGCTGGCTGTTACTCACTTCCAGTCGACTGATCAGTTAGATATAGGCGCCAATGCTAGGGTGGGTACCAAGCGATACATGAGTCCTGAGGTTCTTGATGAATCGTAAGTAAAGAATAGGAGAACTTTCTTTAAAAAACAATTTTGATTTCTGAATTTGATGCCATATTAGGAGAAAACATTAATTGACATGAAATATAATTAAGCGAGCGGTGCACCCCTAACAAGATGAATGAAAAAGGCGCAGCACCTACCAAATAAAGTTAACGGATTGAAACCAATTGGCGTCGATTAGTTAGGTCAGAAGTCGACAACTTCAAAAATTCATATCTCTGCTTCTGCTGAACTCTTTTCTTATGTTTTGAAAAATTTTTGGGTCCCTTGCTGTGGCATTGGGTCATTGGTTCTCTCAATTGGAAAAACAGCACAAGGAGACATCAGCGCCAGGGGACGTGATACTTCGAATGTTTTCATATGGATTTTTAATATTATTTTTACTTTGCAATTATATTGTTAATAATAAATTAGCTATTCGAGAAAAAAATTTGTTTAGGTTTTTTTGTTCCCTAAAACGTAACTAATCGATTCCATACGGTTTCAATTCGACAACATTATTTGGGAGGTTCTGCGACTTTTTTATTTCTTTTTAGGGGTGCATCGCTCGCCTAAATAGATACAATCTAACACCTCATATTAAATAATTCATAAGTGAGTTAAAAATATATATGAAACATAAATAAATACAAATGTTGCGTAGAATGTGCGTGAACTACTTTTCCTTGTAGAATCCGCATGGACCATTTTGATTCGTTTCGGCGAGTGGACATTTACGCTTTCGGACTAGTCCTGTGGGAGATAAGCCGCAGGACCATGAGTAACGGCATAGCGGAGGACTACAAACCGCCGTTCTACGACGTAGTGCCCAGCGATCCCAGTTTCGAGGACATGCGGAAAGTGGTGTGCGTGGACCAGCAACGCCCCAGTCTACCCAACCGATGGGCCAGCGATTCAGTAAGGATCCCTAACTTGCCTGCCGTTTCCGTTCTTATAAGTAGCGTATTTTCTAGCTGCTGTGCGGAATGGCCAAACTGATGAGGGAATGCTGGCATCAAAACTCCAACGTCAGACTGCCCGCCCTCCGGATTAAGAAGACGTTGCTGAAGTTGGCCAGCGCGGACAGCATCATCAATTTGGACGACATGGAGGTATGCGTGTGAGTGTAGGGGTTGTTATGAGAAAAAGACTATAGCCTCGAAAATTATTTTAAATTCATCGGTTGTCGTGCCGCAGCGCTCAGTCACGTTGACCATCAACTTTGCTCGGCGTTTGTGCCCGTAATGTAGCGTTTTGGGGTGTTTCACACCGTTCCGGAATATGTACATATCTTTTCCAGTGCAAATTCAATTGGTAATTATTTAGTTGCAGTACAAACGTTACTGCTTGAGGCACCGAGATAAAAAGACGCCATTATCAATTTTTACAATAATCTTTTGACTGAATCGTTACATTAGCAGATACCAAGACTTGGAACGCGTTTGGGCGATATAGGAAACGGTTGCCGAGCAAAACCGATCGGGAACCTGCCTGGGCGTATATTACATGTGCCAAATTTTATTGTACGTTAATTTTTTAAGGTAACCTAAGGACCAGTATTAGTTAACGTTTCGTTACTCTTACGCTTGAGTGCCATTCATTTTTTACACTACATGGACGGTCAATGCTGCCGCTATCCTGTACTCTGAAGCCGGTAGCGATTTGTGCGGTGTGTTAAAAATGTGATATTAAAATTTATGTAGGTAATTGTTTGATATTCCGTTGATATAAGTAACGACAATCACGAGACACGTTATGGAATGCCGACTGTCTGCCCACGTTCGCACCCCTGGCAATTTTAGGTCGAAACAACCACGATTTTCATTTGCGTGTACTGTACAGTTTTTCTATTCTTATATCATGATGCTAGGGAAGGGAAATGATTGGACGCTCCAATAACCGGTTTTTGCACACTGTTTCAAAATGTTAATTATGTGATGGAAATAAAACATTACTTCCTAGGTCAGACAAACAAAAATATCTGTGCCTAGAGCCTTAATCCGCCAGTGCTATCGTTTATAGTTAATAAAGACGTTCAATGTATTAAAAAAATCAAGTTCCCAGTTTTATTCATATAAAATATAACTAGTAGACCAGGGTCAATAATTTTTGAAAGCAAAAATAATAATGGGGTGAATGGGTTCTGTCAGGTTTTTTTTTCATTTTAAACCAAAACACAAGTAACTGTTTTGTTTCTCTTTATCTCCGAATAGGAATATGAAACTGTGTCGCTGTCAATTTTTCACACTTAATAGATCAGGATCAGGGAATTTGCTTGTTTTTATGTAGGGTACGTATTATGGTTAGTTTATGCTTCACAGATAAAAAAATCATCTGCAAGAGGTGTAGATACTTGAAATAATAAATGTCCATTGTAATGTTTCATCCGGAATTCTCTATTCGTTTTATTAGACGTTTTACCACACCATTCGCATTATTCGATAGTAGGAAAGGTCTTACGAGTTACTCACCTGCTTAAATTTGTGTATTGTATGTGTAAAACATTCTCGAATCAACTAGCGCGTAAATTTTGATCATGTACTTTCCGGGTTTTTGGCAATACATCGATTGCTATTGCCGTTAGATTTTTGCTAACAGTCATAATTTCGTAAGAGCCGCGGATCATCCATCCCCCTATCTCAACTCAGCAGAGTATAGAAAAGCAAGCCGAGTAGTGGGAGAAGCATATCTAAAGATCCTGCTTCGAGTGACTAAAAATATGAGTAAATATTAAAAAATATTAAATTTTTTCTAACATCTATAGTGCTGGCGAGTTAAGAAAAGTTGAAAGTTGATTTAATCCGTGGAAAATAAAGAATGAAAAACTATCAAGCAGGTATTATTATTGAAATTTTCATTGATGGAATGTTGTTGCCGTATAACCAGATGTAAATTATTAGTAGACAATACTGAACCATCGAGAATCGAAAGTAAGCGACGGCTTCTTTCATATCAATGACCCTGATTAGTGTGTGCTTGACTTTAATAACGCCTAAAACACTGAGAGGCATATTATGGGTATGGGTTTGGATATGCGGTGTACACTGAAAAAACTCTTAGCAGATCTCGTCGGTTTAGTATTCTCGGTTATTAGTCCATATAAGCGGTTACTAGGTTCAATAGGACATGAAATACATTGGTAAGAATTGATCAACCAACCTGATATAATCGGTAGTGTTATCAACAAGCAGGCTTGGTAGCTCAAAAGTTTATATTTCAAACAAAATATCGAATGACTCAATTTTCATGAAGGTTTGTTATTTGTTGTATTTGGACAATAATTTCCTGTTACGTTTATTTATTTATTGACTTATATTTCCCCCCTAGCTTTTTAAATTGCTAGTTTCATTAGGAACCTGTCTGTTAACTGGGCTTAATTTATTGCATTTGGACTTAGACTGATGAATGATTGACTACTTCGGTCGCCTGAAAGTGACCGGGTTATGCCCTTTGCACAGGTGCGTTCCCAAAGACCGTATCCAAAGATTCGGTAACCTCAGGAATTGTCATGCGAAACTGGCGAAAGGACATTCTCAAGCCTATCGTAGAGTAATTGTTAAGTGACTTTTATATAACTGTAAATATCATGTATCTATATCTCGATATCATATCTGTTTAAAGCTGCTCGGTTTAAGAGGACGGTGGGAGTATTTTAGGCCGGGCAGTGGTTGTTTTAATAACTTTAAACTTTAAGTAACAAATTCATATCAATTTATTTATCAATTATTATGAAGATATCTAATACTTACTCACCCATCGTTATCATGATCAGTATTCTGTTGTAGTTGTGTAGTCATCTGTTTCATTGTACATATTCATGTCATTTATGTATTTGAAGATTCCGTAAGCAATATATTTAGTTTCAACATAGCCTTCGTCGTTTTATTTGGTTTCTCTCCCCCTTGCAAAAATTGTAGACCTGTTTCCCAATTTAATTTCCGCAACTTTTGCAGTCCCATTCCAAGAATTTCGTCCCTTTCATCCACCTATTCCATAATATCATCATACCTACACCTACTTACCATAAGTGAATGACTCAAAATGGACATATTTTGATCAAATTTTCAAAAAAAGACCATTTATCTTTCATTACTGCTCACAAATATGCTTGTTCTCAGTAAACCCTTTTATTTGATGCCCATATCATGGAAGTGCATAAAAAATAACGAGTCCGCCATTTTGGGCGGTTCGCCATATTGGATTGAGAATGACGTCATATGCATTGTCATCCAAACTAAATGGGCGTGCAAAATTTCAGCTCAATCGGTTGAGAACTGCTTTAAAATTCCGTTACAAGATTTGACCCGAACAAACATACAACAAAGCTTGTAAAAATAAAATAAATTCTTCCTTTTACTTCTCTGCGTAGAATATTAAAAAGTTCATTTCGGTTGATTCTAAAAACAACTCAAAATAGTTTTTTGTTGATCTACCCAGCATAGGATAAAATACCACAAATCTATCAATGGTAATGCAGTGTAGGAGTTGAGCTATTTTCAAATAAATCTGTGTTCCAAAATTGTAAATTGTTTACATTGAAATTAGTAATAATTCACTTATTTGCAATGTGAATTTAACCGTGAAACTAGCACAATTCTTAGTCCTAGTTCAATCCTTTATTTACATGCACATGTATTTAGTTTACTGTAAAAAATTACCATTTTTGAAAATAACATTCCGGCACAAAGTACACTGTGTATCAAATGTTCTGTCAGAATTGAAGTACTTTAAATGTCATCTTGTATTGGAACCTATTGGGCACCTGAACTACTGATTTCCGATGACAACTCTACGAAAACACCAACTATGAGCAAAAGAAAGAACTGTTTGCTAAACACTCATTTATTGAAGTAATAAGGATAGAAACAAGTTGGCTGTTTTATTTTAAAGCTGCTGTATCAACTGATGAATATTATTTTTGACAGAGTGATAGTTAATTTAAGGTACCACAAGTACAAATGAACTACTACGTGCAATATTTTGCTGACCTTATATCTGACGCACTATATATTATGAACAGTTTTCCAATTTATTTGGGTATCATTCACTAATCGGCTCGGTAGGCCTAGATAAATCACTTAAGAGGGAATGCCCTCCCCTCAACCAATTGCTTTAAGGTATTGTTGAACCATGAATATTTCATCTTTTATAGTATATAATTTTGAGTTAAATGGAAAAGATCGCGTGCAAAAAGTAAACGTGTATTGCACGCGACGTGAAATTGTCCGACGAGGACGTAAGGTCGAGTGCAATAAACACTTTTTGTACGAGTTGCATACAGTATTTTATCTCCATGCAAAAACCAAAAAATGTTTAATTTAGGTGGCATTAATGTGATGACATTAGGTGACATGTCATGATCTTTATGTCAAAACACTGTAGTAGATGCGTATGACAGATGCGTGCAATAAAAATTTTATTGCACTAGTGCAAGAAAGAACCAGTTTTTGCGTTAAATATAGTTTTCCGTCGACCGTGTATTTACGAGGTTAATTAATGTATACAAAATCGTTTATTAATGACCCCTATCAATCAGTGGCGGCTCGTGGTATTTTTATTCAAGGAGGCTAATCTTATAGGTAGGGTTACCAGTGGCGTGCGGTGACATTTCAAATAACGGAAGCAATTTTTAGAAACCTAATTTTTAACCCTTTTTATCCTTTTTGCAATAGCAATTAAACGAGCCTGCTAATTTCAAATTAAATGTTGTTTAAAATAGTAGGGACACAGTCAAATTTAAACCATTACAGTAAGGGATTTTTTAAAACAACTGCCGTATTTGACTGTTGACAGAAATCAGGTATTTAGTTTCATCAAGTTTTTTTGTTTCTATTTTTATTGACCACTCCAAGCGGACTTTGTATATTTAATTAAAATCATTGCATAACATATTATTTATATCCATGACATGTTCGTTCGTGGTCGCGTTTACTCGGACATGACATATTTCTCAAGACATATTATAATGTGAGATTGCTATTTAAAAATTATAATAAATATAAAAACGGGTTTTATATAATGCGATTGAATGTACCGGGTAAGTCTCTTAAGATTGACACCCCCCTTATCTCACTTATCCTTTGCCGATTTAACTCATTCAAAAAAGGAGTAGACACGGTTTTTGATGAATTTTTATAATCTGAGAACAGATATTAAAAATCTCGTAAAATATACAGGGTGGAAAATAAAACCTGATATTATCACATTACGGGTGTCAATTATAAAATAAGAACATCAAGATACCTCTGGAAACAATGCATATTTGCATTGTTTATTTGTTGACAGATGTCATCCAGTTTTTTGTGAGATAGTAGTTCACTCTCTTAGATATTAGCGTAAAAAATAATATTTAACTTAATATTTGAAATATAGTTTTGTAAAACGTCGAATAAATGGATATAATATATTTTATAATAATTAATGAATAATTGAATTTAATTGTACTTAATTTTCTTAAATAAAAAATTAAAATAAAATTTTTTCCATTTTATTCAAAGTACAGTCGACGGAAAAATTTTGTAACTAACTCGTAATTAAAACGCGATTAATACACTAGTTCGTTAAATAACTATCAATAAACTTTTGTTTTTGCATGAACGTAGAAAAATGTATTTTTCTACGTTCATGCAAAAAACAAAACTTTATTTAACTATATTTAATGCACAAACTGGTTCTTTATTTGCACTAGTGCAATACATTTTTTATTGCACTCATTTGTCATTCTACTACAGTGTTTTGTGATCATGACAAATATAAAATATGACATGTAATAATGTCACCTAAATAAAACATTTTTTGGATTTTGCATGTACTATGAAAGAACTAACTCATAATGACAAAGTGATCATCAGCTTGAATGGTCATTCTCCTTCTGCCAGAGCCTTGCCGCCTAATAAAGTTTCCCGTCTGTAGATACCTATTCCAAACATCACAAACTGTAGACCGCGCAATTCCCAGAGTACGGGAGACATAACTCTTATTGCGGCCATCCTCTATTAAGGCAACAATTCTACCTACGTCTGCTGTAGTTACCATGATGACAACACACTAAATTAACTGTACTGTCAAATATTCTGTCACAATAACCGCGTATTTAGCCAACGTCGATGTTTTTTAATTAAAAATGATAAAATTAACAGCGTTTCATTTAAAATTTTGCTGCTCGCAGAAGAAATGAGATAATGGGATGAATCAAAAAACAAAATGTTTACAATACGTCTAAGATGGCAGCAAACAGTTTGTAAACAAAATTATTCGCCTCAATTTTTCCACAGGGTGTTTTGAGTTTACGACAAAAAACAACACTTTGATTTACCCCTGTATAATATTGCCTGGACGAAAAATATGACTTATTACAATAATTAAAAAGACACACAATGAACTGATCTACAGACTGGTAAAAAATTTATGAAAATCAGATGAAAAATAAAAAAGTTATAAAACATCAAAATTGGGCAAAATTTTAGGGTGACGGAATTTTGTGCCGGGGAGTGTACTATTATTTTTTTTCACTTTTTACCATTTTGAAAGGCGTTTTACCATTTTTTTTATCAGTTCTGCGTTTTTAAGATACTGAACATTTGGTAAGTTCCTTTTCTTCTGATTGGACGCTGAATGTGGTATTAAGATTTATTATGAAGAAAATTTGCAGATATATCATCGAGCATAAAATAATCAAGACAGGAAAGAATCATAAACGTCTCATGAAAATTTATTTTTTTAAATCAAGCAATTAAATCAAATCCAAATAGAGAAACTCACGTACTTCTCAAGTACGGGATTAAAAAAAACATGATGTAATTGACACAGATTATCCTAATCTATAAGATGAAACAAACGTTTCGTAACCTGATTTGTACTTGAGCTGAGATTTATATAAATATATATTTTAAATAGGCACCAACAATCATTAATTCGCAAACATATATTTTCTCACCTGGCATTTGAAGAAGATTGACACAGAAATATATTTTAATAAACTCAAAATCCAAGGCAAAAAGCGAATAATATATAATCGCCAAAAAGATTTATAGATAAAATGGTGGACACTATGTAATATATCTTTTATTATTTAAAAATAAATTGCACACAACTTAAAATTACCTACATACATAAATAAAATTAAAGTATACACAATATATATATATATATATATATATATATATATATATATATATATATATATATATATATATATATATATATATATATATATATATATATATATATATATATATATATATATATATATATATATATATATATATATATATATTTGTATATTTATATATGCATATCATTACCAGCATAAGTAAAATATATTATTCACATTCTATAAAACAAACTTATATCTCCCTGACTCCGGTGCCGTAATTTGCGCCGCCCGCTTTGTTCAGCTCTTCTACGAAGTGGTCCAAGTCGATTTCAGAGCTGTTCTCCAGCTGCAGCTCCACGGCGAAGTTCTAAAAACAAACACATTCCTGAAATCTATAGCGAGAAAAAACGAGACCCCGTGTACTCACAGATATAACGTTTTTCGCCAGCGATTTATCGGTAGACATTCTCGCTCTCTGTAGCACGCTAACTGACGGTCCTACCCATGTGATGAACAGGAATTTTTGCCTCTTGGACATTTCGTCTCCAGTTTGGATTCGTATGTAACCGAAGGCACGCTCGTTCTCCGTGAATTGCTCCCTGAATTTTTCGAACGCCGCCCCCGTGGCCGAACACACGATTCTGGGCCCCTCAAATTTAAAAACGGCCCTACGAACAGGAGGATATTTCTGTTATTTTCACGTTTCAATTATAAGGGTGCACTTATATAGGTAGTTTTGCCCTATACAGTAAGGAACATTTTAAGTAATCTATGCGATAATTTTTGAGCTATATTTTGGTCTTCTCCACTTACCACTGAGTTTCGGTGTTATCAGACCTAACGTCATCGTATGCTGCTCTGATTGTCTCCATGTCCATACTAGTCGACATGGTGACCTGTGAAATATATAAAATTTTAGCGTGGCTTATACACACGTAGTAATTATTGAAAAATCAAACATGTAAAAAAAGTGTGAAGCCATGCTTCTTCCTCTCTTAATGTCAGCAACACAACACTGCCGAAAAAAAGTCTTTAGGGTACGGTCAGAGTGTATCCGATTTCTGCACTGGCGTATACGGCCGATTTCGTGGTCATACAGCACACTTAAGACAACCAATATTGCATCAGTTTTCATTACAAAATGGATGTTTTTTTTTGTATTTAGTAGACAGAAACTCTCCTTCTTCAGCCACCACGCGCCAAAGTTTTCTTGCCACGTCCTTATTATGATAAACTTTTATGTGAGCGTCCCATAGTGGCTTGCGATCAAAAAATAAAGAAATTATTAGTTCAATATCAATCATTTTGCTAAAAATTCACTCCGCGAACCTTGCAGGACCTAACCCTTCTGGATCATGCCCGCGCACGCCAGTGCTGGACCGCGCAATATGACCAGTCCCATTTAATTACATGAATTTGTATTTTATGCCTTTGTCGGCAGTGTTGCCGTTGTCTGCACAATTGTGCTAGATCTAGTACTATTGACCTTTTTTGGCCCTGCGGCCCCCTTTGTCACATTTGGCACTTTTCATACAAAATACAAAAAATATAATTACATACAAAAAATTAAATATTAACTTTGATTATCCTGAAGAGGGGGTTGGTAACCTTGATGCATAATTCACACTCCTCTGGGAACTCAAATAATATATGACTTAATTTCATTTATTTACATTATCTGACGTGTTTTATATATTTTTTGCAAAATAAATGAAATTACGTTTTCTATTTTTGTACCCTTTTTAAAATACCTACCTGTAAGTAAATTCAATTTAATAAATATTTATAAAAATAAAAAAAATAAACTCTACTAGTAGTAATGGCGCCTTAAATTAAACTAAACAGCTGCATGTAGTGTGTTTGTCCATGGATGACCTGTGTTAATAAATCGAGTGAACAGTTGGCACACTTTTACCAAATCTAGTACAATTTCACCCTAAAACTAGTACAATTTGCTTTTGTTGGAATGGCAACACTGGATGCCGGTGTAAATAAACGGGCAAATACGGATACCCTCTGACCGTAGCCTTCCAAAAGTGTTTATCTGTAGGTATGGCGTCGGTGAGGCCTTTGTTTCTTTTACCCGGTAGATTTAAAGTGAGCACAGCCTCGGGTGCAAGGTTTCTATTATTTTTCGGCGTGTAATTTTATATTTTTTGTTTGAAGGACGCCTCGTCAAAACAATCAGGTTCAAAATAAGGTCAAGCTAAAAAGTTGAATAAGTAACATTATTTATTTACCAATTTAAGTACGTTTGCATTACGGTTTTTCACATTACATATTAACATCTTTTCGTCAAAATGCAGTGATATAACATGAGCATATAGCAGTAAATAAAAAAAAATGCGTTTCACAGAACCCATTTTTTACGTACGAATTTGTACCTTTCATTTTAAAGCGTTTGATTTTTGAACATTTGGGGCGCCATAATGAGATATCGAACCACCTAAAAAACTCGCTAGGGCGGTCCCTGCTTCTCGTCGGCATGCAATAATCCATCTATTGCAGAGTTGTTTTTCTGTCGGAAATCGGTAATATTTCATTTTCGTGTCTTTTGATGCTGTGTTATAATGTTTGCACCCAGTAACATCGCGGGTTTAGGTTACGCAATTTGCCATCTGGAGTGTGTGAATTTTAACAAGGTCAGATGCTAGTTTTCCCAAACATAAATAAATGCTACATTTTAATTGCCATTTAACAGTTGGTGCGAATTTATAAACTTAGCAATATGGTCGGGTTATTCTATTCTACAGTGTTTACACTCATCGTCGCAGATGGACTATGGATTATGGATACAAAATTTCAAAATATCAGATATGTTTTAAAATTGACATTAAACATGGCAGTCGCGTTTGAAAATAGCCCTTTCATTGTTCTATTTCCTTTTGAGGTTAAAATATCGAAATGACTCATCCAATACGAAAAAAGCGGCCCATCGGGAGCCGAGCAGTGGCGGCTCGTGACTAAAACATCAGGTAGGACAGACAAATTTAATATTGATATTAAATTTGGTCCGCGAAGCATTAGTGGCGCCGTAGGTGAAAATTTTTCAAACTTTCAAGGTCACGCGTTTTCCTGGCACTTCAGAATTTCAATGAAAAATCCATTTACAAAAAATTACAGGGTTTCACAAAAATGATTTTTGGAAAAAGTTACAAACTTTTTTGAAATAATATTTATTAACGAATTACTGATGTTATAAATAAATTGAAATAAACAAAATATATTTTATTAGATTGTTAAATATCTTTTATAAACCATAATTTTTATAATTTCGTTTGTCGAATTTACGATCAATGATTCAACGAATTTTAATTTTCCTTGCCGTATTTCGATTTTTTTATTTAATTCTAGTTCGTCAATTTACTTTTGGAATTTTAAAATAATAAACTTTTTCTTGAATTTTTGATATGAGTAGTTTCTGTGTTTGAAAAAAAAAGAACAGCTCGCAGGTATATCAACGTTCCAAAAATAAACAGTTCAGCAAGAACCAACGGGAAGTTCAGAGTTCAGAAAAAAATCACTTCGGATACAACTACATTAATGCTTTCAATTAAATAATTCTTAATGGTTTTCGACAGACCACTAAAAACAGTACATTCATCCAAAAATTCTTTGAATTTATTATCATATTTGGAAAGTAGACTTGCAACAAGCTGGCTGGGAATAAATGCTTTATCATCAAAATCTAAACTGCAAATTAGAACACAAAAAATTACAAAATATGAATTTTACGAATAGGATAAGAAATATTTAAATATGTAAGGTAAGTAGGTACCCAATCAAATCACATCAATCGCGAACGACGAGACGAAAAGCCGAAAAAGCGAAGGAAAAACTAAATCCACATACCTACTCTACCCGGTATTGTATCTTGTATCTGCACAATACAACTGTGATCTAAACTCTAAACTGAAAACAGTGAAATCTAAATCCTTAATCATATGACTTTGTAACACCAATCACTAATTAGGGGCTGAAGCTGAAGGGCGCGAATCGTGGACGTTATCACTCAAACCGCGCCGATGGGCAAGCCTGTAGCATAATATACAAAATAATGCACGAAACAGTCACGAAGATATCAAAAAATATATTTCCCACTACTTGATTGGTGGGGTATCGTTACTTATTAGTTTTATTACTTGTTAGATTTTAGATTAGAGATTAACAATTACTTAGATACATAGTTTTATAAAAATCATAGCTGAAAAGCTAAAGAATGAAGGGCGATCTTATTTTCGTATTATAAGAAATGCAAAATAATTAGTTTCCTACGCGCCTAACCTATAGGTAGGTTATAATAAATACTTCGATTAATTGGTTTTTAATAAATATTAAATACCGTGGTTCTAATACTAGATAAAATTTTAAATCCCGTACAATGTAGTGGTAATTATAATAATAAAGTTTTTATTATTATAATTACGTATCACTTCAATTGTACGGATATAAAATGTCATCTAGAACGGCGGTATTTAATATTTATTATTAAGTTTTAAGACAAAAATTATTAGTTAGGCAAATAGTTACTTTGCCGCTTCGCAGGTCACCCTACGGGCAAGCCCATCTCAGACTGTCTCTGTGCCTAGGCATACCATACGTTTACCGTTTCGTTAGCACAATCGTCGCCGCGTATACCTCGAACGTATATCGCGAATTAATACAGATTGCTTGTCATCTACGGGCTTGCCCATAGCGATGATTAGCAGGTCGCGCTATGGGCAAACAGATCGTAGCTATTACTAATTTATTTCTGGAGCGTAACGCGCAAAATTTAAATCGGAATGTGATTACTGATTAATAATATACTTTTTATTTATAATCTTACTTAAGACTTTTAAAAATCTGTTATGCTATTGTGTTAAAACATATTGAACATTCTACATGATAATTGAAACATTTTTTTGAATATTGTTTTTTCTTTTATATTTACACCTTAAATCCTAGGGTGGGCACTGCCCACCTCGAGGAGCCGCCACTGGAGCCGAGCTATACGTTACTTACAGCCAGTTCCATAAATATGAACAAAAACGTCGTTTTAGAAAAGTGAACTTTTTGCAAAAGTAGACTTTTAATTATCTGTAAAGTCGGTTCTGTTCCATAAAGTGGAATGCATCTCCCATTAGGAAAGGTTTCAATTTCTGAATGTTTATTGTGTTTGACAATTATGACAATTTTATGTAATCATAATCTAACGTTTTCGAAATTTAAATAAACTTTGTTGGTTTGTAAACATTGTGGTTAATAACGTTATTGTATATTTTGTATTGTATTATTAAAGTGTTGGTATATAATAAATAATGAATGAAAGCGATGAGAATAAGAAACCCAAAAAACACGCGAAAAAAGCCACTTTCTCGAAATAGGATGAGATTAAACTACTGAATGCCAGATATTTGCAGAGAAAAGTTATCGAAAATAAAGATACCAATAAAGTAACAAATGGGGAGTAGGTAATATTCTTGTGAATATGATGTTTTATTTTTTATTAAGGACAAGGCTGGGGGGCGTAAATCGGAAATCTTGAAATAGAATCCAGTAAACGATACATTGTACTTCAAACACACCAAGCCCAAACGACCACTATTTCCCAGACCACAAACAGTTTTATAAATAACAATGAACGCCGACAGAGTCTATTTTGACAGAAAAATTAATTTGTAGGTTAGGTTTCCAATAAAGTCGACTTTTTCTCCTCAAAAGGGCCAAAATCGAGACTTTACTAAAAAGGAAACTTTTTAGTAAAAGTGCCTCTAAAATTCGATTATGGAACACAATTTAGAACTTAAAGGAGACTTTTAATCTTAAAGGAAGCTTTGCGTCGATTATGAAACTTGCCATTTAATACGTAATCATTCAAAGCGTCCTTTTGTCATTTTTAAGGTGTAGTCATAGTAATGCGTTTGGCATAGACTAAATCTATGCGTTTGGTAACAATATTTTTTATTAATTATTATTATCAATAATTTAAATATTGCTTTATACTCGTAGGCGATTTGTTTGTCAGCAGACAGAGTGCATTACCCTGATAAGAAGCAATGTCATCACAAACAATAGATACCTATCGACCTCTAGAATAAATAAGCTGCAATGCATTTACTTAAGTTACTATTTACTCGCTAATACCTAATACTGGTCGCGTTCGCACTGTAAACACCATCTGCCGGATTTGCCTTGGCATTTATATTTTATTATGATCCACATAACGGATTTGCTAATTGTGCAAAATATTTAAAACGAACAAATAAAAATATCAACGCAACATCTTGCAACAATAATTATTAATAACATCAAACACTACGTTATTTTTGGTTCTTATCGTCGAACACGAAACTACCCACTAAACATATTTTAGTTTCTGAAACGTTTCAGAAATATTCACCTTTATTTTGAAACATTTCGCGTATGTGAACGGATATGTTTCAGAAACATTTATGTAACCAAAGATGTCCTACCTCGGAAATGTTTCAGCGTAACATTTCATAAAGACTCATAGGAAACATTGATGCAAATCTGCTTCCAAACATTTCCAAATGTATCATTTGAAATGTTTCGGAACTATTGTTTCAATATGTTACAATGTATCCTTTTAATAAACACTAGAACACTACCTAGGTATATTCAAAATATTTCTAAACAATTTGTGAATTAAGCAGTTAGGAATTATCTTGCAATTTCTTCTTACCTACATAAAAATCAACTCATAATGTAATCTCTACACTGTCTAACAAGCTACACAATTTGTTAAGAATTATTGTCGATCGAACTGAAACATAGTTATGGAATAAAATTAAACAGCTACAAGAAATAAAATTTTATAATGACATAAGTGGCATATCAGGTAAGTATAAAATATAAAAGAACCGTACTAATAAGGCTACTATATACACTAATGGAACATAGTAAATAAAAAAAAACTTGAGGTAACATTATTTTGATCAGGAGTAATAAAATTAAATTAACTTTTGGTTCAAAACGTCCATTGCACGTGTCCAAGTCACTTGCACTTGTAAGTTCATTGCAGCAGTAAAAACATTATTATTGCACATCATCCACTTGCTAAAAGTATGCGGATTACTGGAATATAAATGAGAAATTAATATAAAAAACTATACCTGTTTCAAATTTTGATATTGTTTCTGCTGCTGAGACCGTCTATAACTGAGTTGGGATTGTCTAAACCACGTAATGCCACTTCATATTGATATCATACCGTTTTTAATTAAATATGCTGGTTTAATGGCTTCAGAATATTTTGAAACATCATCTGAATAATTTGAACCTCGAGTTGTGTGTACTCACCAAAGCACAATTTGAGTGATTTTCCATTTATGTTGCAAGTGGAAAATGTGGCCTGTATCTTTTGAATAATATAATTTAGTAAATTACTTATTTACTTTTACACAACACAATTTCTGCATATTCGTATACGGTATTCGTGGAGAACGGCAAGCAGATACAACGACAAGTTCAAGTTCGTCATGTCCGCCATGACGCAACGCTAAACGCTACGCTCGTTGCTGGCGACATCAGACGACTGTAAACGAATCTGTTACGACGCGTCACGGATCGCAGTGCTTCCAATAGTCATTCTAGCAGCGGTATTAAATAAAAAACAAAGTCACTAACGGAAATGGACAGTTAATAAAGTTATTTCGCAAAGAACATTTCTGATTAATATTTGTCACATTACACATTAATAATATCTATTTTAATATTTGTCACATTATTCGTCACATTAATATTTGTAAATATTGTTACATTTGCACAGTTCTTCTGCAGATTTGAAATGTTTCCTACACGTTTCATGTTTAGGGGGTAAGTAGATACCAACTTATTCTTTATGATAGGTATATGAATAATGAATAGCTGAATAGTAATTATTATAGGTAATTATTATCCCGCCGAGATTTAAATCAGCCCCTATTTAAATCTCGGGAGGCAGGGTTGGGAAAAAAAATGTTTTTTTTGAAAAAAACAAAAAAACAGTTTTTTAATTTAAAACAGTTTTTATTGTTTTAAAACAGTTTTTTTTTCTTGAAAAAAAAATAGTGTTTTAAAACAAATAAAACAATAAAAAATTCAGCAGTAAGAATTATTATTGTTATTACGGCTCTTTACTATGGATGTTAATATTCTTCAACCTCATAATTCATAATATGCGATGTGATAAATTTTACCTAAGTAGGTAATAAAAAAAGACTGGTTATTTGTGAGCATTTGCGAGCCGAGCGGCGGCCGTCAAAAGAACTTTTTGTAAGAATACAAACACCCCCTTAGGATAAGCTGCACGCGTAGACCTTTGTTCTTTTTTATTAGCAACAAGCAGGTAGCTGAAGTGCGCACATGTAGATAACTTCGTAAATTTTGCGTTATAAATATATCAGTGAATAATCAGCCTTCTTCCAGCACGGTTTACTTTTTGACTGTTATTTGTATTCAAAATTTGGGATTATGAGTAGTCAGGGGCGAAAAAAAGATCCTATTTGGATAAATTACAATTAATTAAAAGTGAATACTGATCGCACAGATTCGGCGGGCCGGCCTAAAGCTGTAGCTAAGGCCGTCGTTTGCACGGTAGTAACAAATGTGCAAAGTGGTAAAGTTTATCTAATCGACACCATAAATACAGAAGATAACAGCCATGACTTTGAATATCTAAAAAAACTGTCGATTGAATCAATTAAAAAATGTAAGGATTTCAAATGCAACGTGAGAAGTTTTGTGACCGATAACGCAGCAAATATGGAAAAAATGCGAAGAAACCTGGCAGAGTCAGACGAATTACTTAATAATGATATTCTTACATACGGATGTTCCTCACATATCTTCAATTTACTTGCCCACCATATCGAAATACCTGGGATTGCAGACCACATCAAAAAAATTGTCAAATATTTCAGAAATACACATATTCCAGCCGCGAAATATAGGCAAGCTGGTGGTACAATGTTGGTACTTCCATCAGATGTGCGCTGGAATACTTTGGCAGATTGTCTGGAGTCCTACTTATCAAATTGGCACATTTTAAGCAAAATATGCACTGAAAATAGATTAACGTTTGATAAGGCAATCATCGCAAAAGTTGAAGACCTTAATATGAAAATGAATGCTCAAGACTATTTAGCAAAATTAAAAGTTATTGCAGTAGCTCTAGACAAATGTCAAAGTAATACTTGTACCATTTCCGATGCAACTGATATCTGGAAAGATGTGCTTGAATATTTTGAGAACGAAGCAACACCTGCGGGTGCAAAAAGAACTGAATTCTGTTAAAGCTCGCTACAATATGGCAATGACGGACTCTCATTTTTTAGCCTACTTATTAGACCCCGAATATAGAGGTACAAAATTGAGCGATGAAGAGGTCCATAAAGCTCTGCAATTTGTTTCTGACTATCACCCGCAAGTTATGCCAAAAATTTTATCTTTTCGGGCAAAAGCCCCACCGTTCAAAGAATATCTATTTGATGAGAACACGGTGAAAAATATCAGTTCCTTAACATGGTGGAAATCACAGAAGCAATTTATATCAGCAGAATTATCAAGTTTGACAAATCAGCTGTTTTCTACTGTGGCCTCATCAGCAGGAGTGGAAAGATTATTTTCTACGTTTGGAATAGTTCATTCCAAATTAAGGAACAGATTGGGATCGGAAAAAAGTTCTAAACTGGTGGCAGTATTTCAGCACTTTAATAGAAATGAATAATAGAAAATTTATGTTACCAACCTACTTTTACTTTTAGGTTTTTTTTTGTCTTATATAAACTTTATATCGTTTTTCGTTGAGAAATATAAATTCTGAGTAAAAATTCCCTGCTGGGTTTACTTATTAAAATATTTTTTGTTTTAAAACTGCACTGAAAAAAACAGTGTTTTAAACAAATGTTTTAAAACAGTGTTTTAAAACGCATGTGTTTTTTTAAATGTTTTAAACATGTTTTAAAACACTGTTTTAAAATGTTTGTTTTAAAACAACCCAACCCTGTCGGGAGGATAATAGGTAGTGAATATTAATGGAGTTATTACGTTCATGGGCGTAGCTAGGGGGGCTTGGCATTTTTAAAAGATTATTGCAATTTTAACAATATCTTACCGCACTATGTTTTATTATTGTTTTGTAATATTATTATGGATTATTGTGCCTAGACTAAAAAAGCTAATTTTATTCGGCTTGAAAATATGTAAAACTACTCAGATCTCAAAAAATATATCCCTAAGTTTTTGTTTGCGCAGTTGTAAAAAACAAAGCGCATTTTATGCTTATGCAAGACCTTAAGCCCCCCAAGCACAATAGGCCTATGATTACGTTATTACTTGTCAAATTGTTATACACATAAACATGTCTTATTTATTTATTGATTAAGATAATTATTACACAGTTTCTTAGGATAACATACCTATTTTTTAGGTAGTTGTTAAAAAATAAATGAACCTATTAAAAAATAAATGGAAATTAAAAACTATCACTATCAAGCGGAGATTCAACAGGTCCATTCCGCAATTTTTTAGTTCCATTTCGAAAGGCACGTCTTTAAAAGAGTGGCTCTACAAAAAATTAGAATTTGATTCCATAATCTTATAATATATCCTATAATATTATCCTTTTTTAATATTTTAATAAATGTCATATGTGGGAAATTTGTGAGAATGTATTTCTATTTTTTTAATTAGTTAATTAGGCAAATTAAGACAAAAAAGGACAAAACCTACGAAATTTTTCCGAACGGTTGGATTGAGATGCGTTTTTTGACTTGGATTCCGGAAGACATGGGAGAAAAATGTAAATCCTTATTATTTTTCACTGAAAAACACTTTTGTGCATTTTTTTCGAAAAATTTTGGAGTGCATATTTGTTTGAATGACGGTCGACGGTCGAGGCGTGACAAAGAAAACCATACACACTGCCTTATACTGTATTGGTTGCTTCACATTTCCGCAAAAATTTCATAAACGCACATCTAAGGGCTTTCTAGATATTTTGAAGAAAGCAAAAGGAAATGTAACTTTTTCTGATAAATTATTTTTTTTAAATATTTTCGAGGCGTAACAAAGAAAACGATACACACTGCTGTGTACTGTATCGTTTGATTCACCTTTCTACAAAATTTCATAATGGCACATTTAAGTATTTTCTAGATATTTCGAAGAAAGTAAAAGAAAATATAACTTTTTCCGATGAATTATTATTTTTTTTATATTTTCGAGGCGTGACAAAGAAATCCATACACACTGCCTTGTACTGTATTGGTTGCTTCACATTTCCGCAAAAATTTCATAAACGCACATCTAAGGGCTTTCTAGATATTTTGAAGATAGCAAAAGGAAATGTAACTTTTTCTGATAAATTATTTTTTTTAAATATTTTCGAGGCGTAACAAAGAAAACGATACACACTGCTGTGTACTGTATCGGTTGCTTCACCTTTCTACAAAATTTCATAATGGCACATTTAAGTATTTCCTAGATATTTCGAAGAAAGTAAAAGAAAATATAACTTTTTCCGATGAATTATTATTTTTTTTATGTTTTCGAGGCGTGACAAAGAAAACCATACACACTGCCTTGTACTGTATTGGTTGCTTCACATTTCCGCAAAAATTTCGTAACGCACATCTAAGGGCTTTCTAGATATTTTGAAGAAAGCAAAAGGAAATGTAACTTTTTCTGATAAATTATTTTTTTTAAATATTTTCGAGGCGTAACAAAGAAAACGATACACACTGCTGTGTACTGTATCGGTTGCTTCACCTTTCTACAAAATTTCATAATGGCACATTTAAGTATTTCCTAGATATTTCGAAGAAAGTAAAAGAAAATATAACTTTTTCCGATGAATTATTATTTTTTTTATATTTTCGAGGCGTGACAAAGAAATCCATACACACTGCCTTGTACTCTATTGGTTGCTTCACATTTCTACAAAAATTTTATAAACGCACATCTAAGGGTTTTCTAGAAATTTCGAATAAAGTAAAAGGAACTGTAACTTTTTCTGGTATATTATATAATTTTTTTTAATTATTGTCGAGACGTGACAAAGAAAAACATACACACTGCCATGGACTGTATTGGATGCTTCACAATCCTGCGAAATTTTATTGTCGCATAACTAAGGGTTGTCTAAATATTTCCAAAAAAATTAATAAAAAACACATTCTTTATATGTAGCTCAGCCACAGATTTTGGGCGTTGGATATTAATCCTCCTACACTACTTTTGTTTTTCTTCCTCATATATAAAGTCGTTCGAAGACCCCAGCCACAGATTTGCGCCACTTACTATGACACAGACCACTTGACTTCACGTCAGCGTCCGTGGCTGGAAATCTGTGGATAACTTCACACCAATAGCATAAGTAACTAGCTGCCAGAGACAATTTTAAATTTTGATATAATGCTCATAAGCTATATATTATAATAAATGATAAAGGAAAGGCATGCACGCATAATCTAATCCGGAATTTGCGGTAAGAAATTAAATCCAGGGTAATCGCCGGGGTAATAAATTTTCGTCATAATGATAGCGTCGCTGTCACGCGATCGATGAACGATGATAATAATTCTTCGTGTCGTGCTCTACAGGTTTACATAAAAATAATGACAAATACCTAGCTATAAAGTACTTACGTTTTATTTACACGGTGACTCAATAACACAACATATTTAATCCATTATTTAATACACCTAATGCCAAAGGAAATGCTTGTAAAATATTTTCTTATGCTTGAAAGAATTCCGAAAATAATTTTAGGAGCTAGCTTTGCGTAGGAGCCACAGTAATACCACAAAACTAGTAATATCACCACTAATAGCATCAACAGAAGATGCCAATCATGTATTGACAATGACGGTAGTCATTTTGAACAGTTTCTGTAAAAAAAAACCCTGTAAAATCTGTATATTTAACAGATTTTAAAATTATGTGTAAATGGTATGTTATTTTTATGTTGGTTTTCAATACATTTGATTTAGACGATATTTTTTTACTCGAAAATGTTGCGTCATACGAAAAAAAGCCAAGCGTACTTTTTTCTTTTAAATTGAATAAGGATTGCAGATATAATTTTTATTTTGAGATAAACCAGTGGCGTATCTGTTTTTTCATTAGAAATATCGCAACCGGTACCGGTACGCACGCCACTGGTAGAAATAAAAATAATATAATTACATGAAAAAATGAACCTAGATTACCTCTCTACACGTGCCAAATTTCATTTAAATATCTCAATTAGTTATAAAGATATTAATAAAATTCGATTTTTTTTCTTAAACTTTAACACCCTGTAACTTTGTAACGAAGCATTTTTCGCACATAGTCACATATAGTTTATTAACTGAACTCACATTATTTGTCGATTATCTATCGATTCTGAAATTTATACAGGTAAAAGTTGGACCACCCTGTATACCTATTAAACAAAATAATGGACTGTGTAAAATTTTGTGGGGCATTGGAATTAGCCCTAAGGGGGCACGATGAAAGTCAATCAAAATAAAGAGAAAATCCGGGAGTATTTATTTCGTGGACTTATTAACTTTGTTTCCGAACTAGACCCAATATTTAAAGAATTTTTGGAGAGCAACAATTTTCAAAGGGGTTTCTAAAACCATTCAGAATGATCTGCTTGCATCTATGTAAGCGGTGGCGCAAGAGAAGATTAAATTGTACTTTTTTCTTTTAAATTGAATAAGGATTGCAGTATCTAATTTTTATTTTGAGATAAACCAGTGGCGTATCTGTTTTTTCATTAAAAATATCGCAATCGGTACCCGTACGCCCGCCACTGGTAGAAATAAAAATAATATAATTACATGAAAAAATGAACCTAGATTACCTCTCTACACGTGCCAAATTTCATTTAAATATCTCAATTAGTTATAAAGATATTAATAAAATTCGAATTTTTTTCTTAAACTTTAACACCCTGTAACTTTGTAACGAAGCATTTTTCGCATATAGTTTATTAACCGAACTCACATTATTTGTCGATTATCTATCGATTCTGAAATTTATGCAGGTAAAAGTTGGACCACCCTGTATACCTATTAAACAAAATAATAGGCTGCGGAAAATTTTGTGGGGCATTGGAATTAGCCCTAAGAGGGCATGTTGAAAGTCAATCAAAATAAAAGTGAAAATCCGGGAGTATTTATTTCTTGGACTTATTAACTTTGTTTCCGAACTAGACCCAATATTTAAAGAATTTTTGGAGAAAGCAACAATTTTCAAAGGGGCTTCTAAAACCATTCAGAATGATCTGCTTGCATCTATGTAAGCGGTGGCGCAAGAGAAGATTAAATTGTACTTTTTTCTTTTAAATTGAATAAGGATTGCAGTATATAATTTTTATTTTGAGATAAACCAGTGGCGTATCTGTTTTTTCATTAAAAATATCGCAATCGGTACCCGTACGCACGCCACTGGTGGAAATAAAAATAATATTATTACAGGAAAAAATGAACCTAGATTACCTCTCTACACGTGCCAAATTTCATTTAAATATCTCAATTGTTTGAAAAGATATTAATAAAATTCGAAATTTTTTCTTTAACTTTAACACCCTGTAACTTTGTAACGAAGCATTTTCGCATATAGTTTATTAACCGAACTCACATTAATTGTCGATTTTCCATCGATTCTGAAATTTATGCAGGTAAAAGTTGGACCACCCTGTATACCTATTAAACAAAATAATAGGCTGTGGAAAATATTGTGGGGCATTGGAATTAGCCCTAAGAGGGCACGATGAAAGTCAATCAAAATAAAGTGAAAATCCGGTAAATCCAAAAACCATTCAGAATGATCTACTTGAATTGAAATTGATCCCCCCCGAAAAATTGACCACGAGCCGCCACTGGTATTAATATACTTAAATTAAAATATGTATAAAATCAACTTTGCTAATGGTCTGTTTTAAGTGGACATCTGCACAATGCCGCATTTTTTTCTCCTCGGTTAACCGGATTCGTTGTCCCCCAATTAGCATCATTCGAATGACCCAGTAGATGCAGGCTTATAGCTAGGTATGCTTGTTGTATGCAACAAGAAGTAAAAAAAGGTCATATATGATTATGTAAAATGATTGTACTTGGGATATAATACAGCGTGTTCCTTAATGACATGCTAATATTTTAGGGTGTGACTCCTTAGGTCATTTAATGAGGAAAAGTCTATGTAAACATATTATGTCCACGCGACACACGGCTTAATTGTTTTTGCTAAAGGGTGTTCAAATTTTATTGTTTAAATCATTATTTTTTAATATTTTAGAAGGTAGATACCAGTGGCACAGACTTTTTATCTTGCACAGTGGTAAACCTATACGTTCGTTTTGCAAGGAAACAATTTATGTTTTAAAAGAATACAATATGAAGCGGCATTACTCCAGCAAGCACTTCGCTAAATATAATTTACTGACGGGCCAGTTTAGAAAAGATAAAATAAAAAAACTCATTACCGATTTAGGGAAACAGCAACAAATGTTCCATTCGCAAAAATCAAAAGGTATTCATACATAATATCACACCACCATCACAATTGAACGGTCTGCCTATGGATCACAGAATTTCTTAGTGTGCAAATTTGTGTACACTCTATAGAAATGGTGGGCAGAACTCATTATACTACCTCTCATTGGTGAGTTTTAGGCGGTTCTAAATTAAATTAAATTTCATTGGTCAGAGGTAAAGACGCCGGATTTCCTTTGATATATTGACACATGCGCTGTTTCACGCATGTATATTTTGGCGCAACAGGGGCATTTCATTTTGTCTTATGTACGGTTGATTCGCGATATAAATTAATTATAATATTGTGTTATACGCGCGTGTTTAGTGTTTTTATGCGATGGAAGCGACGAATGCGAGTAGTAGTGGTTCTAAAACCAATAATTCCAATCGTAAGCAACCGAATTTGAGAGGAGAACCGAAAATGATCAAAAATGTATACGAAGGAATATTCTTAAGATAATAAAAAAACCATCACAAGTACACTTAAGAACAATGTTAATAACTTGGATATTTTATTTAATTTTTTTTTATTCTGCCCTCTCTAAAATGATACGCCTATGGAATTTCGTGCCCATAGCCCCTCATCTCCCTGAGCCGTCCATATGCTGGTGATGAATCACTCCACACTATTTCGGAACCAGAGTTATAGACAGTGTTTTTAAAGGTAGTTTTATAATGTGTTAGCTAAAACATCGAGGTCATTTTCTGAGGGACAGTTTGTTAAAGAGTGCCTAGTAGATGTCGCTGAACTTTTGTGTCCAGAAAAGAAGAGAAAGTAAGCTTATCGCGACGTACTGTTGTTCGACGTATAGATATGATGGCTAGTGATATCAAAAAAACATTGACCGATAGATTGGCTGATTTTCAAGCATTTGCGATTGCTTTGGATGAGAGTACAGATTTATCTGACACAGCCCAGTTAGCTATTTTTATACGAGGTGTTGATGAAGAATTTGCAGTGACAGAGGAGTCACGTATCTTATTAATTTTCATTTGATTTTTCTATCTTTTTTTATTAATGTTTTTATATGTTTGATTATGCCATTATAATTAATAAATAAAAAAATGTGTGCATTTCTGTGGCTTTTTATTCACTACTACCATAAAGGTTGCCCATACCTGCCTTAGAGCTTATATAGGCCTTTATTGCCATGTGCCGTAAACGTATTTTTAGATGTAAGGTATCAAAATGCTTCGTTTGCGTGTAAGTACTTACTTAACCTTTTTTACTTCACGATAATTGGTGCAAATAATGAAATAATTGCGAAATACCTACGTATTTTACAGAGGTAAATAGCGATAACGCATGTTCTTATTAAACGCCTGTAAAAATTGTATATTTAGCAGTAATCCTATAATTATTATTTTATAGCGTGTGTAGAATATTCAATTAACGCGAATAGGATATTTAAACGAAAATTTATAGCACCCACAGATAGAACACCATGTAGATAAATATACATATATGCTCAAAAAGAGTATAGTCTACAATAATTGACTAATAAATACACAAATTTTCAATAATTACGTTATCGGATAGTAGTCGATGAAATATATTTATGGATTTTTTTGCGAATTTTTTCTCAACCGTTTGTCCAAAAAAAAATAAGAAATTTCCACTCTGACGTCATTAAACCCATTGGGATTAATTAAAATTGAATGACTTCAAACCTATATTATTCTTATTTCCCATTTATTTTCGTTTAATAATAATAAGAAGGCTTAGATGAATTATGCAGATTATGTTTTTTTCACGAAAATTAATTTTTACCTAAATTACTTATTGAAAATTTCAGGTAGTATTAATTTGGGCTTATTTGTCGTACTAATAGGTTTGTATAATAAAAATAGAAAAAAAATCTTAAGTGTATTACTCCATTATTATATCCTAGCCTAGCATATATTTTATACATTGTAATAGGTACACGCATTATAGATTATAGCATATAAGGACAATTGCCGGCATCTCTTTACGGTGCGCGAAGACGCGTAGATCACTTTTTCGAAAATAAATAGGTAGACAACAAAGAGTGGCATGTCTAAATATAAAATAAATGATAATCCCTCAGACGGTTCGAAAATAAAAGCGCGGTTACCAGGGGTCATGATGGGTGACTCATGAAAACGCCCACGATAATTCCACGGCGAAAGTTGCGTCCGTCGTGTCGGTAGGGTTGGGTGCAACTGCACAGTTTAAAATTATCTATTTATTTTGGTGCTCCATTGTGAGGAATTCATTTAAAAATAATTCCGTTTTTTATTCTCGGGTCATCGTATCTAGATGAAAATAGTTAATAAAGCAATATGTTTAGAGTACCTACTAATTACGCTAAAAAAATCAGAAGAATTGTCTACTAACTTTAACTGGAGCTATTAAAACGCTTAAATAGTTGTTATGATATACATTTTTAATTTTTTTATAAAATAAAATCATTATTGCATTATCAATGTTAACAATAATTAGTTTGCATTTAATTGTTTAAAAGAAGTGTGCCTGCCTCTGATAAGAAAAACGCAAGAGACCGTTTTCATGCAGAACTGACCAGGCTAATCGGAGAAAAATATCCACATGGTAAAATGTCAGTGGCGTACCTAACACTTTTTGGTAAAAATATCAGCCGACATGTTTGCAGGGACGCCGCTGGTGGGGAGACCCATGTATGCTCTAAATTGACGATGACGATAACAAAAAGAAGAAGGGGCAGGGTAGATTGGTATCTGACAAAGTGACGTTACCCTGAATTCTACCAAAACTACGCAAAGACGAACAGATTCGGACGCTTGGTTCTGTCGTTATGTGCTATGTTCAAAAATCCAAGATAGCGGCTGGGATTGTTTGGGACTTTCAGGGTTTCAATTAAGACATCATCAGCAACATCTCAATTTTCGGATTTTTTTTTAAATGTCCGGGCCAATCGGATCAATGTATAATTTGACTGGTCTATAATTAGAACAAGTCGTATTTCTAAAAATATTGTTATTATTTCGTCTGTTTTATCAAGGGAAATTAATTGTAATCAAACATTAGTAATGTAGATTCCTGTTATAATATTTATAGCGTTTCCGAAAAATTTTGGTCTGTTAAAATTTATAGCTTATATTAAAGCATGAATTTCATATCTACTATTAACAATAAACATCGTAATAATTATGTCCCTTTAATAACACAATACATTAGGTTGGTGACGATATTTGGGGGTAGAAACAATAAGTAAACAATTATTATATAGGTAGATCACTAGTATTTATGTTTCATCAGTTTCAGTTTATCCAATCACCCTCGATAATAATTTTATATGTGTATTTATTAATGTTACGGAACCGGAATGTTTCCGCAATGAACTTGTTCCATCTACATGCATACGATAGACATTTTTCGGTGCACTTATGTTTTTTAAATCTAATAAACCCAGAGGAAACGTGATCACATTATCTGGGGTGCTGTAATCTGGCATCAAATCAATCATAAAACGTGGCGACATGTTGACGATTATGGTGCCTGGCAACATGCATATTTGTGCAATAGTCATATATTATCTAAGTGCTCATAAAAAAATTATATATCCCTAACTCATTTATCTCGAAAATATTGTCATACATTGTTATACCTGGCATTAAAACGCTGCTAATGAGGTAATTATTAATTTACTAATAAAAAAGCAAGAAAAAGGATTTTAAAGACTAAAAGAATTATTTTCCTTATCATCATACATATGAACCAAATATTAGTTTTATAGTTAGTTTTTTTGTTTACATTATTATTTCAAGTTTCATATTTGCAAGTAGGTATAAACTATTTTTTGTTTTGTTTTAATGTGTCGTGTTAAAAATAAGAGTTTCTATTAATAATGGATATTAGTTTCTGATGTGAGGTATAGGGGGCGCCCAATTTTTCTTCGCCTCCTTTTGCCCATGACCCCTAGCTACGCCACTGCAGGTAGGTGAGTCGGTAGGTAACGGGGACGGTGATCGAGCGGTAAGCGCGCTAGCTTTCGGCTCGATCACCTATCAGCACTGTGCGTATATAATATAAGCACAACCGCCACAATCGTCTGCCATTGTTATTTTTCTATGACTAAAACTTTGGTAAAAGGCTCTTGAAGTTCATCTGATTTTTATACCGGTCACACATGCACCTGAGTAACTTTGAACCTATCGCGACTTGCTTAGTTTTGATCTGAGGTATGCAGTATAATAATATGAGAGAGTAAATGGACAAAATTTAAGGTTTTGTAAGTACTATCTGCCTTTCACTGGCTCTCTAGCTATTTCTAGCTCTAGTTTAAAGAGATAACTTAGCAAATTAGCTCAAATGTAAAAGAGGTAGGCGTAATGCCTACCAAAGTAGTTACAATCTTGGTAGGCAACTAAATATAAATGGAACGGTTATTATTTATATTGTCAGTTTTTACTTTGGTAAAAAAATACGTCGATTTGATTCGGCAGTAGTTGTCAGTTGTTCACTATTATATTATATTTTTTTTTAACAAAAGATCAGTAGATCTATATACATCAAAATACAAATATAAATTGACATTTGTCAAAAAATTTTGCCTGAAATTGGCCTGCCAGCCGTCATCACATGACAGAAATTCAGGTGACACATCGACATTTCCGAAACCGGTCTCGTGACAAAAACCGTCGATAACCAAATCCGTTTATTACAATTATCTGAATTTTTTGCGATATTTGAATTAAATTATTTACGCTACCACAACGATAGATCAGGTACCTACGATTTCATATAAACATAAACACTGACAACGAAGAAACGAATAATAAAGTGAGCGGTGAACGACCACAAACGACAATCGCATCCACTTATACAATTATTATTATATTAATTTATGTTTTGTCTACCTTTTTGGGAGTGTCGTTCTGCTGGATCACAGGCTGAACCTCGGGCTCGGGTGGTGAGGCCGGTGGAACTTCCAGCTTGAGTTCGCATAGAACTTCTTCTTGCGAATCTTGCGTACCATTTTCGATTTCGACGCCTGTTTCTCCGGGCATAATTATTACTTATTATTAAACGTTACTTAGGTATATGGTAAATCACTTATCAATTTCACTATAATTATTAATTAGGTGTGACGATTAAATCTGCTCACGCTTTGCTGCTCATGAAAGCGTAAAATCAGCGAACCCAGCCGGGACCGTAAATATCAGACAGTGAAATGTCAAATGCGCCGGCTGCTGGTACAAAAAACAACGGAATCAACGGGATTCCAAGCAGTGCAAGCACACTTCACTCAAATCTTAAAATTACTGCGCGCAGTCGCCCCAAAAAACTGGTTGGCAATCGGGTCGGCGGAAAATATATGTTACAGTTGTTCTGATCCTGTTTGAGGATCTTAATTACTTATTACCTTCCTACCTAGTAGGTCCTAAGTCGTTTTGTGTGGTCATAGCACATTGTAGGTACTTATTAGTATTATTATAGGGATATTGCAGCGGCTGCTAGTGACAAATATTTAATTTGTACAAAACAATTAAAATGTGTCAACTTATCAACCTAATTTTTAGATTGAAAGTCATTGAAAATGGTGCCTACCTAGGTAGGATATCAAATATTTTTTATGTCCTATACACCTACCTTACATAGGTACCTTGGTAAACAAACCCAAGATTTCTTTTCACAAAACAATGGATATATATTATATCGCTGTGGGTATAACATATTTAGAATGATGCAACATAATATTTCCCATGCGTGTATATTTGGTCATCTAAGTACTTGGAACTAGAGTGTTTCACGTGAGTATCATATTGGCTGCGGCTGAGGTCTCTCTCTCTTCTGTGGTCTGGGATTTACAATACCATTATTTACATTGCATAAAAAAAGGATACAAGGTCTGTTTTCTGTGTTTACATTGTGCACATTAATATGTTCACAGAAAAATTTTCTGTGAACATAACCACAGTTTTTGAGATAAGAGATAGTAGATTAGATACAAAAAAAAATGATGAGGCTGTTTCGAGTTGCGCTGGTGCAATCCCAAGTGGGCAAGGACCGAGCTAAAAATTTGGAAAATGCAGCAAAACTGATTGCGGAGGCAAAGAGAGGAGGTGCTAAGCTGGTTGCTCTGCCCGAATGTTTTAACTCTCCCTATGGCACTAAGTTCTTCAACGAGTATGCAGAATCTTTACCAGACGGGCCCACCTGTAATATGCTGTCAGCGGTGGCCAAGGAGCATTCCATCTATCTAGTTGGCGGGACATTTCCGGAAGTAGAGAACAAAAAGTTTTACAATACTTGTACTGTGTGGAATCCAGACGGTAAGCTGCTTGCTAAGTACCGCAAGATGCATCTGTTTGATATTGATATACCCGGAGGTATTACGTTTAAGGAATCTGATGTTTTACATGCTGGTAATGACTTAGTAACATTTGACATGGAAGGCATTAAAATTGGTTTGGGAATATGTTACGATTTGAGGTTCGAGGAGCTAGCAAAGTTGTACCGTCTCCAAGGATGCGAATTATTAATTTACCCTGGCGCCTTTAATATGACCACTGGTCCTATCCACTGGGAACTGTTACAGAGGGCCAGAGCGCTGGATAATCAAGTGTACGTATTTGCTATTAGTCCGGCCAGAAACGAACATGGTTATGTAGCTTGGGGGCACTCGCAAGTCACTAATCCCTGGGGTAAGGTCACAGCCACCGCTGGTCACGGTGAAGAGATAGTTTATGGAGATATTGACTTGACGGAATGTGATAAAATCAGGCAACAGATCCCTATTTTTAACCAGCGAAGGACAGATATCTACGACATAATTAAGAAATGATAAATGATCTGCTTGTTATTTTACAATTGAATTATTAAAAATACTGTAAATATTGGGAAAGTAAATCTATTTTATGTACCTATATGTTATTCCTATAAAGTTAAATAGGTATATTCGTATGGTTTTCTTGTATACAAATACCTTGGACTTCTTAATCAGTACATATTTTCCCTCGTTTATTTCAAGCAAATAAATATAATTTAAAAATAGTGATTAAAATGTACGTGTCTAAATTGAAAGCAACTGGTATGTAGATAAAACAATTTATTAATGAAAATAAGGGGATTTGAAGCCAATTACTGGTAGCGTATTCGCGTGTAAGAACTGATGCTTGGCATAGTCCCTCATAACATCTCTGTAGTCATAATCATATTCCTGATCCAACGTTTGGAGCAACGTTACCATTAGATGTACACTGCCTAGTACTGCGAATGTGAACACAATGGACTCGAACGTAGTTAATGCCATTGGTATCTTGAAAGTAGACACCCAATGCAGCCGGATATTCACTATTTCATTATATACTTTTTCTTTAATTTCATTCTATGTATTTATTACAGGTTTTCTATCTTTGGTAGGTATTGAGAGTTTATTTTCGACAAGAATTTAGTACTGCTTCATTATGACATTTTAGATATTGACAATAAATCGCAAAGTAAGTGTCAGATTTTAGCCTAACACAGATAGGTGTAGCGTGTAGATTAGGGTTTATTATTTCTAGCATAGTCATAACTATATTTAATAGATCTTATTTGGAAAACATCGTATTTGTACTAACCATAATTATATACACTGATCAACAATTATTGATAAGGATCAAATCAAAAGCAACTCATATATTTTTTGATGCAAGAATCGCAGAGCCATAAATCTTTTAAGGAATATTAGACCAGGGTCGATAATTTTGGAAACCAAAAAAAATAATAGGTGGATGAAACCCATTGGAAAAGGAAGAGAATATAAGAAAAATGAAAGGAAAAATAATATACGGTATATATAAATGATATCCGTACTTGTGTGTTTTGCTTATAACAGACTTAATTATTGCCGCTTATTGTATGAGATGATGAATGTTTGTGCCTTGTTGAATTTATTCCCCTGTGCCTGGGCAAACACGCTAGTTGCCTCCCGTATGGGACCTTCGTTTTTGCACCAAAACCTTACAACTACTGGTTGAGTTGCCTCCTGTACGGGACCTCAGTACCTTCTCACGAAAGTCGGCTAACTAACACAACTAACTCTTCAGTTTTGTATCTTGAGAATGATTGTAGTTTAAAACACAAGTATGAGAACCCTTGTAAGTTTTCATTTTACTTTCACCTAAATGTCCAACAGCATTATTGCGATTCTTTTGAATAGAGATCGAGGGTTTCTCTGCCGTGCTCTTAGGGTTAATTTAAATTAAATATAACGTAGGGTAGGTATTTTTCTTTTTAACGATCACGTACCCAGGCCATGTGTTTCTCTGATTATTATGTTTAACCGACCCGGGTTGGTTACATTACAACTTACAACATATTATATTTATTTGGCTGTATAGAGTATGTAATAAAAACATTTCATAATAGAATTATAAGTAATTGTTACAAAAACGACTAAACTAAATAAAAACCATAACGTGACTTTTATACTTTATCCCAGGAAACAAGACAGTTATGTCACAGCTTACCTAACATTCAGCTGACCAACTCCTTCGGCGGGAAATGTTTTGTTTCCTGTGATAAAACATACAATTTGAAACGTGAGATAACAAGTCCGAGTAGGTACATCATTTATTACAGTAACTATAGAATAATTTCATTTTTAATGCTTCTCGAGAGCTCCTTATTGGGCAGTACAATGGAATTCAGTAAAATAGTTTCTGAAGGCACACTCACCGAACAACCTGAAATAAAGTTAAAAAGTAAACGGTTTAATTACTGAAAATGGCAGTTCCTGAAGGAGAAAAAAAGTGAACACTAAAGCATCACTTACCTAAAATTGTGATGGATGGGTTAAGTTTCCCATCGGTATTAAAGAGCGGTGGATTCTCGATCTTAGCAAACGGCTTGTTAGGATCCGGATCGGATGGGGTGCCCTCGACCCTGGCCCACTTTCCCACTCTCGATCCTCGACCGATGATACTGTGAATTACCAAGCTACGCTCCTCGATTATTGCGCTGTCCAACATAATACTTTCCCTGATCCGTACGCCTGGGCCAATGGACGCCCCTTGGCCTATGCTTACATTCGGACCAATCTAAAGCAACAGGCCCGTAACATAACGTAGGGACTAACGTATATATCCATTATATAAACACTTACCACACACGTGGAGTGAATTGAGGCCGTTGGGTCAATGTACACATCCGGTATAATTGTACAGTTCCCATCGCCGTTGAATGAATACAATCTCTCCGGGTGCTTTAGTTTGTACAATTCCAAGTAGTGCCGGTTAGCGTAAATGGCGGATCCGGCTGTTTTCAGTTGTGCCCACCAGTTATTCACTTCGAGAGCAAACATTTTGCCAGAACCGGCTAAAGGAGCCAACACTTCTTGTTCTAGTTGGATGTGGCCCGCCTCTTTGTTAGAAGTGCCGTTACCATTTCTAAGATATTTGTATATCAATAAGCAAATATTCAATGAATCTTGACATACCTGTAATATTCTTGCTGTTTTATGTTAAATGCCTCTCCTATAACCTGGAATATATCTAAAGAAAAGACGTATATACCGCAATTGATTAAAGTTGACACATAAGAGCTGGGTTTTTCTACATAGTGAGTGACCTCGTGCGTATTCTTGTCAGTCACCATACATCCGTAATTTAGAGACTGCTGTCTCGTGGCCTCAGTTCCCATAATTGTAACCTAAAAGTTGTTTCTCTAAAATCTATATGAGCTTTCAAAGTCAGGGCTCTATAATGTTTACTTTGATAGTAGATCGTACAAAACAATGGTTACTCACTAGTGATTTCTTTTGGAGCTTTTCGGGCTGCTCCTTGTGAAATTTGTATAATTTCTCAAGAGGAAAATCAGCACAAACATCTCCGTTCATTACAAAAAATGCGTCAGGGTTACCGGATCGAATTTGATCACGGAAGTGAAACAATCCACCCGCCGTGCCCAGCGCTGTAAACTCCTGGAGGTATCTATAAACATCCACTATTTGTAGGTAGGTGTAGGTAATAAACGGCAATAAGCTTGTCTGTTACCTGATTGTCAAGTTGTATTTGTGCTGCATGTCGGACACGAATTGTTGTATTTGTGCATACGGGTAGAAGCCGATTAATAATATTTCCTTTAAATTTTCCATTTCTGCACATGCTTCGATATGGTGTTGGATTAAAGGGATCCCAGCCACGGGGAATAAAGGCTTGGGAGTGTCCAGGGAGAGTGGCCTAAACCGCGTACCTGCAAATCAAAATTTTTGTTTTTTTTTTATGGGTTATCTTAACAATAGGTACCTTTTTGGGGTCCTCCTAGTAGTATAACGGCCTTCAGCATCTTGGGAACCTTCTAAGCTTAAACTATGAATATAATGAAACCGAATACAATATTATTGAAGTTTTCTTATCATAGGAGACACGTAATACATTTAAATTCGTGAAAATAAAATGTAAATTAATAATATTTATCACGATACACACATTACACACGTAATGTCTTTGTATTTTGTACACAGCATTTATCTATGGTACATAGAAAATTTTCTTGTTCCTATGGTATCCTATATGGTATACCTATATCTATTAGATGGTAAATTTTCTATGATTTTGTACCATGATAATTAGGGATTTAAAGCAGAGCTTAAAAAAATAGGTACGTATCGTATCCGTATCGTATCGGCTTACGATACTGAGAAAAAATAAGTTAAAGCTGTTCTCTACATATCCGTATCGTATCTTCACAGTATTCCTACACCTACTCAACTGTGGTCTGTGGTATCTTCAACCGCGAAATTCGTTGTGCTGTTGATTTCGAATATTTGTTGTAGTATGGAGGATATTATAAATAATCTCCACAAAAAATTATTAGGTACTGTTCACTCAAATGGTTGACAGTTTACTCGATACGAACATAGCACAGAAATAAAACTCATAGATAAATAAAACTTTTCTGTGGATACGATACGAATATAGTTAAGTTTCTTGTGAAGAAATAAACATCTTATGTCTGAATTTTTTTTATTTCGGCTTGTAGTTTTTTTAAATTGCTAAAGTTTGAAATTCGATTCTTCTATTGTATGGAGGTTAATGGAGCACATTTTGAGAACCTCTTGTCTTGATGTTAAATAAAAAAAGACAAAACTAATTGTTGAGTTTTTTTTTCGATATAACATCCCCCACCCTCTCGCCCGGGACACGAGGATCTTTTCTTAATTTGGCTTTTTTTCTTAGATTAGCAATTTGCAAAAAAAAACTACAAGCCGAAATAAAAAAAAGTTCCGTCAAAAGATGTTTATTTTTTCACAAAAACAAATATGCGGTTATGAAAAATGGAGATTTCCATTTAAAAAACAAAAGTCAAGTCCCCCTGCCAAGGGGTGAGGGGTTGGGGTGGATATTGTGCCCAAATGATTTCGCCCTCGGAACCCTGCACCTTTTGTTTGATCTTTTTTTTTATTCACCCTCTTGTTTTTTAAAAAAATCCGTCCGTTTTCCGTTTACCATAGACACTCCGGAGAAATCCGTTAAAAAAATATCCGCGGTATACTTACTTTTATCTATGTTTACCATAGACACTCCTTTTGCCGCGGCAACGGTTTTTGATTTTCTTTTTATATTCGAATTTAATTTAGGTTATCACAGCCCTTTCGTTAAAGTAGTAGTTTTTATATTTTTGTGTTTTTTTATTATCAGATTTATGTTGGTCAGATTATAAAACTTCAAATTTGTTCGTACAAGTCAGTTTGCTGACGTCTGTCAGCTGCTTGTGGTTGACGTCATTATGCTTTAGTTTTAGGTGTAGTTTTAGGTAGCCAAAGGCCAAAGGTAATCAGAAAGTCAGATCTAACAAACAAATTTTACAGACATTTGATCGGAGTACCTTTTGGCATTTGGTTTTTGGTTACAAAAATAAATAACACAGTGATCAGGTGCATACTTTTATTTTTATTATATCCAATGCACACATTTGCAACTAGCAACATAAATAAATAATTATAGGTACCTAATAATTGTTATACACTGTGTTAGGTTAGGGCAATGGCAGGGTCGTCAAGTAGGTATGTTGACATCGACGTGATGCTTTTGGGTTTAGAAGAAAATAAAACGCTGAAAGTTAAAATTGGTTAATACATTTTCCGAATTTGTATTTTTTTTTAAATATCCATTTTTCATCATTTATTGTAAGTATTACGCACTAAATTTAACTTTTGATATTCTGAAATATCTTTATTTCTGTTGTCTATAAAATAAATAAAATAATATTTATTCCAAAAGAAAAAAATATAATGGTAATTAAAAGTGTCGATTTTCAAGGTCTTCTGGTAAAACTTGATGGTATGTGTGATAATGCCACTTAAAGAGAATCAAACAGGGAAGTTTTAAAAGTAATTGTACCTAACTTTTTTTTAATTGTAAGACTGAAAATCTATATTTTTAATTACATTACCATTTCATTTTTTTTCTTATAAATATCATTTCATTTATTTTATAAATGACAGACACCTTCAATACTTTTATGGTTGGAAGTATTTTGGATAAAGAAAAAAGATATCATTTAGACGCCACGGACAGAGATCAGCACAGATATTTTTTTTCTGTGCTGTCAGTTCACTCGTCTATTAATTCTCAATTCCAGAGTTAAGGATACGACTCTGCGGAGAGAAGGCAACTTTTGATTCTGTAGCCCCGCATGCGCTAATGGTTGTCGGTGGCACAATTTACTAAATTGTGGTTAGAGTTCATCAAACGTTTGATAGAGCGATCGGTAGCGCCTTCGGGTAGCGCAGCCAGTAGAGCGTACGACTGGCATTCCACAGGTATCAAGTTCGAATCCTGCAGCTGCTGCTCTTTGTTTTCCTTTTACTCTATTTAAAAAGTCTGCCAAGGAGGACCAGTTTTGTCACCATTACTTTTGTCACGGGTCGACGAATGACTAAATAATAAAAATACGTGTACATGGCATAAGATCTGCCCAGGAGGACCAGTTGGTTTCTCAAGAATATTTTTAGATTAAACGTCACAGGAATCGAGTCACAAAGTTGCTCGGCTGAGATTAAATACCCAGTACGATCGCAGTTACAGAGCATGTGGGCATCGGGACTAAAAAGTTGCATTCTCTCCAGAGAGCCTGTGAAATAGAAGGTAGCAGGCAGCTAGGTACTTACATTGGGGTTGGCATCATATAAACATTTGAATAAAGCATATGCTTTATCATCCGGACTTGCGGCAGCTAAAAAAATAAGGTTTATATACGGTTAGATTTATAGTTGTAATTTGAAACTGTCATTTTCTTACCAGTTACTTTTGGAATACAAGTAGCATCCAAGACTTTCTTAGCAGGTTGCTTTAATTTTTCAGGCAGTATATCCAACAGAAGGTCTGCATTCAATGCACCTCCATCATCAAGCTTAAACGTAAATTCGATTTTTATAGATTATTTATTACTCTCTTATTTTGATGTGGAAGGTACATCATAATTTATCGAGGTATCATATTAGGTACTTGGGTAGGTACCCAGGAAAAATTCATATATTTGGGCGTATCTGGTTATTTGAAATCATGGCATGATATTATTTGAATAATTGTTTTTTCTAATTTTGACATTTAAAGTGACATTTCTCAAAATCCTTTGACGTTAGGAAGCGTCTTACTTTTCATAACTAGTTACGAAAAGTAAAATTTTAGGCAACTGGTTTTGTAAAGTTCATTTCATAGTAGGTCATTTATAGATAATTATTTAGACAATTACGAATCAGACAAGATATGAAACTGACAAGCTGTCACACCGTTACAACCTACTGGAATGTGTCTAAACTTATAAAATTCAGTTTTTTTTCTCATTAAATATAAAATTGGTGAACATTAGAAAAAAATCTTGTGTGAAACACGTTGGGAAACACTACATCAACTTGTTACATATTTGTGACTATATTCCACTGAAATTTATTACTTTCTATCATAAAATATTTTTAGCAAAAAAACGACACCGACTTCTAAAAAAATCTATTCTAAAAAACTGCGACTAGAAGTTTGAATTTTGGTTTATTTGTAATTGTGGTGTAGCTTTAAGCAGTTGTATTCAATTGTAAGGGAACACGTTAGTAAACCTACAGCACACGTGGCGATGCCTAGACCTGCCCCGCATCACGCCAATGTGCCTATCATAGCCTAGCTCTCGCCTACAGCATCTAGCGCTGTGACCTTGAACTCTCCTTGGTACGTGGAGGCCTCCTACGCGGTAGCTAGGCCGTACAAGAGTAAACGGTCTTTAGTTTTATTGCAGTTAGCATTCAGCAAATCGGTCAAACGGTGCTCAGGCGATGCACACGTTAATGCAAACCCGCGTTGTACGCGAAGCAGCAGTCCATGGGCTATTGAGCACACTTGGCGCTGCATAGCCGCCAATGTGCCTATCTGTTGAGTTCCCCTGTATATTTGAAGATCCAATGACAATAAAACTAAAATGGGACCTACTTGAAAGTACCCCCTTTCCAACAAAAAAATTTGAGAAATGTTTGAAATTGATTTATAAATCTCCATCATTTATAGTGCGTTCCGCGGTAACGTACATAAAAAAAAACATACAACAGTATTGAGAACCTCATCCTATTTTTAAGTAGGTTAAAAATATGAGCCATGTCTAAAACTACATGTAAGGCACTTCATTTTTCGTTCATTTGTTTAATAAAAATAAGTTTTTACACATTACACATTAGTATTTTGACATGTACCTTATTTTTAATTCTAAAACAACGCTGTAATTACACTAGATCCATAAAACAACGTTGGAACAGACGGGGATATACAACGTTGTTTAATTGAAATGAGGAAGTTCATTTGGGTAGTTACATCAGACCCATATCAACTTTCTTTTGATAAAGCAATCCCTCATATTAAATTTTTTTCGATATCCCAAAGAAATAACGCGTTTACAATGTCTTTCCACCATATTAGCATTCAACTATTAAACTATATGCTTATGTATAGGTAGATATCTATGTACTTACCACTCCACTCTCCGTAAGGATACATTTCATATAGCTCTATAACAAACAAAATATAATACGATTAGTAGCAAATTAGCATCGCGCAGTGTGTGGTTAGTGCATAAAATGGTAATAAAAACATAAACAAGATAAAATATTGCTTCTTACTTTCATTTTCGGTTCTTCCGTTAAGTCTCCTCCTTTGACTTTACTGATGGATGCTTCGTCCGTTCCTGATTTGCCAATACACGTTGAGTGTAACGTGCCTATTAATTCGGTAATTCTGGGTCCATATTCCTAAATTTATTTTTGATTAATAATAGTACAATTAGATACCTACGTACCGGGTGTCATTAACAGAGGACGCCGGCCATATCTGAGGAATTGTACGACATACAACGTTAGTTAAAAAAATCTATGACAAAAATGGACCAGAGAAATCGCAGGAAATTATTTTCAAGTTTGTAACATCACCGCTAGGGCGTTACAGTAAAGTTAAATTAGAAAAATGAAGTATCTCCTTAATTTGCTATGATGAGGCATACTGACAATATTTTCTTGGTAATGTTCGTAACATTTTGAATAACTTTGGACTTAAAATGTTTTGTCATAGAACTAAAAATTAAGTGGTGGGGAGTTAAGGTAAAACATTTGTAAAGAAAAATGGCGATTACCCCGGTTTAGCTTAACTGAACCAAACGAATTAGGTTTCATTGGAAAGATGAGTTTTTACTTATCATTGATAGGATATAATGTGCCAATTTAATTGTTGCCGTGGAAGCTAGGTGGCGCTATGTGAAATACAAACAAACTTTTCGTTTTTTTCTCCAAAATTTCAAATAGATGTTTAATCTCACATAAACATATAGAGGTTAAAAATTGCAATAAAGCAATGAAAACCGCAACTCGATATCTCATTTCTAACCCGAGAAACTGGGAAAAATATATTTTTATATTAAAAAAACTATTAAAAAAATTATACCGATTACTCGCAGTTGCCAGAAACGGTGAAAATGAGTAAGGATGAAGCTAGAAACATTTATTTATTAATTATTTATTAATAAATATTATTATTAATAACATCCGGTGCAATACAATTAGTATAAAAGACATGTATTAATATAAAGAGTTTCATGAAGAATTTCATTTTCTGATAATAGATGTAGAAAATATTTTTGTTCCTTAAATTATTCCCGCTCACAAAATTATAAAAGAACTAATTTTCACAACAATTACCGATTCATCCAATCCTGGATAACTGTGTACTGGCGAAAGTGCCACTAAAAGGAGTATTATTGCCACTAAACTCTGTACTTCACTCATGTTGCACATTTATGGCATTTTCTATTTCTTCTTCATTTATATACATATTTCCAGACCTACTGAAATACAGAGGTGTACCTACCCACTACGTGGAAAATATTAATATAGCAAATTAATATATTATCGAATGCAAAAATTTACAAAACAAAAAATCCACATGCCCAAAATGTTTGTACCTATTATTTTATATAACGTAAGAAATATGGCCAAAGATATCAGCGCTAACAATGTTTTTTAATTTCCTACTTGATTATTATCCATGCATGTTGGATGTTGGAATTTTAAAGAATATTATTATTGAATAACCAAATTTAGCTAAAGGCGCTTTCATATACCTATATAATACTGCGACTGTTTTTGATGTGTAAACATCTATTACGACGATATGAGGGTAAATTTGGGGAAATGGGGACGGAAATGTGAAAGCGGATGTGACATCATAACCCATCAATTATCCTGCACAGTACCTATCTACTAAATTAATTCAGCTACTCCCTAATAGATGGCGCTTACAGCGCCAACCTCCATGGTGATTTGTGTCGTGTTGCCTACCTTATTAAAAAAGTCCTTCCTGATGTGGGTATCGAACCAGCGATCCCTGGTTTGGAGTGCGGGGCTTGAACCGCTGCACCGTCATATGCTATATGCTTCGATAAATCTCGTATACTTGGTGCTTTGTTAAGGCGGCTGTTAACGTGCACATGCAAGTGCTAGTACAATGGACTCAGAGCCCGTGTGGCAGTTAAAATATTAGGGTGTAGGTGGAATATTGTCATGTCATGAAGGATCCGTTAGATACACGAGAAAATGATGTGAGAGAAGCAGACGACACCGAAGAAAATAACAGGACCAAAGGAAACGGATCGAGAAGACACTGACAATATTGGCGCTGTAATAAATATGGGTTATTATTGCAACCCGATGTAGGCATGTGCCCGAGGAATTTGTCCTTATTCCATGCCTGGTAACAATTATTTCTAATTAGAGGCTTATAAAGATAAAAACGATATGGTAATTATGAAAATTTAATTTATGTTAACAGGTTAATTAAATAGCATTTTTTATTCGCGTATAAAAATTATTAATGGGTAAAGTGCATATCGTTATAATAGGTACCATGAACTTTCATATTATAATAAATCACGTGGAATAATTTTCAAAAAGAATTATTGTAACAACTCATTTGGAGATACGATATAATAATTGACATTGCACAGTAGAAAAATTTGCTAAATTACTAAATTTATAAACTGGCATTATTCTCTTGAAGTTCTATTCTAATTTTGACTATCTATATATAACCATAAAACCCTTTAAAGATAGATGGATTTATTTTGGTTAACTAAGAAAGAGCTAATACATAAGATCTTATATTCAAATTAGTTTCAGGAACTAGCTATTATTATAGTGCTGACTATAATATAAGTTTTTTCTCCTAAAATTTTCATATAAGCCTGTGCTGTTTTGCCACGAAAATAATTTGATTTTAACAATAAAAATGTATATTTTCAATGCAAAATCACAGCACATTATAACTGTGACATTATAATCACTTTAATAATAGCTAGTGCCTGAACATAATTTGATTATCAGAGATGTTATGTAGCTCTTTAATTATTTATATAGTTAACCAAAATAAATGCATCTATTTGCCTCTCACTCTACAAAATCGCGACGTTAATTACAGAAGCATTTTCATTATCTGTGGTAGCAAAACCTAAATACAGTCACTATGTCACTATTGCATTTATAAACCCTATGAAATATATTAACAACGTAGTAATTTTATTAAATAGTGATAACATTTCGATTCCCATGAAAACAAAAATAAAATCTAGGTACATAAATAACCGTTACTTATATATTATTACAGTGGTAGGGTAGGAAGTGTTGTGATTGTTGTGAATAGTGTATGCCACTATATTTATTTGTTATGAATACAACTTATCGATTAAGGTTGGGATTTTGTAGAGTGAGAGGCAAATAGATACGTATATTTTGGTATAAATAAGTATAAATAATTAAAAAGCTACATAAGATCTGATAATCAAAATTGGTGCATGCACTAGCTATTATTATAGCGATGATTATTTATAATATAAGTTTTTTGTCCCAAAATTGCATCAAAATAAATCAAAAAAACATCACTCTGAAGATCCTCAATGAAGGTAAAAGAACTTGTACAACTTCTAAGTAGTTCGTTTCCGTGTGTATGTTAAGTGTGTCTTCCTTATTATTCGTCTATTTGCTTATTTCTCTATGTAATGAATAGAGAATTGCTACAAACCCAAGATTACTTTTCACAAAAAAAATACTATTTTGGCTTCTAACTTTGAAGTTGAACCTGGGATTTTCCCAGTTGAACCTAGGATTTTCAGACCCAAGTTGCATTTGAAACTTTTTTCAGCTTCAAAAAAGTGATCGATTCCCCCGGTTCAAAAGAATATCATCGACATCCATGTATTTGGTGCCCCCATATAGAGGACCCCCTTTATGCAACCAGCACAAACAGACCCCAGGATATGCTATTAATGAACTTCTACTAAAAAAAACATGTTCATCAAGTAGGTATTGAGATTACAACCTTACCATTGCCAATATAATCCAATAGAATTAGTATGGGGCATTTGTAAAGATTATTATGATCGACATATTGGTGAAGTAGGTTACGAAGACAAACAAGTTTTAGAGATGTGGTAAGAGGCTTTAGATCAAATTACTCCAGATATTTAAGAAAATTGTGATGGCCATGTAGAAGACATTGTAAACAAAAACGTGGCGTACGTTACGATGAGGTTGAACCGTTAACTATTAATTTGGGTTCAAGATCTGAAGATGATAATAATAACGACGACGATGATGATGAAATTTAAAATGATTATATAGATGTGGTTTTTCCGAGAGCAGGTTCTTCATTATCTTTTTCATTTTCTTCTACGAACATCGTCATGTTTCCGCTCTAGCTTTAAATTTATGCGTTCGGCGCCGTAACGACTGCTCGTATATTCAGTGAAACATTTCAATATCGTCAAATTGCGCCCGCTTTATTCTGATGCCGCTTTCTTAAGAAATAGGAATGCCCAAATTTTCTAAAATATCGATGTTGACATCATTTGAAACACTGAATTAAATATAGGAGGCGGCAATAAAAATAATGTTATTGTGCTTGATATTGTATTGTACTTGTTATTGTACTTGGTATTGTACCGTGTCGACGATAGAATAAAGTTAATTATCGATGAAAACGAAAACCGTAGATGTTAACCGATAACATCGAAAACATAAATTCATTGTGTAAATACCGAAACCCTAAAAAACTGTTGAGAATTGCTGCCCATTAATGACGTACACGCCAAGATAGCTGAAGAAGGCTACACAAAAAATCACCTGTTTTTATGTGGAAACTATAAGGTACCGTAAAAAAGGGTGACTTGAAAATACGGAGCGAGTGGAAACAATCTGGCGCGTAAAAGTAAATACTCGTGCTGCCACTTGTTGGGCAGAGATTTAGCCTTGCAATCGCAGCATAGCCTCCCTAAATGTCCTTAGTCTTTGATTTCGTGCGGTGCTAGTTATTTACAAGAAACATCAGACGATCGCGGCGTTTTGGAAGTTTAGGTAGAGATTGCGCATATTTTCTCGCCTGTATAATTCTTATTGTACAACACCTCTTGTTAATAATACAACCACGTGGTATGTTTTTTCCGAAATCGTGTTTATTAGGATAAGGATATATAACCTCGGAAATAATTATTGAGGCATGTGGTGACAGTGGCGTAGCAATTAATTTTTTCATGTAATTTTAGGGGCGACTTGAAAAGGCCCGAAACTATTTTGGTTTGCTAATAATAATAATAATAATGTCTGATTGTGAGGTAGAATCTTGTTTTTTCCAGAAATTGTTGTCAAAACACCCCGTTTTACGGTGCAAAGTTTGGTAAATAACGTTAATATTAATAAACTGAATCCATGTTATGTTTATTTATTATCTACATTTTATATAAAAAATAATAAATACTTTCCTAATATTAAGTATAAATACTCTAATTACAAAAATACCGTTTAGGGCGACCACTCATTCCGACGTCCTATTCACACACGTACACAGTACAATATTATTTACACTGAGAGTCTTTGATCACTATCATGACTTATATGACACGGTCTGCGGACCTGACACATCTTCCTTTGTAGCAGATTTCGGTCTCATGTGAAACCTCAGTCGATGTGGAGGTCCTTACGGCCTTCATCTCCCAGGGCTCCACCTCGTAAGTTCTCTCCGGTTCCGGCTCAGGAGACGTTACTATATCGACGGTGATGGTGGCGTTACTCTTTGATGCGACTGTTGATGCTGATGACGTTGTTGTCGGGAGTTCCGTTATATCTTCTGGGAAAGTGGGAGTAATCGTTATGCTGGTAGAAGTAGAGGTAGTAGGCGTTTCTTGCTCTGTAACGGATGCGAAGGTACTTGGCACTTGCTCGTCTTCTTCTGAGTTACTAGATATACCGAACATCTCGTAAATACCGTCGAATATACTGCTCCCTTTTGGAGTTGCTGTAGTATTCTCCGTTTCCGTTATGGCATTCAAAGCTTGCGCTGGACTTTCAAGATTCTCCGTGGATCGTGGGTGATCGAAACTGTCGGCGGTTTCCTTATATACGTCATTGTCGGTCTGCTGTTCAGCCGATTCCTCGGTGGGGCTTAACTTTTGACTTTCGTAGTCGTAAACCTCCGAGTTCTGCTCCAATACCGGATTATAATTATTATAAGCCTGGTGGTTAACATAGACATCCTTAGAAGCCTTCATACCATCCTTGACACCACCAGCCTTACTGTTAACCTTAACAATGTCGCCAAATGAGTTGACGACAGAATAATAGTTCTGCGACTCGGCTCCTTCGTACTGGTCTATGGGTATCTGCTTAACCAGCTTCCATACGCCCCTTCTGCGACCCTTGTGCAGCGGTTTTTCCGTGGTTGTCTCCGTTTTGCTATTTTCGTTTATTTGCTCGAACAACGATTCCGCTACTTTGGTGTTCTCTCGGTAAGCTTCCTCGCTGCTATCGGTTGGTGTTTCTGTATTGTCAAGTTCTGGAAGTGCGGTTGGTTGCTCTGTGCCTTCCGCCAAGAAGGTGTCCTCTGATACGTAAGGTGTTTCAATATTATTGTCTATTTGGTTAGCTGGGGCATAATCTGAAACCATAAGGTGTAAATAAAAATATTCTCTTTCAAAACCTATTTTTAATTATTGCTAATCATACTCGTATAATTATGGATCGAAACGTACCCTCAAAGTTAATAGTGTCCTCGGTGACTTCTGTCCAGTTATCCGGTCGGGGGACAAAGCTCGGCTTGTACAAGGACGAATTGGGCAGCTGATCACCATCTTCTTCATCGATGAGTGGGTCGACACTGATTTGGAACGTCGGGGCCTGAACAGTCGATTGTCTATTCTGGAAGAATGACGGCGGATAATTTCCGCCTTCTACGTCCGCCTCTTTGTCATGCTTCTCCTTCAAGTTCTCGGGCACCCTATAATGTGCCGTGCCCCTTCCCCTGCCCCTAACTACATTGGAACGTCTCGTAGCTTGAGTAACCTCTGTCGTAGTTCTCTGAGTGGCTTGCGATTTTCTCTGAGGGATTTTAGCTCTGCCTCTTACTCGAGGCCTGAGCGTCTCCGGTTCGACGAATTCCGTAGTCTCCTCGAAGTTCTGCGTGGTGGTCCTGTATTTAGGTCTAATTTCGCCTACAAATTGTACCGCGGGCGGGCTAGTGGCTTGGCTGTTAAATTCCAGGCTAACGTCCTCGATGTCTGAACTCTGTGGATCAACGTATGATTGAAGGCGGACATTCTGGTTTTTGCTGATGTGGTATGAGTTCAACCGTGCGCTTTCTCCGCTGCCTGGCGGATTTTGATAGATCTGAAGCGCAGGCTCGGTCGCTGACGCTACTTGAATGTTGTGAATTTGGTTGAAGTTTGGCTGACGGATGAATCCGAAGAATTCTTCCTCGTCTGGCGATGACTTTTGCGCAGACCTTTCGGGAGTGCGCGTCGTGGTGACAGTGGTGCGTCTGGCAGTGGGCCTAGTGGCCATTTTGATGGGGCCTCTGGCGGTGGTTACCGCTACCGGAGCCTCCGTAGTCGTAGCGATTCTGGATCTAATACGTGCTGCTTTACCACGCACGCGCCCCGTTTGCCTAGGGCTTGTCGCTTCGACTCTATTATTGTACAGTACCCCGCCGGCTTGTATGTGAGCACGTGTCTCCTCGCTACTTTTAATTTCAGCCGGTTGTTTCTTGCTCTTTACCGCTGGGACCGGGTGAGTTACTTCGATGTTCATGACGGGGTTTTGGGTGGTGGCCGTATTCTCATACTGTATCACAGCCCTAGGACTTTCTGTAATAATAATTGGGATAGGCGGATGGTAGAACTGGGGCTGGGGCTCCGGTTGCGCATAACCGCTGTTGTGCTTCTCCTCTTGTCGAATAACAGTTTTCTGGTCTTGGACTGCGTGTTCGAATTGCATGTAAGATTGGGGCTCGCTCAGCGCGTTAATTGACTGGTAAGCGGATTCGGAGGTCGGTTCATTGGACGGTCTGAAATAATACAATTGGTTACGACTGTTGTCGACTGATTCATTCAATCATGACATACTAATTATATTTAGGCTGTGGTTATAATAAACTGTGGGGTAAATACGTGTATCTCAATATAATAGCGCGGATAAATAATGATTACCTGACGTCATTTTCTGTCGTGGAAACTCTCTCCGCTAGTTCATTTTGAGCGGGACGACCTCTCGACCTAACTTTCTGCCTTGTGTTTACTCTCTGAAAATCATCCCTTGCAGTGTAATGGCTCGTGGTAGTTCCTGGATTTTCCGTGGTAGTAGTAGTCCTGGAATGGTGAACGGGTCTTCTTCTATTTACGTTGCGTCTAGCCGTTGGAAACGCACTAGGGGCGGATGTAGTTGTAAATCGACTGCCACCCCTCTGCCGACTTCTAGTACGCGCTGGAGCAGTCCGTTCAACCGGTTTTTCTGTTGTGGACGAGGTAGTTGTTATCCTTAAAAATAGAAAACATGTATTTGCTCTAAGGATGCCTACTCTCAATCACTCGTCTTTATAATATATTTAGGCAACGATTTCCCCACCATTAGAACTATGAGAAACCCGGAGGCGTCAAAAAAAGCCCTGTACGGGGTGGCTGTAGGGGGCGAAATGGGAAAATTACCCTAAAAATGATTTTTGGATATTTGGATCTAAAAAACAGCTGAATAATTATATATAAGTACCATTTACCTGAAGTCACTGGAAATATAAAAAAAAATGAATATTCCATCTCTCATTTAACAACGTGTGTTGTTAAGGAGGCAGGCAGGCTCAGCGTCCCCTGATGAGCCGCCACTGACAATAATTATATAATTTCAAAAGTTCTGTTCTTGCAATACAAGCTCTCTGGAATAGTCAGAAACTATCAACAACAATGACCCAACCAATCCGGTTTTTCATAGTTCTAATGATGGGGAATCACCTAAAATTGGTTTTAGCTTTTAATCTCTGCAAACGAAACGTGCAAACGAAAATCACAATTTGAGGCTTCGAGGACTATACTATAATATTGTATAGGTTGTACCTATTTGGATTTTGTATTGTTTAATAAATGTTATCAAACACTAACGCAGCTTTCCATATCGTGTGTTAGGTAAATATATAATATCTCGATAATAATAACTCGAATGTACAGTTCATTCAATATGTATGTATAGTTAACTGACCCCATATAAGATACCGCGCAGTTGCCACATGTAATTCTCAATTTTCTCAGTATTCAATTAAAATATCAAATTCCACAATACTATATTAAAGTTGTATATATTATTTATGAATGTTATTAAATACTAATTGTGCACACAATAATATATTATAGGCCAAGATGTTACGTTTTTACATTTATTTTCGTCTACTTTAAATATGACAATTACGTAAACATCTATTTTTTAGTTAAAAGCGGCAACGCCGATCCACGACCTTTCCAATAACGAATATTCGAGCAGTATATCTCTTTTTAACTTATTGGAATCGTATCTCTCGGATCGGGATCGGATTCTCGGATCGAATGGGATCAGGTTCGCATATCTTACAGTGGCGTGTTCGCGGGGATTGCTAATATATTATTTATATACCTACCTATGTAGGTATACATCGCTACGAGAGTTGAAATACAAGAGTATGGCGGTTAGCAAACATGTTTGTTCGTTTCGTATGAAGCCTGAAAAACGTAGATATCCACCAGACCTCGCTTTATTCACGAGATAGAATAGGCATGTTAACAAAATTTAAGGAAAATATTATTTGACTGCAAAAATAAATAGTGGGTGTTAGAGCAGAGCCGCCTTTAACAAAAAAAAGTTGATTTATGGGCTGCTCGAAGTAGGTACTGACGTGTACTGAGGTAGGTAGGTACCTATTACATCCTCCACTTACGACATTTCTCAAATAATTTTATCCAAAAAATATTCGAGTGCTTGAGGCCGCTAGGTTATAAATGCTAAATGCAACGATATAAGTTAGGTTTTTTATTGGGATTTACAAAACTGAAAACGCTCTCTGGTTTATTACATAAGTAGGTACCTATTGTCCATTGACTTTATTTTTATGTAGGTACCTACCATCCTAGATCACAAATTAATAATTTACATCAGTGGGCAAAATTAAAAGTTCTATAGACTGTTTATAAAATTATAACCGTGTACCTACATAGCCACAAAAGAAAGGAAAATTTTCAATGACTGTAAAATACCTCAAGGTCAGTTTCTAATTTTGATTGGCTGTAAAAAGTGTGAGTATTGGAAATCGCTTTGCGATGAGAAGCTGGTAGGTAGGTATGTATTGCATTTGTAATTATTTTTAAAAATGTGTTGAATTTAGTCTCGGTTTAGTTATGTAGGTACCTATTAACAAACAAGCTCTGATCTTTGTCAAAGCTTGTCTGTTAATAATCTTTGTCTTTGTTGAGTGTTAACGATTTGGTAGATTAGGTAGGTACCTACTTGCACAATAAATATGATTGTATTTCAATCGCAAGTATATTTATTTTATTTTTCCGTTTGAAAGTTTATTTTTCTCGACTACTTAGCTGTTTTGTACATATTTATTTTTGTTACTTGTGGGAAATATGGCTACTGGCGAACCACCCACTAAAAATGGTAACGCGCTGAAAGCAATATTTCATGAGTGGTGTGGAAACTTGCATTCAATATCAGCTGTGGTGTTGAAAATATGCATATAAAAACCTTCTACTTTCCCCCCCCCCCTAAGAAAAAAAAAATGTCTACGCCAATGAAAAACATTGTGTAGGTCAGGGTTGCCGGTCGTTCAACTATACATACATATTGTACGAACTGTAGTTCATGGAAAACTGTGTTTGTATCTCTTTTTTTTGGGCGCCAAAGTTGAAACCTGGCGCCCAAAACTTCGTACAAAATACTCGATGGTTACCTTTCCGTAGTGGTCGTGGTAGTAGAAAGTGGAACTGCAACCTCGACGACTCCGGTACTAGGCTCATGCTGCGCGGGTACCAGCAAATTTGGCACCAATAACGTTCTGACCGATTGATAATCCAAATTCCCGTAGTCCGATATATCCAAAGGTTTGTAGTCACTGTTTGACTGTGCCGGTAGGCTTTGTCCTCTATCGTGCACCAAAGCCTCTATGTTTGTAGTGTCGTCGTACTGGGAATACGTATTTGGTGGCAGTCCCGTCTCCCCACTAGTTTTTTTATTCAGATTCAGAACCTGAGTGGATGGATTTATGTACGACGGGTTTTGGTTTGGCAAATTGTACACCTTGGCTGGGATATCTTCAATTTCCGTATTTGTGTTATCGTACTGACTCGCTGTTCTAGTCTTCTCTTTGACTTCCTCATATTTCGGGGAGGTTGTTCTTATTCTATACACATTGGCAGGAGTGTCCGTCGCTTCTCCCCTCGTAGAGAATGTATACTCTGGGAGATACTTATTATTTTGTGGAGTTGAGTGTGTGGTAGACTGTTTTATATTGAATTCTTCCAGAACAGTGTAAGGTTCTTTATCCGCGGGTGACTGTGTAGTTGCCCTGGTGGACTGCCTGGTAGGTTTTCCTCTGCGGCGGCTCTTCGTCACTGGTACCGGCGTAGACGTGATCTCTTCATGAGTGTCCCTTAAAATGGTCGCTGGAGTGCTGGTATATCGATCGTATTCCGCAGTATAATCAAATTTAGGCTTTCCAAACAAAGAACTGTAATCGTAAACACCCTTATCTTTTGCTCTATCCGATTCAAACTGAGAGCTATAGTCGAATTTGGGGGATTTCGGTTTACTGTTCTCATAGTGAAAGTGGGAGGAGAAATCGAAAGGATCTTTCGCCTTATCAGGCTTGTCGTCTACTAATTGGCTATTAATCTGATGCAGCTCGTACTGATTGATAGCTAAATCTAAGGGATTCTGTTGTTTAGTGGTATATGAACCAAGGTAGCTGCTGTAATCTTTTATGGGGCTAGTGGTAGTTGTCGTCTTGGGGGTTATGCTAACTTCTGGTCCACCTATTCCGCTACTAAACGTTTGCGGGGGGATGTTGTATTGCTGTTGTATTTCTGCAGTAGGCTGCCCTGGCTGGCGCCCTCTCGAAGGGATGCTGTACGAGTTCTCGTTCGGCAAACTATGTTGCTGGTACGACGTCCCGATGGGTACGCTTAGCGATTCGGTAGTTGTCGGTGTTTTATAACTGTTTTCATTGTTGAAATATCGATGCTGTGTGGTCGAGGGCATTCTGTACTCGTTTGTATCTTTAGCGTCGCTGAAACTTTGCTCGGTATATTTGTTGACGTCTTCTGCGTTTACATTGGGGTTTATAAATTGATTAGCCTTATTATCAACGATGTTATACTGACTTCTCGTGGGTAAGCTGCTGACGTTTTCATTGCTTGCACTGTCTCCTCCTTTAACTTGTGCTTGCGTCGCTTGAGGAGGCGTCAGCTGGTGTAAGTTGCCGTTGCTATTAAACTGAAGCAGTTGTGGTTGCTGTTGTCCAATACCGGAAGCAGCAGACAATGCGTGGTAATAATTGTGTTTATTTAGCAAATCTGAATTTGTTTCTGCGACGTTGGCTTGAATAGAGTGCGGCTGCTGTGGGAGTTGGTAGTCATTGATTTGGTTTTGCTGGAGAGGTGCGGACCGCTTATGGGACTCCTCCTTATTATTGACCACCACCGAACCGACGTGGGGTGAGGGTAGTGGAATTTTCGAGTAGCCCGGTGGGGTATTGTAACTTAGAGGCGCTACAAAAAATGGTAAGTCGTCGATTTTTCTGTCAACTCTATTTCCGTCTACTCTATTCAGATAAGGCAGAGGATATTTGGTGTATCCCGGTGGAAGGTTTATAGCAGACGGACCAACAAATATCTCGGGGGAATTCGGCGGCACACTGTCCTGTACGGCTATAGTCTTGGCTTGCCTTAGCGCCTCTACTACATCGGAAATATCCGTACCTTTAGCATTTCCCATAAACAAGGATAGCGGGGGCTGGTGAGGTTTGCGTTTTTTCGGTTTTGGAGCGGGAGTGGTGGTGGTGGTCGTGCTCTGTAACACTACCGGTTGTCCTAGATGAATTTGTTGCTGCAGCTTATTCGCCTGCACCGCTTGCTGGATGTAATCCTGCTGGATATCGTCTATTAGATGCTGCTGATTCTGCTGCGGGGCATTAACTTGGTGAAAGATAGTCTCGGAGTCTTGCGTGATAGGCTGGTTCGGCCGCAGGTTTTCTAAGGGTACGTACAACAATTGAACGGTTTCCCTTTCATTTGATGGCGGGCTTGCAGTGGTTGTCAAGGGTAGCGGCTGGTTCTGAACAGCGGCTAGTAATTCCTGATTAAGAGAGGTGGGATTCAAGGTTTGGTAGAAGCTGTTGTTATATGGGATGTTGTATTGTTGATACATGTTAGGAGCGTTTACTTCTGGCACTCGTTCTCGAGCTAAGTTCGGCAGTTCTTGGGGCTGTAGTGTGATTTGTGAGTATTTTTCCAAGAGATGTTCCTGATTTAGCGGAGGTGGCTGTTCGTATACTGGCAATTTAACCTCCTGGTTAGTAAAGTAATGCAGGTTTGGTCCATTCTTTTGAGGTGCGTCAAATTTGTACGGGATACCCTCATTTTGCTTATACGGTCCTTTGTTGACAGTCTCTCTGGACAAGTGCGACGCGGGTGGCCTACGTTTTCTATATTCGTATTCGTCTTCAGGAAAGAACTTTTGTGCTGGCGTGTCTAGATTCAGCACTCTTCCGATTTGCCTCTTTACGGGCTCGCTTTGACCCGTTGCTTCTTTCGACGAGGGCGTAATTGGGATCCATGCATTTGTGTCGTATGACCTCTCATTTTGTGCTTCCGTGACTATCAGTAGGTATAGTAATTGAGGAATTAGTATCCATGACAGTTGCCTCAAGATCTAAAAAAAGAAAAAAAAATAGAATAGGACGACGTTGTGGTATCCACTACTACATAAAAAAATATCAAGGACAGATAACCTAAACCTAATCATCACATGCCACTATTTTAAAGCATCTGTAAAATATTTTGAAATATAAAAGGGATTTAATAAAGTAGGTCTAGATATCACTGACCATATAGGTAGATATATCATTCATTGTTTTACAACTCAATAAAAATACACTATTTTATTTTTATTGTCACAAATATTGTGATAATACGTTATTGTAATATTAAAGGGAATAAATAAACCCTCCTATCGTTACTGTGTTGTAAATTCATAGCCTCTGTTATTATTTTAATGATTTATTGAATTCACATTGTAGCAATTGAGATTTATGATATTGTTACGCCACTGGGTTCGTAAAATATGTGGTAATGCCCACCAAAGACACCACTTCACAAATACACACCAATCTAAATACACTTTATTAACCTCCAAACTCAACAAAGTCACAACTGTTTACAACTTTATCTTGTCTCTAAGAACGACTAAACTAAACTGACTGCCGATGCCGTGAGCCGTGACGAACGGCTGGTCCTTATATACTATTTTCAGGGTTCTAGAAACTTCTCTAAGCTTCTCAATCATTCCATCCCATTCTAGATTGTATACAGGGCGTCTCGAATTGTTCTACAGTGGGTAGTCAACATGTCCCTGTGCCGCAATTACTCTAAATGGGGCATGGAGGCATGGCCTCGGTTATTTAGTCATAGAGGGTTGAAACTTCGCCCTTGAGGGGTTGTGCCTGGCGCCCGAGATGCGAGGTTGCCACATCATCGGGCACTTTATAAAAAAATCCCGAAAAAACATTTTCTATGTGCTTACATGGTGATGTCCGCGTGGTAGTGTCACCGTGGTAGTGTCCTCCACGGTGTCACTAAAGTGCTCGGGAGATAGGGGAGACCTTCTTCTATAATCTATGTCTGTACTATAAAAAACAACATTCCGAAAAAATCGTCTTCGGAATCGAGCATTTTTCGAACCAGATCTACTCTACTACTATTAAACGTATTATTAAGTAAATTATAAACGTTGGCCTATTACGGTTCATTATTAATTTCGAACGCCCATGTCCACTACAAGCTGTTTGCTTTTCATTGACGAGATCCTGTTCTGAAACATATGTAGTTTCTCTCAGTTTATTAATTGCTCGATTGAACTAATATTTATGGCACTTATTGACCATTTGCAATTAAATGAGAATGGACGTTAAAGCGATTTTAGCACTTTCACTAAAAATGACTACGTCCTGTTACACATCGATAATCTACGTAGATAATATAAGGCACGTAACTTTTCACATGAATTAATTACAAAAATAAAAATGGTGTTTTAGCACTTATATAATTCGGTAAAATATACTAGAAGACAGAAGTGAATACTAATTTAATTGGGTAAGTGTATTTATAAATAAATGTTTTTATTTTATGTAGAATTGATTATAACATCATTGCGGCTTATTATTTATGTAACGTTATTCTGTTAGGTACGTGCCATCATGTATTGGAAATAGTTTTGTAAAATAAATTAAGCACAGAAAGTAAAGTATTGAAATAATTGTAATTTTTTAACAACCTGAGGTACGAAATACACGGTTGTCCACGAAAGGTTATCACTCACTAAAGGAATTGGAATTTAATCTTGAAAATATTATTCCTTAACGTACCCCTTAACGATATTCCTTAACGTACCCTTCGACCATAAATAGAGGTCGAAGAACGTACCCCCGCTGAAGCAAACCATAGCAAACGCACTCTCTCTGTCAGCTGTTTTCACAGATATAGTTCTAAATTTGTGGCTGTTTTGCACTTTGTTGGTATTCTGTGGTTTTACAGCTAACTTCTGTCTGCTTCTGTCAGGTTGTCAGTTCGCTTCTGTCTTCTGTGTTTTTACTTTTACTACCGAATTTATGTTTTGTTTGTTACTATTGTTACTAATTACAAAGGTGGATTATGAATCCGCCTAGTCTCGCTCGCAAGAGCATTTCCTAGCCTGGCTGCGTTGGGACGAATAACGCAGAAAGTAAGTAGGTAACTTTATTTTTATTTTATTTTATAGGGGTTTATAATATCCATAGATCTATCAACGATTATAGACTAATCCTTGTAGATCTATCACTTTCAGTTGAAAGCAAAATTTTGTGGACACATCTATTGTGTTTTGACAATATTGCCTTTGACACTTGTGTTTGAGTTTATCCATAATTTCTACAATTTATTGCTATATGAGTCTTACTCTAATCAATTTTTGCTAGATTTATTTTTCTATAGTTTTTAATTCTTTAATACTTTGTTGGGTAGGTATGCTTACAACACTAAATAGGTAATTAATTGAAATAACTGAAAGTGTAATTATTTACTAAATCGAAAATAAAGTTTTCGAATATGAAACCGTCGCGAACAGAACCTCAAATTAGTAAATCCGGTTAGTTGTTAATGGGAGAGTCACAGTCTGAATGGAAACACCGTATGCTAACAACAATAGTACTTAATTGTAGCTAAACTTTATTATACTTTTGTAACCTTCAATTAAATTATGCGTTATAAAATTGCCCGCGGTTAGTAGGTAGGCACCCATTTATTTATTTATCCTCAAAATCGATAAAAAATATTTTTGGGCTCAAGTAGATTACAATTTAGCTAGGTATAATGTCGATTAACATAGTACTCCTAGGTAGTGCTATAATTTATGTGAATGTAGGTAGGATGATGTGTTCAATTACTATCATGTTTACATGTTAAATGAATGATCGGCTAATGTCAATAATATAAGGGACTTTCGAAGTGCCACACTCTAATGAATAAGTCACACAAATAGAGAAAACAGGGTATGGAAAGTATGTGTTTGTATTAACGGGATTACAAGGAAAAGAGAAAGCAGACGTTTTTCTTCAACACCCAACACGGAACTATCAGAATCAGAAATTATCTACCTACCTTTTATACATAACCATAATAGGCTGTTTGTTCTACTACGTCTCTATACAATTAACTCTCTTGACTAGTCAGTGAGCATTGCTGCCCAGTAGCTTGAAACTTGAGTTTCAACAGGCCCTCCAATCTGAGATCTTTTAAATTCCTTTATACCTATTTTATTTATAATTGCCTTTCCTTTATTTTTAAGTTATTAGCCTGGGTCCCGCCGACATAAAGTGCAACTCATACATAACCGCTTATAACTTTTTGTGTGGTTTAATTGCGTCTATAATAGACCATTTTGTTCCTCTATGAAAATTTTCGTAATCGCGGCGTTTCTCCTGCCATTTTTCCACAAGCGTCAATTTGGTATGTATAAAAAAAATATAGATATACTCTTATAAAACATGATTGCAAGAAAATTTCATGAGACGCGCGAGGACATAATTGTCCGACAAAAATTTTGAAACCTACCAAATTTTGGTTTCTACCAAAATATGTAAATACAACTTCGAAAAATATATCGATAACCAGCTGATTTTTCTCAGGATTGCTTAATGGAAGTGTGTGGAATCCAACTATTGAATTGTCATGTAAATTGTCAGTTCATGTAAATTATTCGTAAACCATTGTATTTGGATTTGGTATATTAAATTTATATTAATGAAAAGAAAGGTTTGTGATTTTTTTCACAATTCTTTCAAGATGTTCAAATAATTGTTACCGATATTTGGAATGGATTTGACCTAAATGAAATATCCAATTTAATATCCAGTATGCCTCGGCGATGTGAAGCAGTTATTTTAATTAAACATTTTAATAAAAAAAAAGACATGTTCTGGTATAAAACTGTGTATTTTCTTTGATATTGCAGATATCAGAGAAATTTAAAAAACAAAATGTTCAGAAAACATGAGGCTACAGTATGATTTCATTATACATTCGTTGTTGTCGCTAATGCTTCCTACAGGGTGTCTCAAATTTAACGTAAAAAACTATTCTCATTTTTGCACCCTGTATAAGCCTAAAACTGAAATCTGAACAAAAATTATTATTACAGTGCAATTGCCAAAGAAAAAAGCTACAGTTCAAAAAAAAATTATCGAAATCGATCTATCGATTCGCGAGAAAATCAACTTTGAAATTGAGCATAAATTTTGGTTGTGCGTTATTTTTGCGGCTAGGTGTATTTGAATGGGAAACATTCTTATTCTGCATCACATTCACCATCCAATTGTTTTATGATATGACGAAAGGTATATAGTGTGATCAATATTTTTGTTATACTACGCGATAATGTCATAATGTGATGGGCGATGTATATAAAATCATTTGTTTTTCCTTAAGTTCCTGAAAATCGGTTATACTTGACAACGCTGTTAAAAATGCGGTAGCAGGTGTGACGGGATCGGTATAATGAGGGTTTTTTGCTCGGGTTTTTATGTCTCATATTTCGATGTGACAAACTATATGTGTACACACCTGCGACAGTGATATTTTACAGGTGTCGGACTCGACACTCGCGCCCTGTTTTCTTTTTTGGACAAAGAATTTTATTTTGATTTGATGCATAAATAAAATTTAAAAAATGTAGTTTTGTTATAAATAAACCCCAAGCGAAGCGCCCATCCTGTAATTTAAATAAAATAAAAGAATACTGTAATGTAACCAACCCAGGTCGGTTCAACATAATAATCAGAGAAACACATGGCCGGGGTACGTGATCGTAAAAAGGAAAAATACCTACCCTACGTTGTATTTAATTTAAATTAACCCTGTCCGAGATGCACTGGTTACTAACGAAAAGCGGGAGTTTTGAGATGAAAAAGAAAAGCTAAGCATTTTAATACACCTACTGATTTATTTAAACAGGTATTAAATTTATGAAGAATATAAAATAAGTACATGTCGTACTCAGCCTTGAATTCACGAGGGGAAAGAGCACGGCAGAGAAACCCTCGATCTCTATTCAAAAGAATCGTAGTAATGCTGTTGGACTTGTTGAACACTTAGGTGAAAGTAAAATGAAAACAAGGGTTGCCATACTTGTGTTTTAACCTACAATCATTCTCAAGATACAAAACTGAAGAGTTTATTGTTGGTTAGCCGACTTTCGTCAGAAGGTACTGAAATCCCATCATACGGGAGGCAATTCAGCTAGTAGTTGTAAGGTTTTGGTGCAAAAACAAAGGTCCCATACGGGAGGCAACTAGCGTGTTTCCCAAGGCACGGGGGAAAAGTGTTAATAAATTCAACAAGGCACAAACATTTATCATCTCATACAATAAGCGGCAATTAAGTCACTGTTGTAAGCAAAACACACAAGTACGGAAAACCTACTCGTAGCCATGAATGGAACAAAAAAAAGGTCAACAACATTACTTAGATCGAACTAAATAAAACAAAATTAATCTTAAAAACAGAATGAGCTGAACACACTAAATAAACAAGTAAAATGTATATAGTTTATGCATAACTTATCATAATTATTCATAGTTCAAAAACAAAATATAACACGGACAATTTTACTAAAATGATTCTCGAGATAACAAATTTAATAATAAACATTACTAATTAAGTATATTTACTAACCTGGGAAATTTGACGTCAAGCACTAACCCACACCAGAGTCCAATTCCCTGCTTACCCATATGCAAACCTTCGTCTCCCTATATCCCGACTTATCTAAAAATCACCCCGCACCACGTCTTTCCTAGTGCGTGCTTATACCCTAACCACTTGCTATTTAAAAATCGGTATCTCGTCTTTAAACAAAACAGAGGTCACGACATCGCAATTTTATTAACTAAATAGGGGATAAGGTCCATTTCAATACTTTAAAATAAAAATAAAAATGTTAAATTAAAATGTAATAAAAGACCATTCTTACAACTTTTGTAATAAATTTCAAAAAAGGACGATGTTCTGGGGACTAATAGGTGTACAATGTAAATTCTTGTTCTGTAGACGAAATTTTGAATCTCGAAATTTTTAATCGTATTTAAAATCAGTCTAATTATTAGAGAAAATCTATTTTGTAAAATTATCTTGTATCGTGCAAAACGTATCTGTCGTAAAATGCATTTGGTGTTTCATTTTGGTATCCGCTTGGTTATAAACTTACCTATATTTACGAAATTTAGGAAAATAAACAATTTTCTGATTAGTTATGGTCGATGTTGCTACAACGTTTGTTTTATTCTATCGCTTTCCAAAATGATACATAACATATAACTATTAATTTCCTGTGCTGAATATGATGAAGTTGAATAGGTAGTGGTATAGGGAAAACAATCAACATTAATCAAATATAATCGGTTTAGCATACCTACCATTGCAAAAAGTTGTAAATAATATAATATTGTAAGATATGAGATACAATTCCATAACATATAGGTACTATGTTTCAATATTTAACTTTGTCAATTTACACGGGTGAGCTTGGATAACAAGAACTTTCCACAAACATAACTAAAAATTGAATTACATATTAAATTATAAACAAAAAAGTACCGCCTAAAGAATTGTATATTATTTATTCTGCTTTATTATGATATAAAAATATTAAATTGGATTTTGCCGCAGGTAAACATTAGGAGAGTCTACTTTAGATATTCGATACTTTAGAGATTCGATATTTTTAGATAATAAATATATGAAGTTTGAAGCAATAAATATGGTCAAATTTTACTTATACCAATGAATAGAAAATGCACTATAATATGATACACTATTTTAGAGGCACTGCGCATTGTACTGATAAAATAAAATATTCTTCAACATGGGATTAGAAAATAACACTATAATCAGTCTCCAGTATAACCGTCGGCAAATTCACGAAGTGGCGAATATCAGTTTCTTATGTTTTCGGAAAATATCGTCCAGTTTTTGCGATTATTCAAATCATTGTAGTTTTTACATTATTTCGAATATTACGATCAAATTCTTCGAATTTGATCGTAATATTCTGCGAATTGTAAGGGTGGGATTATTTTGCGTACCCGGGGAAAAAACTAGATGTTGCAATCGCAACACAAGAAAAGCAACATTCGCCCTTTTGAAGTACAAACTTTATTGTCGGATGAACATTCGCCTTACAAAAAATATAACGGTATCTGTTAAAAATGGTAAAACTAAGTAACAAAGTAGGTTGGTATCGATAAAAATAACTACACACTTTTAAAGTTAAAAAAATATATAAACTTTAAACAAAAAATTACCGCTACCTGTGGAAACATTATTTTAGGTGGGAAGGTTTTCATCTTAATGATAAAACGCAGTCTATTGACTGCGTTTTATCATTTATCATAGTTTATAGTTTTGGAGGAGCGATATTCATTGTATTTCGAATTACAAAAGGGAGTTGCCTTTCCTAGTTGCCTTTCTAAATTTATTTTCCTTTAAATATTGTGCCTTACTTCGTTTTCTCTGACGGGGTATTTCGATTAGACTACTGTACGAAATTGGACGAAAACTGTATATATTATGATAAAATATTGACATAGTTTTAGAACTTACCTGGTGATATATCCATGTTCTTCTTTTCTTGGAATATGTTAATTTTGAAAACTTCGGATTCGTCATTTATTTTGGGGGTTTCCAAATGTTTAACCAGAAATTCCTTTATCTTAGATAACTATCATCCCAACTATTATTAGAAAAAACAGTTTCTTGAAGAGGAACGAGAAACAGTATATAATAATAGACAAATTACCTATAGTAGGCATTGAAACTTACCTGTTAATGCATTCGAAACACTGCCATGCTCTTCAGTATCGAAAATTTTTCCGTAACACCATTTTGCGTTATATTTTATTTTCACTCTGCAACGGATATAGGACACTTTTTTATCCGCACACTTTATTTAGTTCTTTAAAATCCACCACGTTTTTACCTCCATCATCAAACAACACAACATCCATTTTTTTTGTAGAAAGAATCATCCATTGTACACTAAGATGGCACCAAACACACTACTAACCTTGTTCAAGTTCAAACAAATCTTTTTGAGGTTAAAACACTAGGTTTTGAGGTTCGCATATTCGCCCACTACCGTTTACTCGAGAAGAGTTTTTAAAGAGGCCATTAGCCTGTTTGATAAAACTGTTATTTGTTAATTGTTAGATACGGCTAAACTTAAATATCGATTAACTTAGACGATGGATACATAAGTATCTACATAATACAAACAAAAAAAATATTTTGTTTTTGTTTATAAAGTTTAATTTAGGTTATATTTTACCTAAGACTGAGTAACTCGAAACGAAGAAGATTTTTATTAGTTTGGAAAGAGGCTAGAAATGTAGGTAGGTAAATAGAGGCTAGAAGGTAAATATAGGTTACGTCTGGCATGGTAATTTTCAAGAATCTTGCAGTTAACGGCCCTGATTTCTCAAAATGACACAAAACTACCTACCTATTTCTAAAAAAACACCCATTTTTAAATTAACAATTTAGTTTTTCTTTCATACATATCTCTCCTTCATCTAATGATTTCGAAGTTGGACACTTCGTTGGGCGAATAGAATGATAATAATAATTATAATTATGTGGTCAAGTAGCGAAGTATGTACTTTCGCTGGCAAATTAACATAATACAAAATCTGAAAACCACCAATTTTGAGGAAATCAGATGCAGCGACTATTTTTAAATCTTGTATTGGATTGGCCTTGGGTTATTTTGTCGAAAATTACATACAGATAAGATTGATTTTGTATAGGCATTCGTCTACGAGAGAAATTAATTGCTATATCATTATTTTGCGACGGCCAAAAAGTCCAGAGACCTTATTGAAACATATTACGCGGATAAATATTAAGTACTAAAGCAAATAAATATAACGAACAAAATTATTGCATAGGCACCTATTTCAGGTTTGCCATTTTCATTTTTAAATAATGATTACGTTTAAAATATCGATCGTTTAAAATATTTCGCGACTGTAATATGTAGATATAAGCACCTAATTTAATTTGGGATAAAAGAAAAATCAATGCACACCTCGTAGCTAATCTGAATTGAAGTGACTTAATAAGTATTTCGTTTCGTATACCTTGAATTATTTTCCTGAATAACTCACGAAATCCGGGTATTCTCCGGAACTGATACTGTTCGCTGTCAAATAGGTACGCTATAATCTGTTTCTAGTAGGTGTGTTTTCGGAAATGCATACATATGCCGTAGTCTACTTACCATTTCGACTGTAATCCAATAGTTATTTTACACACAAAGATCACTACAGAGACTGATACCCACTACCACATCACTCTACTTCACTGGCACATGTATGCACTCAGCACTGTATCCGCTGAAGAAAGTCTTTAAGAAATTGGTGGCCGCGGTCTTATACGCGCCCTCCAGCTTGCATGTCGAGAGGGGATCTCACGGATCAACATTTATCTTTTGGGAACACGTCGGGGTAATTCACGGACCTACCCCGAATTTATATTTCACCGTATACTTAGGCATCTTCATAAACATATTGGAGTCTAAAATTTATATTTTACATATTGGGTAGCTCTACCTACGCACAGGGTGATCAGTTAAGGATACGGAGTGGCTGTATCTCAGCTGTCATTCATGCTACGATATTGGGGTAAAAAGTTTATCTGCAAATACGACGAAAATAATTCAATTTAAAATATTTTTGATTTCCTAATTTCGTCGCTGGGGAGTGCATTTGCTATGGTGCCTCACTAAATCGTTAATTTCTCCGAATATCTTAGGTACAATGTAGGTCTGAAATATACTTTTTGGCATCTCTGTTCAACCTTCCATAAATTTTGTTTCAACATGTTCTCTAGTTGCCATGGCAATAAAATTAATGAATGATAATTCGAGTTTGCCTTATCCGAATTTAACAAACGATGGCTCATCATAAAGGGCTATTTAACCTAATTTATTATTTTTATAAATAACTTAAATTTAATTTGTGTGTCCAAAGACAGGGGGCGCTATTCAAAGAAATGTCGTATTCGGTCCGTTTTCTGAAATATAAATAAACCCTATAGCTGTTAATTTAGGAAAATAAATTAGGAAACCGGAGGTCGATATCTCATTCAGTTTTAAAATTACGGCAAAAATTGCAGGGGCGTATCAGAGGGCGCAACTCTTTAATTATCTAAATCAAATTACCTTGCTCTAATATGAATAATAAATTTTACAAAACTCTAAAATTACCTGTAAATGACCTTTTTTAATTTCAGAAATTTTGCTGATAATTAAACCGTATCTAGAGGTAAATTGAAATGAAAAGACACCAGGAAATGACGTAATATGCGCCGGCGGCCATCTTCAATTGCTTACTCAGTAACGGCGTCAATTTTATTTTCCAAAGGGGTCTCGACGAATTAAAAATGAGGTTATTATTATTTTTTAAAAATCGTTAATTTTTATGCTGTGCAATGGTCAGCACACTTAGCAGCTATTGTTGAATACTTTATTGGAATAATTGCAAAAAATTAAAAGCTGCTCATATTTTATGTCTTGGAAATTATGGAAATATTTTGTGGCGTAAAATATAAATCATATAGTACGAATTATTAAATTTGGAACGAAATAAAAATGTACTTCATTTATAACATATTAACATCGAAATAATAACAAAATAATATGCATTTTTAATTTATGGACATAAATACTATGGAAGCGGCTGCACACCTAAATCATCATCGTCCTCATCTTCGTCTTCATCCTCATCTTCATCAGATGACCCTGTATGAACGGAAAACCGGAGTTCAAACACTTCATCCATGATATGTTCATTTCTTTATTTGTTTGTCCAATCTTCAGGACCGATTTGTTCAAACCTCGCTCGTGCCAAACGTTCCACATCGTCCGACTTAAATGTTGTGTTGCGGGCTGCCACCCAATTCTTCATAATGGCCCAAATCTTCTCGATAGGGTTGAGATCTGGATGGTATGGAGGTAGACGTATTGCTGTGTGTCCATTTGCCGTTAAAACTTCATCAATGGTATACAAAACATCCACGCCTTTACGCTGCTTCATAATGTCATATGACTCGATCTTAGTCATCTGGTAAGTGTGGAATTCCCTTATGTTGCAGCCATTGCAGCATATCGGCCTTCAAAGAAGTTGACGTGGGTTCCTTTATGAATTTAAGTATTAAGGTGTATAGGTATTAAGGTATTTTATTTTTTGTTGAGAATTTTTTGCTTTATTTTTGGATATAGATGATTTTTTTTTTTTTGGCTTATTGTTTTTATTTTTTGTTGCGAATCTTTCGCTCTATTTTGGAATATATATTTATTTTATTGTTTTATTTTTTGTTAAGAATTTTTTGCTCTATTTTGGAATAGGTATATATTTATTTTATTTTTCCGTTTTAAAGTATATTTTTCTCGACTACTTAGCTGTTTTGTACATATTTTTTGTTTCTTGTGGGAAATATGGCTTCTGGCGAACCACCCACTAAAAAATGGTAACGCGCTAAAAGCAATACTTCATGAGTTGTGTGGAAACTTGCATTCAATATCAGCGGTGGTGTTGAAAATCTGCATATAAAAATCTTCCACTTTCAACCCCCTAAGAAAAAAATGCCTACGCCAATGAGAAACATTGTGTAGGTGAGGGTTGCCGGTCGTTAAACTACATACACATATTAGATACCGTGTAGTAGTTTATTATTTCATTATTTTAACCAAATGCATCAATATTTAATAATTTTCCTTTGTAAATACGGTAGGTATTAATTTATAGCGAAGTATGCAGTTGTCTATGAAAAGAAGGCAAGAGAACTTATTATTATCATTAAAGTTGCTCTGACAATGCTTTTCCGGCACAATGAAGTTGTCATGGTAATTAAAAAAAAAATAAACAAAATTTCCGCATCCTTAACTGATCACCCTGTATAAAATAATATGATGGGAATTTCAATTACCACACCACACAGAACATTGAAAGTTTTAATCTATGGTAATGAAAATGAACACCTGAAAGTAAAATTCGTAAAAACATTTGCTTTTACACAGGTATAGTGAATATAGGTATAATGATAATGTAATATCGCACAGAAGAAAGAAAGAAAGAAATTACATTTATGTGTTTTATAATTAACAGGTACCTATAAAGTATGTTAATTCTCTGCGATACGAATTTCTTTAAAATTTTCAAATAAATCAGGAAAAAGAAATCCAAGGCAGCTGGTGTTGACCTTGTTTCAAAGTTGGAATTAATGGATCTGATGTTAAACCAAGTAGTGAGAATGTAGAATACCAACAAATTAACAAAATTGACACTGTGACTTGTTCGAAATTTCAAGATTAGGGAAAACGCGATTAGAACAGCGTAGTAAATTCAAACACATTCTCTAATAATAGTTATCTAGATATGCTCGGAAGAACTGCTAAATCTAACAGTAATTACGAGTGTCATAGGAAGTGCTGCGGAAAAGGAGATTTAACAAAATAATACGATTTAAAAATATATTCCAGTTACGTTTTATACAGTAATTGATTTTGCTAGCACGATGCAAGGATGTATACCGATACCGATACCTACCTGCTGGCATCATCGTTTGCACCCATCATTACTGGTTATTTAATATTTATAATAATTAATACAACCGAATTATAATCTAATCTCAAGTAAATAAACTAATAGTGCATTCAAGCAAAAACAAATGAAAGTTATTGTTACACGTTAAAATACTTAAGTAAGATATTGGAAAGAATTGGAATGAACACTGGATATTTAATACTTAGCTCTATAGTTAACTATATGCAACAATCAACATAATATTATTAATTAAATCAACTAACTAATTTAACTAAAATAAACGTAATTATTGCTTCTAGAGCAGACTTTCTAAATCGGTAGGTAGGTAGGTACATGAAATGAAAAAACCAAATATTTAAACGAAAACCAAAATATTTTAAAATAGATTTTCTTTCCATTCCATAACTGAAAAAAAGGAATACGTAATTTAAGCAATCAGAATTTGATCTTAGTCTAAATAGTTTCTTTGTTTTGAAACCAAATACCAATAGGTAGGTACTAATAGGTACTAGGTACATATACCTATATACCTAATGATTATGTCGTATTTACCAACCATTATTTAAGTATAAGAAACAATCTGCGAGAAACTAATTTTTTTTGCCACCATAAAATTGTAGCCTAGTTTTAATATTAGTGATATCTATATATTCAATTCGGTTCAACCACAGCTTACATTACATAATGCTAAGCTATTCAAAGTATATTTCTGCAAAATGCACAATGTTCCTATTATTTGTTCCCTTCACTTCTTGTCTGGGCGCTCTGTAATTATCGTAAATAAAATATTGAAATGAATATTTTGAGTGCAGCATGCAGCTGTCGTGTGAAGGAAATCGCCACTATTACTATTCAATGTAAAGGTAAAGACGCCAGAAAGCCGGTGGTATTGATATGCTCAAGGGCGTACCCAGCGAGGGGCAGGGGGGACTGCTGCCCCCCCCTAGCCCCCCTAGACCCTAAAAACATTGAAATCATACACCTAAAGTAAATAAAATGATTATAAAAAATTAGAGCAATTAGAAAAAAAAGTTTTAAACGATTTTGCTGCAAATCCAAGAAGACTGTTATTGAAATACAAATTTTGCTACTTATAGGTATAGAATGTGTATATTAATAACTACTAAAAAGAAAAGAAAAACAAGTATGCTTTTTTAATTCGTCTGACCAGGGGCGGCGAGTATACGGGTGCAAGGGGTCGGCTGCACCCAATGAAGAAGTTTATGGGCACCCCATAAGCTCCTTGTTTGTTTTTTTAAATTTTATTACTCCGTTGATTTTTGAGGAAAAAAGAATATATTTTTCATTACGCAAATAATTTTTATTAAAATAATAAAAATAATTTATTTATTTATGTCCTCTCTCCGAGTATCGTGGTCATTATTCCGAAAATTAGCCTAGTGAAAGTTTATATTTTTATATAAATGGATTTTTCATCAAAATTCTAAAGTGTCAGGAGAAAATGTTCAAAATTTTCGCCTGCGGCGCTATTACAGACGCTTCTGTCCCGGACACCCATCGCCCGATGGCGCGTTTACAGGTCTTGCACTACACGACTATATTGAAAACCCGCCGTCCCTGCGTCTGCCCCCCCCCCCTAGTTCAGATCCTGGGTACACCCTTGGATATGCTGTTTAAAAACTACATTACTGAAATAATCCGGTCAAAATAGACATTCAAGGTAATTCGTATAAAGCTGAAAATTGGTGCGAATATTGGAAACACCATTATAAATGAAATGTGAAAAGTTCTCATCGATCCCACATCTGAAAAAAATATTCCAGGTCAAAATTCGCAAGTATGTGTTTTCTGCATTTTTCAGCCAAACGGTTGTAACGTAAATAAATTCCGTTCCGTTATATAGCAAATATTTTTAATAATAGTACCCTATTTCAAATATTTAAAAGAAACCGCGAGTTACCTACATACCATGTTCTGCGATACTGAAACCACGAGTGTACGCCGCAAGCCCAAATGGGAGGGTAAAAAAGTCTCTTAGCCGTCTCTCTCTGACCGTTTCATTTTACGTTGTTCGCATAGTTTCATAACTAGCAGTTATAATTTCGGTATTGTTAGCGAAGTGCTTCAGAATCTACAAGGTATAGATTTTATTCTTTTAATTGCTATTTCCACGCCAGCTGCGAGGTCGTGTATTTGGCGCGTTTGTTTAACGTGGTTTCCCCGGTCCCGGTAGCCTATTCCACGATCTATTGTGCTTCTGTTTAATTAAATGATATTTAATTAAATAAAAAAATGGTACCTGCTATTGGAAATGATGAAAGCGGTGATAGATGTGAGGTGAACGATGCAAAACTGCTTCTGCCTCGTACATAAGATGCGCACAAACCGAAAGACGAAAAAATATGTATAAGACGTTTTGATCCAAATCGTCGATGAAAAAAAAACTGAGATACCCAATTGTAATTTGGATTTGGAAGGCCGAACAGCAGTCATAATGGCTAATATTTGCGAATACTAATCTTAAAAGCTCTAATTTTAATCGTTTATTTATTATTATTTATTTATTATAAGCAGTGACTCTGGAGTTTCACTGTTAACATCTTCAAACAAACGACCTGGCTAGGGGCAATTATAGAATTATCGAATACTGCAAATTGGATATCTTCTCGAATTATTGCTGCCGCAGCTTCCAGGATCCGAAATCGTTGTCCTCTTTCATTTGAATTTCATTTTCGTACCCACCTGGATTAAGAATATGGTGATTATCAATAAACATCGGTGTGTTGATGTTCCTGCTGATTTTTCACTTATAATAATTTAATCGCCGTACCTCAACTTTAATCGTATCTTAACGGTTCCGATGTCCAAAGCTTAACGCTGAATTTTTACAAATATGTTTTAATTCGTCTAATGTAAATCGACAATCATCGCTATTTTCAATGTATGTAAATATTTCTTCCATTGCGAGATTCGTAGCTTGAGGATGAACGACTTTACCCCCAGTGGTTGGTCAAGAAGGAATTGTAACAATCGTTATGATACTTAGCCTCAGCAGCAACTAAATCGTATTCAAACCCAATTCTAGCAGTTTATTTATTATTATTTATTTATTATAAGCAGTGACTCTGGAGTTTCACTGTTAACATCTTCAAACAAACGACCTGGCTAGGGGCAATTATAGAATTATCGAATACTGCAAATTGGATATCTTCTCGAATTATTGCTGCCGCAGCTTCCAGGATCCGAAATCGTTGTCCTCTTTCATTTGAATTTCATTTTCGTACCCACCTGGATTAAGAATATGGTGATTATCAATAAACATCGGTGTGTTGATGTTCCTGCTGATTTTTCACTTATAATAATTTAATCGCCGTACCTCAACTTTAATCGTATCTTAACGGTTCCGATGTCCAAAGCTTAACGCTGAATTTTTACAAATATGTTTTAATTCGTCTAATGTAAATCGACAATCATCGCTATTTTCAATGTATGTAAATATTTCTTCCATTGCGAGATTCGTAGCTCGAGGATGAACGACTTTACCCCCAGTGGTTGGTCAAGAAGGAATTGTAACAATCGTTATGATACTTAGCCTCAGCAGCAACTAAATCGTATTCAAACCCAATTCTAGCAGTAACAGTTTTGCTAGATCATCAGAACGAGTCTGAGCTACTTTCAGAATAGATTCTTTAAATGAAAGTGTAGTTACTTTACAAATTTTACGCCGAGAATCCGCGTTTTTCTGTTCATACTCTTCAATCAATTCATTGCTGCAAAATAAGTTTGCAGCAATTTTGTTAGGGAATATTAGCAATAATCACGTGTTTTCACTATGAGGGAAAGTTCAAGACTAATAGTATTTCGTTTAGGCCTTTGAAAAGGGAGCAAAATACAGTAAACGTATAAATTACAGAGACCAGTTTACTTGTATTACGGGTCAAGTGATCATGTTATGGAGAACACAACTTTTTCAACTTTTCGAATCTCAGAAATGGTGATTCTTAGGAAAAAGGTGTAAGGACAATTATTATATACAATTGCCTGATCTATAATTTTTGTCTAGCCTATTTTTACGAAAAACTTACCATCTTATGAAAAATGGAAATATCCATATTTGCGAACTTTGACTTTGAATAAATATTTTTGCAGATATGGGATCGATTCACATTTTATTTATTCAACATTCGTATCAATTTTCAGCTTCATGCGAATTATTGTAAGGTCTTATACCCTTATTTCTAGAGCTACTTTGGCCTGGACAGAGTGAATTATCCTATACACAGGGTGAGTTTTTAGTGCGTGTTTGCTCTGTAGCGCCTTTGCTATTTATCAGAGAAAATTGTGTTTTCCACAGGTTGTTGGTATCCTTTTTTTGCGTTTTTCAAACATATCGGCGAATGTACAGGGCGTTCCATATCTCCTGGACAGCAACTAACTTTCTTATTTTATATGAAACACCCTATATATTTTTTAAAATTCGGAAAGAGCGCAAAGGCTAATTTTGTATGTAAATTTTAAGCAAAATTCTGGTAAATCTGCTGGAAAGAAAATTGAAAATATCTCACAAACTGCTAACTTTAGCCCCTGCAATGGCTATACCAGAAGAAAGATAATTTAATTTTACGTAACTGTGCCTCAAAAAATACGGGGTGTTCCATTTGAAAAAAAAAAGTTTTCGCAGTATTAAATTAGCTAAATGTGGCATGGAAAATGTAACACTTGGTATATTATTTTCGATTATATTTTAATTGCGGAACTTAGACCACTCTATGTTCTTACGCTGTACCAAAAATTAAGTTTAGATATAACATGTGGAGAAAGTTATAAAGCCCCTTCCAGACCTTTCCATCTGTCACTTTTCTCTTAAAATGGTAAATATCTGCGAAACCTGAGGGTTTAGCCTAGTGTGCGAAACATGTTTTTGACTCAAAAGTTTGCGCTCTTTCCGAATTTCAAAAAATATATAGGGCGTTCCATTTAAAATAAGAAAGTTAGTTGCTGTCCTGGAGATATGGAACACCCTGTACATTCACCGATATTTTTAAAAAACGCCAAAAAAGGATACCAACAACCTGGGACGACACACATTTTTCTCTGATAAATAGCAAAGGCGCTACAGAGCAAATACGCACTAAAAAGTCAGCGGGACTTTACGCTCATGTCATCCGTTCCCTCAAATGTGTGCTCCTCTCTCTTTCAGTAGACTGTACTATACGCTGTTACAAATTTCAAAAAAAAAGAAGCCAAACAGCTTTCCACTGACACCAAAACAGATCACTACGCTCAACACAGCTAGTGTTGTGAACGGTTTCTGTTAGTGGAAAGATGAAAGATGTAGGTATATGTGTTTGGCTTTGGTTTCACGCCAGAGACGTTTCCGTAACTCATTTTCAATGCCACAAATTGGTCTGCTTGAAAAGTGAATTTACCGTATGCAGGTTTCCGGTTTAATTGCATCGTCAGTCATTGTTGTCGAACCAGTAAAATCATCAGAAAATTTCCGAGCAAAATATACATCGGTAATTAGTTATTAGGTCGACAAATTGCCTGCGCTTAGGCCTGCCAGTCACAATACCAACTAATTGTACTTGTATTTAATTAATGGGATACAATGCATTAGATATTAATTATTATCAACTATTGCTTTCGAACGCCTGGATCTTACCGAGAGTATAAAAGAAAGTTTACACCCAATTAGTTAGAGGCAGTTTACTTGTTGCTCTAATTACTTGGCGAAATGCTACGAATAGGTAGGTAGATCTCGGATCTTGTATGCTCTGTTTCTTTCATATATTTACTTTTATTCAGGTTCGTGCTTAGTTTCATCGCTATTGTGATAGGAATAGGAAAAGGAAAAACAATATCTACTACTTACTATTTAGAATGGAATGTAATAATAATAATAAATTGCAGAACGTCCTCGTTTTCGTTTTCATCTCGTTAAAAACTAAATAAGTCGCATACCGATCAATTATAAGAAACAGGTAAAAGGTATTTAGGAATTTATCTGTACAACTTTCTTACACCTGATTTATGGACAGCGCACGCTTAGATGGAACATCAGTAGGTAAGGTAGGTAGGTATAACAGTGTATTCTAGAAACGATAATATACATATCAAAATTAGTTTTTCGGTTAAAAAATTTATGATGTAATGATTCGTTGGTTTGGTCGATTTATAAAAATAAAATTACGATGTACCTATTTGTTGGTTTGGTCAATTTATATATATAAAACCACATTTTATTTTTCCTTTGACATTTTTTTATGTACCTGGTCCACGACTACTTCAGAAGGAACAAACGTTTTAAAAGGTAGGTACCTCTATTAGAAATTGCGCTGTACGTATCTTGATTGATGTATGAAATTTTGTCTTATACTTTTTTGTCTATAAAGCAATGCCTATACCTATCTCTGATCCAAAAGAAGTTATAGGCAAAAAATTTAAAAAAATTCAGTTTTTTGTTTCAGCATTAGCAGCATAAAAAAATGTTTTAAAATTTTTTAAATGAGCCATCTATGGGAAATACAATTATCTACAAAAACTTTCAAATAAAGTATATTGAAATTTTGCTTCGTTTGGGACATATATTGAAAAAACTGAAAAGAGCGCTTTTTCACCAATACCAATTTCGAATCTCCAATTTCCACCCTTTAGTTTGATAGCATCCAGCATTTTTTCCTAAGTGACCCATTGACTGATTCTTGCAATAAAAACCCTTGAACGTCTTATGTTCCTTTATGTCTGATGTTCCTTTATGTCTTATGTTTCCTAACTTATGTTCCTTTCCATATGACATAAATAATAGCCTTGTAAAGTGGCTTATATAAAAAAATTTAAAACATTTCCTTTTGCCGAAAGTATTGAAACAAAAAAAAGCCAAAATTACGATTTCAACATTTTCAGCATTTCTTAAAGAAAATAGGCATTGCGATATAAAAACGTATACAAAATTTCCTTTAAAATGGTGGGTCGAAAATATTTTTGGGTTAAAAATTGCTCAAATTATTTAGATAAAAATCGGAAAAAAAATAGTTTTTTTTTATTTCAACATTTTCAGCATTTCTTAAAGTAAACTGTTGCTTGAAAGTTTATTTTGCCCCGAAAAATGAACATACACCTAAAGACATGAACCAAAAAACGTATAGGAAATGCATAGTTCTTCACAGAAATTGGTATTTTGCATGAATATGGTTATTAAATTATTCCACAGGGTGTTTTAAAATTAGGGTTCTTTAATAACCTCTTAATTAACCCTGTATAATGACTAAAAAACTAAAAAGCCTGGATATGCTAGTTAAAGTTAACCATTTTATCTAGTTTTCTAAAAAAAAAATATGAAATTTGAAAAAAAAATTAAATCTCAAATTTTACCGAATATTAACTTCTTGCATTTTTTTTGCACCTGAGTGTATATAGTAGGCTGATAGCTGAATATACAAAGTCCATAATTATCCCTATGGTGCTATATACGTATTGAGTAAGTAAGGACGTACCACTCATAAACTTACGATATTGTTAACAATAGGAAATATTAACAGAAGAAGTCTGATATACCTATAAATAAATGTGTCGCTATTAACTTTCTCTGGTCATAATGAATCTCAGTTGAGAATACCTTACCACACCCAGTTGCTGGTTTGATACCATATTGGCGCGGAACTGGACCACAAGTCCGTTTACATAAAGCAGCTAAGTATTTATTTTTATTTTTATCAGATTAAAAGCGAAAATATGTATTAGTATTAATTTAAATTTTGCTTAGATCCTTGCTAGATCGGGATCCTCAGATTAAAATATATTTATTATTCAAGTATCAATTGTATTGTTTGTCTGTGAAGATGAAAGTTGATAAAGAAATTATAAAAAGACAAGGCACCGGATATATGGAATGTCTATTGAAGTAACGCTAAAATGTAGGGGCATTTTTTGTGACCCTACAGGGTATCCCTAGAAACTAAATTGGTTATGTAAATAAATTCAATATTATGTTTTATTCACTATAAAGGAGTATTATATATTTAAAATTCAAAAATACCTATCAGATAGCCTGGTTTAGTTTAAAAATTTTACCTCTATACCTTTTTTGCTTGAAAACGCACCGTTTATTATCAAAAAATAAAATTCATTATTATTCTTTTTATTTTAAAAAAAAATTAAATAAAACAATTTCATCGTGAATCACGAAATTTGCTATTTATTGCATACTATTGAACGTATGAAAAAAACAAAGAGAATACTGGTTAAACAAAAAATTTTCAAAATAATTTCCTTTTTATTCTCTAATATACGCTTGCTAAAATTGTGACTATTCTTTGTTGTAACTCTTCAACACTGTTAACTGGAGTAGCATAAACAATACTTTTCATATGTCCCCAAAAATAAAAATCCATGTCCGTTAGGTCGGGTAAGCGTACAGGCCAAGTAATAGGTGCTTCACTGCCGCTTCACTACAGGAAAAGCAATAGGTGCTTCACTATCCAACGTATTTTAATTTTCCTTGCCGTATTTTGATTCTTTTATTTAACTATAGTTTGTAAATTTACTTTTGGAATTTTAAAACAATAAACTTTTTCTTGAATTTTTAATATAGTAGTTTGTGTGTTTGAAAAAAAGAACAGCTCGTAGGTATAGGAGAACGTACCACCACTCGCACAGTTTCACACTCACCCGATGGATGATCCCGCCATTGTTTACCACGTAAATAATAACAAAATACTACTAAGTAAATTGCGAATAGAATAAGAAATATTTACATATGTGAGGTAAGTAGGTACCTAATCAAATCACGACCGACAAGACGCAAAGCCGAAAAATCGAGTGAAGAATAAATCCACATGCTCTATTGTATCTTGTATCTGCATAATACAACTGCGATCTAAACTGAAAGCAGTTAAATCTGAATCATTAATCATGTGACTTTATAACACCAATCACCAATTAGGGGCTGAATTTCGTATTATGGGATAGGCAAAATAGTTAGTTTCCTACACACCTAACCTATCGGTAGGTTATAATAAATACTTCGATTAATTGGTTTTTAATAAATATTAAATACCGTGGTTCTAATACTAGATAAAATTTTAAATCCCGTACAATTTAGTGGTAATTATCATAATAAAGTTTTTGTTATTATAATTACGTATCACTTCAATTGTACGGGATTTAAAATTTCATCAAGTATTTCATCTAGAACCAAGTTATTTAATGTTTATTATTAAGTTGTAAGACAAAAAAATTATTAGTTCAGCAAATAGTGACTTTGCCGCTTCAGAAAAGTGACGGCCGACCGGCGGCGGCGCGGCTACAGGCCACGGGCAAGCCCATCTCGGATTGTCTACAGCCTAGACATACGTTTACCGTTACACAATCGTCGCCGCGTATACCTCGAACGTACATCGCGAATTAATACTTGCCCATAGCGACGATTTGCTAATCGTCTCCGTCGCGCTATGGGCAAGCAGATCGTATTACTAATTTATTTCGGGTGCGTAACGCGCAAAATTTAAATCGGAATGTGATTACTGATTAATAATATACTTTCTATTTATAATCTTACTTAAGACTTTTAAAATCTGTTATTGCGTTTAAATATATTGAACATTCCACATGATAATTGAAAAATTTATTTGAATACGTTTTTTCTTTTATTTTTATACCTTACATCCTAGGGTGGGCACTGCCCCCCCTGCCCATCTCGAGGAGCCGCCACTGCTCGCAGTAAGGGGACTTGTATTTTAGACGCGGTCGGAGTGAAATCTAGGTACGGCACGCGGGGAGACTTTTTTGCTCTAGTGAGCGTTCGAGCGTATTATTAGATTTTGAGCCGGGTTTTCTGTGAATAGGGATTAGATAGAGATACAACAATCTGTTGATTGCGATGATTACCACGTGAAAATACATGCAAATACCTACATTTGGACCCCAAGCATATGTCAATCGGATGAAAAGGACATGAGATATCTCAATTTGAAAATTAGCTAAAAAATTGACAAACTCGAATTTCTCGGAAACTATTTAATATTTTAACTTGAAAATTTGGAGTGCCGTTTTGAGGGCAGTTTTTGGAGTGCAGTTTTGAGGGCATAAAACCTACCTTCAGTCCAAATTTCAGATAAATCGGTTGAAAACTGCCCGAATTAGTCGTCATGCAAGTTCCCATGCATTTATGTATACATATATATATATATATATATATATATATATATATATATATATATATATATATATATATATATATATATATATATATATATATATATATATATATATATATATATATATATATATATATATATATATATATATATATATATATATATATATATATATATATATATATATATATATATATATATATATATATATATATATATATATATATATATATATATATATATATATATATATATATATATATATATATATATATATATATATATATATATATATATATATATATATATATATATATATATATATATATATATATATATATATATATATATATATATATATATATATATATATATATATATATATATATATATATATATATATATATATATATATATATATATACATATATATATATATATATATATATATATATATATATATATATATATATATATACATATATATATATATATATATATATATATATATATATATATATATATATATATATATATATATATATATATATATCTATTGCGAGGAGGGGGGAGGTCGGATTAACTTGAAATTTGAACTGGAAGTTCCATAAACATTAATAATAAAAGGGTTCCAGTTTGGTTTCTTAATTCCCAATACAACTGGACATAGCAATTTTTTTTTGACAAAATCCCCTAAAAATGTCCAAGTACCACAAAATGCCGAAGAAAAGGGGTTGCGGTCAATTTAGGAGGTAGAAATTTTAGACTTTTGTTGTATACACCAAAACAAACATTTTCCATGGGGTTTAATCATAAAAAATTTACCGATATCACTTATTTTTATGCCAGCGTCCTAAAACGATTGAAATTTTCAATTTTATTTCAACGCCAACGGCTGTACCTACATATATAATACCTATGTAATTTTATACCTAGGTATAGATAAGTAATATGGCTGTCTTGAATGCGACGATCGACCTTCAAATTGTATACCGATACGCCTACTAGACTAGTTTGTTGTATATATGTATTCAGTGAAAGTTAACCGTTTCACTTACACTTCTTATGAGCAGCCGAAAAAGTAGTTATTACTCAGAGACATGGTCGAGAGCGACGTTTTTTTCGTGTAGATAGTTACGTAGGTAGCTGAAATGTGAAATTTTACTTGATAATCGTGAAATTAATATTGAAACATTAAACAATGATTGTTGTTTTATGTACTAACGTTTATTGTAAACTTCCTGTTTAAATGCTAAATGCTCCGATTTTGTTAAATTTACTAAAAGTAGATATCCTTGGCGTAGGTATATTTCATAATCGTATTTCAGGTCGGCACGGTTGTTATATTACTCATGTAGCATTCATTAAACGCTCTAATAGAAATAATCCATTTTACACGGTACACATTTATCATTTATACAAACCATTTATACATCATGGACATACCTTTTTGAACGAGGCATCATATTAATAAACTGCAATACGAATTAACTGCCTTAAACCAATCAACGCTTATACCTATTTTTTAATTGTAGACAAGTTTGGTTGTATTTATTTTAACCTGCACTGCCTCTGAAATCTTTTTCTTTTAGGAATCTTGCCTACTGTCTTATTTGTTTCAAATTCTCCACGATTAAAAGTTAGTCGAACAGTCCTTTGCACAATTTCTGCTACGTTAAGGTACTTACAACGTTTTTGTCAAATTCGAACGGATGGGTGTCAAAAATTTAGGCTTGTGGTTATTATCTATTTAACATAAAAAAAAGTTAAACAAAATGAATGTATTTACTATATATTCAAATAAGCTTTATTTACCAACAGTAAATACAATACATACACAAAGAAATTATTCAGAATTTGAGTGGTAAACTCGAACTCAATTTCTTTACCAAAGTAAAGATCTGATCTTCCACAATTTCCTTGAAATAATGGTATATTATTCAACGAGCGGTAATGCAGGTAATAACTCACGCAGATGAAGTTTACAGCTCGAGCCGCAGGCGAGTGCTGTAGTTCTGTAGCTGTAATTCTGTAGTCTAATTGTGGAGGTATTGGTGAATGACCATGGCTGTCTTATCGGATTTGCAGGTGTAATACAGGAAGGAGTATTAGCTCTCTGAGTAGTTGTTACCTGTAAATCCATTCAGTATGTAGTTTAGCCTACTTTTGGCTAGGGTCGCTGCTCTAGGTGCCTGCATTGCAGGACGCTGCTTGTCACAAGACATCACTTAGTAATGTCTGATGAGTAGTAGTAGCAACTGACCGCTAGAGGGGTCTGGCTATCCCTCGTTTGCACTCTACTGCTTGGTCTGCTTTACTGTTTTGATAGTTTTGGTCATTCATTAATTCCTCTCAGTGTTCCCAGATCTACTGAAAAATCAGTAGATCTACTGATTTTACGTCTTGTCTACTGATCTACTGATTCGATAGTTTAATCTACTGAAAAATATGCTTAGTCACCACTTCTAAATTCAATAGAAATTAATATATACTATTATAAAAGCACCTGAATTATATATTTCAGGTGCTTTTCGCTTCGCCATCTAGTAGTGAATCTATGAAGCGCTTAATTTATAAAGTTTCCAAAACTACAGAAACCGCTGAATGGTAAATTTATTCCATTGACTTGTAGATGACGCTACTGTAACAGAAATGACTTCCAGGACAGACTGCTCATGCGCAGAAGTAATTTATTGTCGCCAAAGACCAATATCGGTTAAAAACGACTGCGCATGAGCAGCTGTTCTGAAATCCTGAATCAAAAAGGTAAAAATATGTTTTTACCTTTTTGATTAGGCCTACTGATTTCTACTGAATTTTAGGTTGGCAGTATCCTGAAAACAAAAATTATGATCTGGGAACACTGATTCCTCTACCTACGGTGTACTGATGCGAGCCAACAGCTCGAAACTAGTCTACACCTGGTGAAGGTATAGGTATTGGTGAGTGACCATGACTCACGGCTATCTTATTGGATTTCCAGGTTGCAGGTATAATTCAATACAGGAAGTACTGGAAGTAGTATTAGACATTAGAGAATAGCTCTCTGAGAAGTTGTTACCTGTAGATCCATTCAGTATCATAATAGGTTGCCAGAATTTTTAATATTTATATAATGATAATCTAATAGCAACGTATTTAAACTATTTAATTTTAAGCAATTATTTTTTAAAACATCAACCATGAGTCCCTTAAAACAAGACTGCCATAAGTCGAAATATGTTAGCATTATGCTGCAATATTCATTTGACCATAAACTTTCTTTTCTGCAAGATAAACCTATATCAAAATTATCAAAATTTGTTTACCACTCCCACTCGTAATCACTGATGTTAGACATCTTCTTCAATGCAAGAACAACATAAAACAAAATTTCTTGGTTTGTATCTGAATAGAACAAGAAAATTCAGTTACAGAAAAAAGTAAACCACAAAACTTTGAAGTGCATAACGCCTACAAAACGCCTCCTAATAGGTATCTCATTAGAGAAAAAAATGGGACTATTATTCCTATGTCGCACGAATGCTATAAAAGAAATCCATCATCCTTTTTATGAAAACGTTCAAGCAGCGGCAGAAAAAGAAACAAAAACCTGCTGTAACCTCCAAAAAGAAGACTAAACGAAGTCTGAGGATGAAGACTTTCGAAGATTTTACAAGACTTTCATTCTTGTTTCACGTTTTGCTTGTTTTTTTGTTGTTTACCATAGAGGTCAAATTAGGGCACAACTGCTATTTTAAAGATGGCCCACTCCTTTTTTAATGTAGGATTAAATTATATTCAAGAAATATGATTTTAGGGCCCATAAAAAACGACTTAGGCAGTAGTTATGTATGACTTTGACCTCAGCTGAACTTTGCATAGTTATAGGTGCAACTGTAGTTATGTTACAATATACTTCCTTAATTTACCAGTTAAATAAAAAGTTAATGCACAACATAATTATTATTTAGTATCACTTTTGGTATCATTTTAATATAACAACTGGTAATAATGCCAATGCAATAGTAATATTGCATTGGTATTTTTTTTCCATTTTTTATAATTATTGTTTCCTCAGCTCTTATAGTGGAGTGTATTTTGAAATTTCCGAGTGTCACAATTCAGGCGGGTGGCGGCTAGGAGTAAAGGATAAACAAATAACTATAAAAAGCTTTTGATGTTAGCCGACTGTATACTGAAAACAAATTGTGACACTCGGTAAACTAAAACCCCAGTCCACTATACCTGAGCAATAAATAAACTGTTACCAGGCGCACTTACTAAGAAATTATTAGAAAAACGAATAAGATCAAAAGAAAAATAAGTATACAAAAACTCTATATTTTCAAACGGCATTTTCTCAGTTGATGTTTTTTGAGTTACGGTGGTATCTTAATATATCTTCCCCCAATAGGGTCGTCCCTTTCTGTTGAGATGCCGAATCGTCAAGAATAATAAACCTCAGACGACGTTCAATATAAGAGTTACCTACTTTGTAGCAACATTTAATAGTCTTCTATTTATTTATTTTATAACATTGCTAAATTCTTGGATAAAGACAGATCAGAGGCTACTACTAGCCTGCCTACACACTACTAGATAAATGATATACCTCTACATGAAAATAGGAAGTTTCACTATTCAATATTCAAGTCCAATGTCACCATATGAAGGTTAGGTCTAGCCGGGGGCCAAAAACCAAAATATAACAAGTAATAAATATCAACACCAGTATATAAAATTTATTATACCTATAAAATTATATTTTTTTCTAAATCAAAAATATAGATCAGAACGAATCCACAGTCTCTACATCAGAAACATTTTGTATTGTAAGTAATATCAATAAATCAATATTTCTACCACAGTTCTCTACCCAACCGCGATGCACCGACGGCGCGGCGGTATAACAGGGACTGAAAACAGCACTCGGGGCCTCTGCATACATTTTTGTAATATATTGAGAATATTCACCAAGGTAATTTTCGAAAAAATGTATGAAACAAATATTTCTTAATTATAGAAATTTATTTTTTTTAAAACATTATATGGCACATCATGAGGTCAAAATACGAATCACTCTGTATGGAATCTCAGAAAACAATTTCTATCCTTATTGAGGCATAACGATATACTACGTTCTATGCAGAGTGAAAAAGGTTTTTGCACGTCTAAAATATAGAAAACTCCATGTCTAAAATATAGAAATTATTTAAAAGTTCCCTGGACACATCGCGCATTTTAAATTTTCTTCTGCTCTTTATGCTTCAAGATGAAGTTTACTAAATATTTAAATTTGCCAATCTTACCTGAAAGTATCTCTTATACGCCAACGAATTACGAGATATTTTTGTAGCACAAAAATCACTTTTTGACTAAAATAACACAAGGCAATTCCCAAATTCTGTCTTTGTCAGTGCACCTGACAAACTAACAACATCTAACACGTTTAGGATGTTAAACTTCATACAACTCTGTATAGATGGGTGCCTATGCTACAGGTGCTTCGTACTATATGTGCCCCTTTATAACATCTTTGGTTTGCGTCATATATGGCACATAATAACATTTAAAATGAATTTAGGTGAAAAGTTTCATATAAAGAGTTCCAAGATAGTTTAGCAAGATATAAAAAAGAAACGATCAATGAATTTTGGCTAAGAGACAGACGACAATCGAAAACCAAAGCCGCCGGAATCCGAATACAGTGGAAATATTAACAAAGACCGTGTATCAAAAAATGTGTATCATTGTAAATATATAGAGGTAGTAGTAGATAGAGAATGTTTTTATAACTTTTTTTTTTTTAAATCGAACCTAATAAATGGCGTGCGTCTTTTAAGGAACGTCCTTTTGAGCCTATTTAGCTGGTCTAGTATATTGTTTGAAAACCCTCTCCCACCCTCTCAGTGGGCTCTCCTGGGGTGTCAGGGGACTCCGAAGTGACGACCCCCCCCCCCCTCCTCAACCATTTCAACAACAAAATTTCGAAAAGGAATTCCAGATTTCTGTATTTGCAAACCTCTGGATATCCTGGACAACGTCCCAAGTGAAATTTTATATTTGATTGACGCTTTGCGTAACGATATATTATTTATTCTTTGAATTCATTTCCTCCAATGCCTTCTGTAAATTTTGTTTGGTATCTCCGAGCACCAGTTGCCTTTTATGGTACCTAGGCATTGTGTAATACCTGTAATAAATGCGTAATTAATTATTGACGAAAACTTGGAATGTCTGAAATCTGGAAACGGGCGTGTCAAGTTTTTGGTCAATATTAAAAAATTAGGGTTTATCAGTAAAACAAAATAATAATGGCAACACTGTAAAAGAGTGTATGACCATGTAATTTTAACTCGGGATCGAAATCAATTCTAACCTAACTAATCCGATAAGATTAACAATTTTCCTTATAGACTCAGTTATTGAAATATTTTTTTTACTAATATTTACCTTTAACCATGTAAATTAGTGCAACACTTCATCGACAGGATTTGAAAATTAAACTGCTGTTCAAAATTATCGCACCACGTTAATATTTGCTAAAATTTGAGGTCTCATAACTTTTTTTTTTACTTTTAGTCCAATTTTGATATTTTTTTTAGAATACTGTAGATAAAACGACTAATTTCAACTTGCATATCCAGTCTTTTGTTAACTGAGGACGGTTTAGGTATTATACAGGGCTAACTAAAAGGTTGTTATATAACCCTAATTTTAAAACACTCGGTGGAATAATTTCGTAACCAAATTCTTTAAAAATGCCAATTTTTGTTAAGAACCATTCCTTTCCTACATTTTGTTTTTTTGGTCCATGTCTTTAGATGCATTGGTTCAAAATTATCGCACCATACAGAAATCAATTGAAAAAACTTTCAGGGTGAGAAGAAACGTTTTTTAATTAACAAGAAAACAATGAAATAAAATTATGTGAGCTGATCCCTAGTAGGTTGTGTTGCCACCTCTAGCTCGGATTACAGCCTGAATCCGCCGTGGCATACTTCTAATGAGGTTTTGAATGACGGGTTGAGGAATATTATCCCACTCATGAAGAGTAACCTGTTCCAGCTGTTGAAGGTTATGTGGGGCTGGTAGACGTCGTCTCACTGCTCTCTTAATGATGTCCCATAGGTGTTCGATGGGATTTAAATCCGGGCTTCGTGCTGGCCAGTTCATACCATCAATATAGACTTCATTTAAGTACTCAACGCAAATTCTTGCTACATGTGATCTTGCATGAATATGAAATCAGGACCAATAAACGGAGCATAGGGCATTACATGCTCCTGGAGAATGTTCTCTACGTAGTATTCCGCATTCATTGCCCTTGCATGAATAGGGACTAACTCCGTACCGCCATCGAAAGAAATACCCGCCCAAAACATTTTGGAGCCACGACCAAAGGGTTCGTTTAGAACGAAATTGAAGGCAGCTTCCCATTCTCCTTGTCTTCTATACACACGTTGCCGCCCATCACAAGATTTTAGGCTTATTCCTGTTTCATCGGAGAATAGGACTTTCCTCCAGTCATCGATAGTCCAATTTTCATGTGCTCGTGCAAATCGTACGCGAGCTACCTTCTGAGCCCTGGTAAGTTCTGGTGCCTTTATGGGCCTTCTACTGATCAAACCTGCCTCCCGTAGTCTTCTCCTTACAGTAAGAGCAGATACTTGAACATTTCTAACCATCTCAAGTTCACTCTTCAATTGCGAACTTGTTACTGTTCGATTTCTTAAAGCATTTTGGCGGAGAAAATGGTCATCCCTAACATTCGTCGCCCTTTTTCTACCCTGCCCATGTCTCCTGGAGTGAGAACCAGTTGCCCTGTGACGTTCTAACATTCGACTTATTGTCGAATGATTAACGCCCAGAATTCGAGAGACATATCGCATACTTCTACCCTCTTCAACCAAAGTTTGCGCTCTTACACATTCCAATGCTGTCAAATGTCTCACACGATTCATTATTTTAAATTGCTGAATATTCCTCAACACCGTATTGTTTTTAAAAATGTGTCAAAATGAGATTGCATACACCCAATCATTGTTTTTTGGTTGACATACGCCGCCTACGTTTTACATATCACTTGTAACAGCAGAGTAAATTAACAGTAAACTGTTGGTGACAAACTCATTTTGCTCTTAAAAATGAACCAATATATCTAAAGACATGGACCAAAAAACCAAATGTAGGAAAGGAATGGTTCTTAACAAAAATGTAGGTATTTTTAAAGAATTTGGTTACGAAATTATTCCACCGAGTGTTTTAAAATTAGGGTTATATAACAACCTTTTAGTTAGCCCTGTATAATACCTAAACCGTCCTCAGTTAACAAAAGACTGGATATGCAAGTTGAAATTAGTCGTTTTATCTACAGTATTCTAAAAAAAATATCAAAATTGGACTGAAAGGAAAAAAGTTATGAGACCTCAAATTTTAGCAAATATTAACGTGGTGCGATAATTTTGAACAGCAGTTTATTATCAATTTTCTGGTCTTGCAGATCCACCTGTTACACTAGTCGACTCACAAATGAGGTTAAGTACCATCAACTGATACATTTGGTGGGATATTTGGAAAAATAAAGTTTTGTTTCAAGTAACCCCACTCTACGAGCTTCTCTTTATGATGGTAATTATTGAACCTGATGACATCAGCACTCTTATATACTGTTTGAATTCCTGAAAAACAAACTGTAATGCAATATAAATTGCACTTTCGATTGATTCATATTTGGGAAAAGGTTTCTAATCTAATTTGAATAGACATTTTATGTGAGTATGACATTTATTACGTTTTATGTATTTTGTCTTATTTGTAAGTTTTTAATGATTGTTAGTTGTCAATACATATGTTATTAGAGCTTATCGTTACTTTCGGAGCAGACTTTTCAATATAAGGAATCATAGTTAGAGATACATTCACAATTAACGATCATTAATTTGTATAATAATAAAACCTAAAATCAGATTTGTAAGTTGTTGCTATCAATTATACTGGTTACATGCGTAGGAAGTATCCGAGCGTGAATGAAACATGTTAGTATAAGAGTCGTCCGATGACAGACACGAAAAAAGTAAATAAAACCATTTCTTTTGCTTTTGTTTATATTTATAAGGTTGTGGTAATGTGATCGACTTTTCAGATTCTTTCTTCTTGGAAATGTATAGTTCCTCGAGTTCATAAGATTTCACACTAGTCCCGTAATCCATTTCATACAGTTCATCCGGTTTATTGTATCTCGAACAACTCGCCTTATCTGAACTAGATGAGTCACTTGTATTGTTAGGGAACGATTTTCCGCTCTGTATAAGATTTTCCAGCACTTTCTTGTACCTTATATGATTTTTGAGGGCCTCAATCTGTCGCTCACTCTTACTTGTAGACAATTTAATATCGTTTAATTTCTCAAAATCACAGGGTATCTGAAATAGCGAATATATTGCTGACAATCTAGAATTTTGTGGATAGCCTTTCTTCATTCTAGCGGCGTCATGCATATTACGCATTCCAGCTGCCTCAGCTTGGCATGTTTTGAATACTATTCTACCTATAACCTCGAAGCTTCCAGACCTGTCATCGTGTCGACTTCTCTCAGGATTTTGGGTCTTCTTGTATCTGAAAAATTTTACTATTTTATCTATTTCTTATTATTAAATCTAAAACTTCAATGTTACTTTACTTAATGGTGATACCTACCAGCTGAAATTTTATCAATTAATACCGAATACCACAATGCCATTTTACGACTGAGAATTGTGATTATCTGTATGACCGAAGCCACAGTAAGATTTTACATATATGCAGTGGCGGCTGGTGATGTAGTGCCACGGATCCATGGCACCACCTTATTTATTCGTAAAAATACATAAATATTAACTGTATCTTTCATTTAAACATATTTTCTATCTAGTGCATTTCTCCCCATTCTTCAAGAGTTTATAGAAAGTCTGGCAATAGCGCACTGCCCCGTCGGCGCGACGCACGCTCTAAAAAATAGGTAGGTACGTAAACATTGGAAAACGGTTAGCCGCGGCCGGTTCTTGCTCAATCTGCGCACGCAAGTTTTTGAATCAACAGATTTGTTTTGTTGTAGTTAACTTTTATTGGATATTGGATTAATGTGTCTGTGTGTGATAAATAATGTTTAGTTTTGAGTAGGTGTTAAAAAAAAGTAGTTTTAGGAGTTCTCTATAGTATTATATCTCAGGAGGTTAGAAGTAATCTACAACTACTGTGAGTAAGTAATGTTCTATAATCTTTATATTGATTAATTGTACTAATATATTATGACCATTTTTTGAAAATTATCTATAAAAATAAATGTGTGTTGAAAATCAAAACAATAATGCACCCTTAAAGCCGGTGGCCATGGTAATCATAAACTCAAATAATTATTCTTGCGGAAGTCTGTATTTTTGTCCAAATGGATATTTTATTGAAATTCTGAAGTGCCAGGAAAACGCGTGACCTTGAAAATTTTAAAAATTTTATTATGTGTCTCCCAGTTTTGGCACTACCTGTTTAATATGGCACGAGCCGCCACTGCATATATTTCGCTTATTTTAATAATGTTGGTGATAGGTACCTAAAAGATCTTGAAAGAAATGGAACCGTAAAAGTCCAAACAGAGTTGAGAGATTTAATGTAAATTATAAAATAAAAATATTATCATCTACAATGTGCTGACTGGTCATCAAGATATTTTGTAATGCCGACCGTTAGGCTTCAAGTGGCGTCCTGCTAAGACGACGGCGACGGTGCCTGGCCTAAAGGGTGGTTATTAAAAAGAGCGGTAGCTTCACTGCCACCGGATTACCGGATAAGAGTCCAGAAAGGGTATCGGCACTTTGCTATTGGTATAAATAAATTTTTTTTATGAAAAATAAAACTTTAGGCAAAGGAAATTTATGATTTAAAAATAATATTGTCTAAATGATGTCCTATATGTTGCATGCACTCTTCAAATCTGGAGGGAAGATTATTGATAACTCGTCCACACATTTCCATCGGGATTGCTGTTATTTCTGCCGCAATATTTTCTTTTAATTGGAGTATATTAGCTGGATTGTTCTCGTAGACCTTACTTTTAAGGTAACCCCATAAGAAATAATCGAGAGGCGACAAATCGGGGCTCTTAGATGGCCAGTTAATATTGCCCTTTCTTGAGATTACCTTATTAGGGAATAATTCCTGAGCGGCCTCAATAGCCCGATTTGATGTATGGCAAGTGGCGCCATCCTTCTGAAACCAAGTCCGTAAATTAAAGCCTTCACATTCTTGTAGGGATGGCGCAAGAAAACCTCGTAACATTGCAGAATATCGTTCGGTATTAACTGTAAGTGGGCGTCCATTTCGATCTTCAAAAAAGTCCAAAAATGTATCGATAAGTAGCTGGTTTTTTCAGGATTGTTTAGTACAAATATGTGGAATCCAATTATTGAATTGTCCGACAAAATACATTTTCTGATTTTCCAGTCCGACGCGTGGAAGTCATCGGACATCGGACGTTGCACGAGGACCCAAAATTTATTAATAACAATTTCTCTTTTTTATTTTTTGTTATGGATGAGGATGAGGCTTTTCGGATGAGGCTCACTTCTGGCTCGATGGTTTTGTCAACAAGCAAAATTTACGCATTTGTAGGAGCCTGAACTGATGCACGAGACACAACTTTATCCGAAAAAATTAACTGTTTGGTGCCGTTTTCATGCCGCCGGCGTCATCGGCCCATTTTTCCTTTTTGATGATGACGTGCCAACAACTACTCAACGGCGATCGCTACAGGGCCATGATACCGGAGTATTTTTGGAACCAACTCGACGCTATGAACTTGGACGATATGTGGTTGAAACAGGAAGGAACAGGAATCGAATTATTAAAGACTAAGTTCGGCGAGCGAGTTATCTCACGCAACGGTGCTCGCGAATGGCCGCCTCGTTCGTGCGATTTAACCCCTTTAGACTTTTTGAAGTGAAAACTTCTTTAGGCGCGCTCTGCACTTTTATTTTTGTGGGTGTTGAATGAGAGGTAGCGCATGATGCGTCACGCGCTACGCATCACGCGTCACGCATTACGCTCTGTTAAAGCGCGCTTTTAAAGCAGTTCAAAGACTCTTATTGTGGTAGAAACAGTGTATACAACCTCCTTCGTCGATGCGGCATCGAGTACACGCCCAAAACCCCGAAAAATCCGTAAAATAAAGCAAATTCAAAATTTTTTTACGTACATGTCACTTTCTGACACGGGACCTACAAAAATGGACACAAGCCTTGAAAACAGTAACAAAATTGAAGATGTGTGCAAACTTGCAAAGAAGAGACGTATCAATGAGCAAGGTACGTCCTTCACACACCCTTCAACAGCCAAGACATGACAGTAACAGTAACTAAAGAGCCGGAAGGTGGCTATAAACAACCCAACAAGTAGAATAATAATGAAAACAAGGTTTTTTCCCAATATTTTTCCTGTATAAATAGTCACAAAAATTTAACAACATCATAAAGACTATCAAGGACATAGTGACCAAAAAGGATAATGCTTTCACCGCATCCCCGATGAGCGAGAAGCGGAGAGGGGGCGAGCATGCCCGCAGGCTGAGTGTCATAGCTATCAGGACAATAGAAGGCGCAGTAGCAAAGACCACAACAACTGGGTGAAAAACAGGCTACGTACAATTAAATCATATTTAATTTGTGTGCAAAACATACTGCCGCACTGTAAGGCTCCTATAAATCTGATGACATTTAATGTATATATTGTAAATAAATTTATTTTGAATTTGAATTTCAACAGCCAAGAAACCAAACATCACACAATCCGCTGCGGAAATAAAAACGCAAAACAAGTTCCAGAGCCTGAACACGGCAGGCAAAACCCAAGGAGTATAGACAGAGAAGGATAGTTCAGAGACGCTGTTTTATAGGCTGTGGGCGTGGCTGTTGATGACGTAGTTATCTGACCAGAATTTAAATCTTTATATAGAGAAGGTGCCAGGGGGTTCAATATTTATAGTTTTTACGTATAATTTTACAAGCAAACTTGGTTTTGCGTATCGAGTGTGTAGGAATATTATACTGTATTATTAAAAATTGTTGCAGTCCATATAAAATAAATGTCTATATACAAAACTATAAAAATTCCCGCGTTTGAGATTACTCGGAAAAACATTCTTTTCACTTAGAAATAATGGGTATTTTCAATAATTTGTGTTAATAATAAGTAAAAGAAGATACATTTTATCGTTATATAATATGCCACTATGTGAGTAAGATGTTTGAAATAAAATAATTTTGTTTTTATATCGGTTTTAATATGATATCTCTGTGATAATTTTTGAAAAATTTGGTAATCATATAGTGGTTCTTAAAACCTACTATAAATAAGTATGAATATTTTACAAGTAATTTTGAAAATTTAGATGTTTTTGAAAAAAAGTTTGGTTACAAAATTTTGGTTAATGGATCTATTTAAACCTATAGCATTGTGGATATAGTTCAATCTCAGTGAGAATTGTAGTATTTAATAATTAAGCGTTTATAATATAATGGGGATTTTCAAAAAAACATTTCTAAAATTATATTAATGTATATAATTTCTATAAATAACTTAAATAATAGTTTTTTACGTATTTAGGGAAGGGACTTTTTTTATAACAATTTTTTTTATTTGTAACAACAATAAAATTAATATAATTTTGTAGTGACATTCCCGAAGATATGAATAGGCGAGCTTATTTGTAAGATTTTCTAATAAAAATGTTATAATTTTGAAGATAGAATTGTGTAAGACTTTTTTTCCTTTCCTATATTCTTTAAAGGCAATCCTGCAAATTATATTCATGTTACTGACAATTACATAATATTTGTAAATTAATGTAGGTACTCGTACTGTAAAACAGGGCGAAATCTCAAAGAGTTTTCATTTCGCTCTGTTTCACGGTACCTAAAATTTTTACTAAGGTATAATGGAGGGTATAATATTAGGTACCTACCTAAAAGCTCATTTTGTAAGTCCCTTTCATAATCATTTTTAGTAAAATGATCTGAACAAATGGCCCCTGTAGTTGGATTAAATTTGTCCTCACGTTTGCAACATAATATCCATTGCCTCGGAATAGTTTTTGAAACAAAGTCTTTTCCTTTCGGAAATGAATGGTAGACAGTATCTTTATTAGTGACTTTTGTCACCACTCTGCTATTATTAGTCATATACTGAACACCTTCTAACAGGCATGTTGTATGTATAGCTACAGCCACTAGAGATATTAAAGAATAGTAATATTTATATCCGTAATTATTTACGAGAAAACTTACAATCACTTGCAATGTATTTTGAACTCCTTACGAAATATCAATAAAAATTGTAATTAGTAATGTCTATAGCCCAATAAAAAAAGTACATACAGTCACACGGAAATCACAAAATTAACATACATAACACACAAAATCACAACGATTAATTAAAAGCCAGGAAACTTAATTAAAACACGAACTATTTGCACAACTTGACAGCTAATTAACGGTTTTTGGTCAGTGGGTGACGTCACACACACACGCCTCGATTCGTTTACAAGGCTAACACAGGGTCTTATGGGAATAAACTATCCTTCTCTAGTTTACGGTTCTTGGGCAAAACCAACGAAAACCAAATACCTGAGACCCCCACCACCGGCCAAACTAGCAAAGATTCTCTCTCTCTCTCTCTCTCCCCCCCCCCCCTCTCTATCTCTCTCTCACAAACCTTTTTCTATGATTATGTTTCTTCCCTGAAATAAAGCATTTAAAAGATATAAAAGATAAAGGGGGTGAGATAGGGATGAAGCTTACCACTTAGGGATGGGAAGCTTTTTCATGTGTATTCTTACACACATAAGCTAACTATCCTATATAGAAGTGTCAGCTTCTTATAATTTTTTTCTTCTATTCCGCATAAATATGACTAATTTCCGCGTACTGATAACTAACCTGCACATGTTATCGTGTTTCTCCAACACGTCCAGCTCCATCGTGCAACCGGGTCCATGGTATCTCGGTATCAACACTGGCAACATAAGATCGTTGTCGGCCGGTTCTTTCACGGTACCAGTGCGACAGATGGTTAGGCAAGCGCTCTGTTTTTTCTCTCTTTTGCCCGGCGCCGCGCTTTTCTCTAATTTCTTCTTTTTTTCAAGTCCATCGGATGAATTCCTCCTTTCGCCCAGACATAATCCAGTTTGGGAACTTCTACAGTTGTACGTTATCTTATGTGGCAACTTCAAACCGTCGCATGTGAATACATCCATGTAATCGTCGGATCCTTTTAACTTAGCTTTTGTGCCGCAGGTGGTTGGGCAGGTACGAGCTTTCTGCTTTTTCTCTTTTTTGACCGGCGCAGCTTTCCCTTTCTTCTCAGATGAATACCCACATACGATGTCCGCACAGATATTACGTGGTGATGATTTTGGGGTCACCTCTGGACTGCATTGTGGGCTGCATTTTCTACTACGGGCGGCTGAGGTAGAAGCACTAGTTGACTTTGGTTTGGCCTTGTTACTGTCAACTGATATATCCGATGACTTATTTTCTCTTTTACAGGGTTTACACTTGATTTTTTCTGGTGAAGTGGATGCCGATTTCCGTGAGCTTACTTTTTGTTTTCTCTCTCTCGCAGGTCTTGGTTTACGTTCTAAGTCCATGTCAGATTGAGATGTTGATTCGTTGAACTGTTGCATCCCAGTTGAATCCCAGTTCAATGCAGCGCCTCTCTCTATACGTTCTCCACGTATCTGCACGCGCTCACAAGATGAATCGTCGCATGATGCATCGTCTAACGTGTTGTCTTGTGATCCACCGTGGTATATTTTTTTTCTGTTTCGTAATGAACTGCGTTTTCTGTTACATGATGTGATTGTTATGACTACAGGATCCTTTCCATATTCGGCACCACATTCACAACATTTTTTTGGCATACTCACATAAATTATGACAGGATGAACACTGACATTTACAAGTTTGCACTATTAAAAACAACAATTCGTAAATCACTAAGGGGAGTGCCACATGAATTTTGTAGTAACGCGAATATCCAAACTTACCTTTTTACAGGTATCTTTTCGGGTTCACGTTTTTTGTTTCGTTTTAAGACGGTGATTTTTACCACCATAGTGAATTTAAAAAATAAATCGTACAGCACAGTACACCTGATAGAAGTGAATACTTCTTTACCGATTCGTTGAGAGTGAGAGAGAGCTATATATGTATATAGAGAGAGGGGAGAAAGAGAGAGATATATATGGTACATATTGGCATATCTTCGTGATTCTAAATGGTGTAGATTTCTCGAGAATATAGCATCACTCGTTGTTCCTGATTTAGTCGTGGCCGTGTTCCGGTCGTTATTCATATCTAAACCGAATTTCTCAGGAAGAAAGTCAAGCAGTGGCAAAGACGCATCCTCCGCAAGAAGATCATCATCCATTTGGATCAGATTCAAAAGCCCAATCCAGATATATCCAGCAGGATATGCATAAGTAATATTGTATTCTTAATTCCGATTCTGTCACGATCGTTTATAAATTATATCAAAATTGCTTTCCGCTTTAGAACACTTGTGAGGGATCGTTGCCCAAGTCGAAGCTGCATTCCCTGTCTCTGTTTCTCATTATATAACATTGCTTTCCGCTTTAGAACACTTGTGGGGATCGTTGCCCAAGTTAAAGCTGCATTCGATATCTCTGTTTCTCTCTCTCACTCTCCCTCATATCTGTCATATGCTTTATCTCACTTGCGAGACGAAAATGTTAGAAAATGTGTTGTGACGAGTGACGCGACCTTAAAAAATCACTCATGCGGCTAAAGAAGTCAAATCTATCAAATCATGCCTTTGCAAAATTGTTGTTCTCACTTACAAAAGCGAATGAATTTCTCTTTCGAATTTCCGTAAACTTCTTCAATTAAATCCTGATATTATTCCATATTCTCTTTCCATACATGCATCAAGATCCAAAGTCACAACATTCTGGACTAGACAAAGCGAGCGCCATCTGTTACAGAGTGTCCAAAGTTATATACCCGTTTTAACCGGGTCGTGGGTTGTGCAAAAGTTTTCAGTCACAAAATCGTGTTTTACAAAATCCGTTACCAGATATTTCTTCACCAACAGAAAGAACAGCAAAGCAACATTATTTTCGGGTATATTAGTTTGAAAGGGTTGGCAAGGGAATGAATTACAAATTACCCCCTGAGAATTGGGGTTAGAGACGTATACAAGGATACCCAATCGTTCAAGAAAATTTAACAAAATGTTAAACCTACAACTTACGTCACCTTATTGAAGAAGAAAGTGCATAAATACGTTACGATGTTAAGCAATATACACCGTGTGTTGAAATATTCGAAATATAGTATGAATAAAGTATATACTGTATATAGGTACATTGGTAGATTAAAATTTTATTGATATAGGTACTTATATAAATATAAATTTGTAAACACCACATCACTGAATCTACTACGTAAGTGTAAAACGTTTTCTGATCATCTAATCCTAAGCAATCCTTGTATCATGGCACATATCACACATACACATCTCTTCCAACACACCAGACCACCACAAACCATAATATTGATTACGTACAGCGTACAGGGCATACATATACATACCATTTTTCTACACATGCAAAAATGCACCTACATAAATGTATTACTTCCATTACACGATGGATTCTCGTTTCATGTTTGCACGGAGTTGACACACCATCACCTAAACACACCTCATGCCTAAAACAGAAATAAAAATCAATTAAAATGAAAATAAACCCTAACATGAAATTTAATTTCTGTTTTAGGAATGAGATGCCGCCTGATGGGGTGGGGAGGTTGCTCGCCTCAGTTAATACCCTTTTACAGTTAAACGACCGCACATCCCATCAATTTCATGCCCAGCCTACTAATCTATGCTAATACCGTAGATTAGGGTTGGTACGGAAAGAACTGAACCGGTTCTTGAGAACGCGTATTGACTAACCGTTCAGTGAACCGGTTCTCGAATACGAACTATACATGTTACCTGTTATTGCAATTCTAATGTTCAGAACCAGAACTTCAGACCAGACAGTTCAGACGCAGTTGACTGTTCAGACGTTCAGCACGGTTCGGACTAGTTCCAGTAATTTCATGTACTTCTTACTTCTTGTATTAAGTTTTGCGATGCGAGTTGAATATATTTTACATAAAATAAAAATTAAACATATAAACTAACTAGTATGTTAACTATAGGGTGTCTGCCAAGTATATGTCTTGAGATTTGTTATCGATTACTTATACGAGAGGACCTGTTTACATAAATTACATTTAGCTAATTGCTTATTTGGGTCCGCAATCGTAAAAAAAATCCACATGGCGCTAGTTCTTTTATTCATTATGATTAATTTACCGCCGATTCGTATTTTCAATAAAAAAAGTCCGTTATATACATGATACATGCGTAGTTGCCACAGTAGAATGAACAACTGAACTGGAACTTTGTAGTCGTTGTTTCGACATCGACACGTTAGTATCGTGGTCTGAACGTTCTGAGCGGTAACAGGTATTGAGAACGGTTCTGAAAAAAGAACGGAACCGTTCTCACCGGTTCATCAATTTCACCTGTTCAGTACCATCTCTACCGTAGATTATGTGAACTAATACTAATTTGATACTCTCTACCAAGGCTTTAGGTTATTGGTACTCTCTCATGATCAAAGGGTGATTACACTCAAGGTAAAAGGCACGACACCACGCTCAAGCTCCCGTTCAAGGCCACGCTGAAGGTCAAAACCAATCACAAGTTCACGTTCAAGGGCACTTCCGATTTCGCTAACCCTCAAGGTCATGGGCACATTCAAATTGAATCACGATAAACGTGAAGTGTACAATCCCTCTATGCAAATATTAGTATAGTACCATTAATCAATGGTAGTATTATTATTACTATTAATAGTTAAGAAAAAACTGTTAAACCAATAGTGTGTCTCACTATAGAAGATAGTATCCCTATTCCCTGTAGATCACGTGACCTCTGGACATTTCCGATCTCCAGCTCGTAGCTATCTAAGACCCCCATTGTGCCGTCTTTGGGGTAACGTGGTAACTGTACATGAAAAAACAGAGTTTGCCGCTCGAAGTATTACCGACGACGGGGAAAGAGCGTCACAGTGGTATGTCCACAGTCCACAGTGTAAAGGCCTAAAAATTTTTTTTGCGAGAACCGGATGAAAATACGGCCGAATATTCGTCAATGCAAAAGGAACATTTTAAGTAAGTCAAGTTCCACTGCACAAGCAGGAAGGATATGGTTTGTATTTGCTGCAATGAGATGCACACATTCTTAAAGTGCCGAAGTGGCCCCGAATGTAAACATGTTCATTTGTGAAATTTGCCAGGGTTGATTTCTTGTTTTGTTACTTTCTCTACCTATATTTTTATGTTGTATTGTTATTACTATTTGTTTTGAGCATATTATTGAGTCATTTTACAGCCCATTACTGTGTCATTTTACACACGTACATGTTGTAAAATGACATAGTGTGAAGCTTTTTTAATTTAATTTTTTTACAAGTCTATAATAGATATAAGATGTTTTCGTTCAAGATCATCAATAAAGTTTATTAAAGGAATGTGTATTTTTTTTTTCAGACCGATATTTCGAATGGTCTCTGCGAAAACGAGTCTCAAAAAAAGTATGTCATTTTAGGACACCTTCCCCTATATACCTCGCTGATTATTTGCATGCGTTTTAAAACATTTTAAATCCCCAAGAATGTCACGAATGAATGCATGCGCACTTTTCTCCATTTTTTAAGTCCTGCGGGGGCGGTGGGGGAAACGAACAGGTACAAAAACAATCTTTTTGTTTTTGTACCTACCCGATAAAGGGTGCATTGAGCTTTAAAATAAGGCGCGTCCTACTTACTTAGCTCTCTATCGGAATAGGAAGCAGTACAATCATTTGAATTTACGATTTATACGACATGTTCGTAGAGAATTTAATGCTTTTCAATTCGAATCTGCAGAATTATTTCATATGACTAACCGTTTTGGTTCTAACTACGAGTCCCCAATAATAGAGACTCACCTCTGCTTTGTTTTCACGACGAAGACAGTTGATATATATTATTGTGGACTATGTAGTAGCTATCATTACTTTTCAGGGGTTAATACTCATCACTGAAACAGGCAGATCGTGGAAAACCTTAATCTACATTACCAAAGTATTACTAGTAGTTTAAGTGCCGTTCTTAACTTGTGATATAAGTACCTACATAGCGCTCTTCTACTGCAAACGTAATTTATGGTGACGCTGCGCGAATAACCAACTTTCGCTATGCACCGCCTGCCTGAGCCAATATTGAAATTGGAAGGGAAATTAGGCCTGGTCCACGATACACAAAGAACGGTATGTCATGTCAGCGCGCAGGCGAGTGTGACGTCACGTGCGAGAGATTTTTGCAACAACCTGATTCGACATATGAAGTATTCAACGTTAAATAACATAAAACCGATAATTTTTTTTGGAAAAACTTAAGGAACCTTTAAAGGAAGACCTTTAAAGTGAGCATGAGTGAAGGAATGAGCCTATATAGTGATGACAGCAACATTGATTTGGACTCCGAAAATGGCAACAGTCGTTGATTAGATACTGTTTACTTATTACTATATACCATTTCTTGAAATATATTTAGTTGTAACTGTACATATAGTTCCTTGCTTGAACTATATGTCTTGCCTGTCATCACGTACAATTATTGTATGTAGAATGAATAATTTTATAGATTATCTAGTCTACTGGTCCTGATTATTTTTGTTATTTAAGTATATTTTCTTGCAATTGCAATAGCACATCCACATAACTAACCTGCATGATACATCGTGTTTCTCCAACACGTTCACCTCCATCGTGCAACCGGGTCCGTGGTATCTCGGTACTATAACAGGTAGCATCAAATCTGAGTATGTGACCTCGCCCGTGGTATCCTCCGATTCTGAGCGGCATTCGGTTAGGCAGGTCTGTTTCTTCTTGATTCTGACCGGTGGGAAGTTCGAGTCACATGATGAGGTACTGCAGGCTTGCGATTCTGCATCTGCAGTCGTGACACTTGCTGCAAGGTTTGGTTTATCGGGTTTGTGTGGTCTTTCTTTCTTTTTCTTCTTTTCGGGGAAGTTGCTATATTTATCAGCTTTCACAGTATGTTTTTTTTCTTTTTTGGGTTTATCTTTTTTCTTTTTCTTATCAAACACATCAGATGTACTCTTATCTACTAGTTTTGCATATGTGTCCGGAGACATAGTTGTCTGACGAGGGCTGGTGCCCTTCATCTGAAGTTCTGATGACTTTGGACTGACTACTAGGCTGCTTTTCCGGCTGGGTTGCGGGCTAGATTTCGGGCTGGGTATTTTAGTAGGGCTGGTGCCCCTGTTCTGAGTTCCTGATGATTTTGGGCTGACGCGTGGACTGCTTTTCCGGCTGGGTTGCGGGCTAAGTTTCGGGCTCGATCTTTTACTAGGGCTGGTGCCCCTCATCTGAGTAGTTACTGATGATTTCGGACTGACTATGCATGGACTGCTTCTCCGACTGAGTTGCGGGCTAGGCCTTTTACTACGAGCAGGTGAGGTAGACACAGAGGTTACCTTTGGTTTGGCTTCTTTACTGCCAACTGATGCATCCGACGACCTTTTTAATTTTTTGCTGTGTTTATTCTTAACTTTTTCGGGTGGCATGGACACATTATTTCGTGTCTTTTCTCTCCTTTTGGGCTCTCGTTTCGTTTCATTTCGTTGAAATCTTGTTTTACTTGCTAATGCTATTTCTGATGTAGCTTCTGACTGGTTAAACTCGCAGTCTAAGTCGCATACAGTGCCTGTCTCGATAGGGTCCCCACGGATGACGGAGGGATAAGGCAAAATTACGTCGTCTTCTTCGCATGTTAATATATGATCTAAAGTATTGTCTTGTGATGTACAGTACGATCTTCCCGTTCCCCTTGTGTTCCGTAATGAAGGGAAATGGTTTTTGTTACATGTTGTGATTGTTATGACTAGCGGGTCCTTTCCATGTTCGGCACCGCATACACAAACTTTTTTTGACATAATCACATAAATTTTGACACAGGGTGAGAACTGACATACAAGTTTGCTTTCTAAACAGCAATTTCGAATCACTAATAGGAGGCGCACATGGATTTTGTTGTCTATCTTTATTGATGCGAATGTCCTTCGCGTTCAACATTTAAGAACTTTTTGTAGGATAATATCATGTATATACCTATACAGTGCGCGCCCAAAGTTTGTAATAATGAAAATATCTTTTATTACGTTGAGTTGAGTTAAATGGAATACTGCCGGATAATATTTATGTTTCCTCCTCTCTATTTTCCCACGTAATGACGCGTCATCGACATTTTAAAAAATGTCAACCCATTTTTTGTTTTCAGATTTGGATAGATGTCAAATTCTTATTTTAGCAACCATATGTGTATAGTATTTGTCTTCATTTGAAACCGATTGTGACATACAATATAATAATATCGCGATTTTGTCAAAGTTACAGTTGCCACGAGACGAGATGAGATAAGGCCTTGTCTCATCTCATCTCGGAATTTCGAGAGAAAATTTTTAGAGGCGAGATGATACAAGGCCTTATCTCGTCCAGTCTCGAATTGTTTTGGTTTTTTGATTTATCTGAAATCAACTTTGAATTATCGGATAAATTCAATTGTCGATTCTTAATTTAGTTAGTAGTAGTTCTTCCTCGTTAAGTTTTCCGAAATTATCTCCCCATGATTTCTTAAATGGCATTCCCCCTTTTTTTTAGAGACTTAGAATGTCAGTTGTGTCAGTGTTGATTGACGATACTGCTTCCCAATTCACGTGTAAAAATTTATAAATAATAGGACTTCAAAATAGTACCTACCTCCGTAATCTGCGGTTATTCTCTAATTTTGGAAAAGTGTAAGTATAATAAGAATATCAGTCTAATTAATATCAAAAGGTATGATTTATTTTAATAATGGTAAACAAAACAGCACAGATTCAAAAAACCGTATTAGTGTGACACCACATAGTTATGCAACCTACGTAGTAGTCGTGACACGCCGGTTGCCTATGAAGAACATAAGACTTACGAAGCGACGGCAACTTTTGAATCCGGAGGCTCGCATGCGCTAACTGTTGACAGTGGTACAATTATTGTGGTTGTGTGAGGCGTGTATTTACATAGATTATAGATTGGATCAATATTAGGGCCACTGTTATATATTTTAATACTTATCAATGACTTACCTACGGGACTTATGACCCGAGTGCACCGTACGTGTTAATCCTGGATTACGTTTAAGTCCGACTTATTTTGACACATTTGCATGCCAATATGTCAAAATTAGTCAGGCTTAAACATAATCCAGGATTAACACGTACGGTGCACTCGGCCCTAATAAATGACTTTATAGTTCAGTATGCAGATCATTGCGTAACATTGGAACAAAAATTTTTTTGGTATGCTTGATATTCTAATTCTCAAAAATCATATACAGATTGTTCCATAAACTTGAATACGTCTGAAATATCTTTTTTAGGTATTAGAGACTTAGGGAAAGCATGCCACAAATTCATTCGTATTCGTATAGAACTGCGCATGTGCAGAACCGATACGGCGCTGCGGTTAAGATACGATACGAGCTTCGTATCGTTACGACTTCCGTATCTTAACTAGGTATATTCGTATCGTACCCACAGAAAAAAATTATTTCTGTGCTACAATCGTATTATCGTATCGCGTACTGTCAATCATTTGAGTGGACATAACCTAATATTTTTTTGTGGGGATTATTGATAATACCCTTCGACCATAAATAGATAGACCCGGTAACGGTAAAGGGTATCCCACATACAGCATTTGTTTACATTGCAAAGGGGGCGCTGTTGACAGCGCGGTAATCTATGATTTCCACTCGGCCACAGTGAATTCACCACTCAGCAACTGGAAACTTTTGAATATTCAAGACGTGTTGAATGTAAACAAACACGGACTACACCGGGTCTACTCTATTTATGGTCGAAGGATAATACCCTCCATATTACAACAAATATTCAAATACAACAGCACAACGAATTTCGCGGTTGAAGATACCACAGACCATAGTTGAGTAGGAGTAGGAATACTGTGAAGATACGATACGGATACGTAGAGAACAGAGAACACGTCATGTTCAAGATCGTAGGCTTTGCGACGTCACTAAGGAAGGATACGTGGCGTCACGTATAACGCGCGCGCCTTATTTATGCAGATTTGAATTCCTTTTTTCGATGGAAATCGTGCTCCAAAAAGAAAATAAAAATACGGGGGGATTTTTTATAAAACACTATCACATGAAGCAATAAAAAAATTCAGTGGAAAGACCCATTTTGTTTCTACCATGACTGTTTCTACATCAATCCCATTTTAGTTTATTTTGCTGTTTTTAATCTGTGATTTGTAGGTTATAATTTGTGTATTTTTGACAGGTTCTACAGCCTCTGGGATATTGTAATATTCTAAAGAACTAATAAAGACATGCTTACTTCAGCTCTGGCTTTCGAATAAAAAAATACAATGTCCCCAGTCTCTATTCTCTGCATAAATTTTAACTTCTGAAATTGTAACTACAAATTTAAATATATTCAAAATAATGAAAATGTTCTTTAATAAATTATTAATTTATTTCCATAATTTGTTTGTTTTAACATTATTTAAAATCTTTTACAATGATGCATAGAATGTACAAAGGCAAATAATTGTTGAGTCATTTATACCAGATGATAGACATTTTGTTCTTAACTTACTAAAAATATTATGCACTAAATAAATTACTAAATTAGAATAAATTAGGTTAATACAAAAAATTTATAGCCAGCATATATTCAATTATGATTAAATTTCAATTTCCTGGGTGTCATATACTGCTTTAAAACTTCATCTGTAACTTTAGATCTCCTCTGTTGATGTTCTACTAGCAAGGGTGTGAGAATGTCAATCAGAATTTTTTTAAGCTCGCCAGTCAACAACTTCCCACTTGTATAATCTTGCCTAATTTGTTCTAGTTTCACGTCATCCTCTAGGAAAAACCTTAAATACTGATATGAGATGTCTACATCACAATTACCACCGATTTCTCTGTGATCTTCGATTGTCGCCTGGCCCCCCGAAAATGCATGTTTATTTATTTTATTTTTCAATTGCTTTGGTGTATCGTTACAGAATATTGTACTGTTACTGTCAGAGGCAGACATCTTAGTTTGCGCCCCTTGTAGGGCGGGAAAGAATTTGGAATGCAATAATGCTGGCTTGTTAAACCCTAATCTGGGACACACATCTCGAGTCATTCGGAAGTATGGATCCTGATCTATTGCACAAGGTATAAGACACTGTATCTTTTTACCATTAAAAATATCCGGGAAGGAAGTAGATAATGCTGGAGTGGCTTGGACAGCGGGAAAGCCTATTTTGCCTATGACAGTACTATCATCGAATCCAAATATACCTTTTACTTGATTAAATGTCACACATTTTTGTATTCTTATCATGTTTCGATAAAATTCGGGACACTGCCTACGAAACAAATTAATATGTAATGAGAAAACATACTTATAAACAGAAGATAGAAATAGAGATAATTATCGAGATTGCACTAATACGAAAACGCTGCTATTAAATTATATACATAGTGGAAACTAATTTATCCAACATTATTTTTGGATATTTCTATAGGAATTTTGTAACACACTGCCTTACACTCACCCTATGTAATCCAAATCTGAAAAAATAAACGTCTTTTCTACATCAAATCCAATAGCAATTATATCTTTTGCGTTCTCATATCCCATTTTATGAGCATCTTCTAATTTAATATCCTTCCATAAGGTCTTCTCGTCATCAGTTAACTGTATAACTAAAGGTACATCGAACACATCTTGCAGCCATTTGCATAGAGTAAAAGGAATCAGATGACCTAAGTGCATTGACGATGAGGAAGGGCCCCTACCAGTATACAAATAAAATGGTTTCCCTGATTCATAATTAGTGAGAATAGTGTGCATATCCCGATGCGAAAAGAAGACCCCTCTCCGAAGGAAATGGTGAACCTTTTTGCCAGTTACCTTTTCAAATCTGTCAATAAGCTCCTGATCAATCTTTGAACTGCCAAATTTTTCTAGAAGCAAAATAGTTCTTAACCTCCTTCGTTATCGTACTAGAACTATGGAAATATGGCATTGAAAATGATATAATACATTATAATACACTTCCAACATCTAACACTGACAAGTGGTTTAGTCTAAATTTATGTTGGATTTCTGCATTTGAAATTCGGTGACCAGCCAATTGAATTAATGATAAATGCAATAGGTAGAGAACAAATATTGAAATTTAATATTGCAACAAATCAAGGGACAAATATATCCAATAAATGGAATTATACTAAATATCATATCACTGATTATCATTAGTCTAATATCGAATATAATTGTTATTCGATGCTATTTGGATTTGGTTTGTCGCCAAGCAGGTTATATAAAATTAACGTGTAAAGTTAGTACAGGATCTTATGATTGTGGAATTGTATATAAAATTTTTGATTTAAGAAAATCAATTTAAAAAATTACTCACTTATTAATTTGTCATAATCTATGCCAGTCTCACTTTTACTGACTACATTCCATGGATCAACTACATCTTCGTCCTGACTGTGGTTAATGGATATATGATCCATATTATTTGTTATTTCGCCTGACATTTTGGTTAATAATTAAATCAAAGTATAAAAGTTATCAAAACACACGTGGAGCAACCAGTCTCAATTTATACCATATGCATATGTCATTTGTGCATATGTCAACCATAGATAAGACACCTGTCAATAAGACAAGAGTGGCAGCAGTTGTCCCGACGTCACGACTACACTGTCAGCAGCCACGTTTTGTACAGTTGTCACACCGGTGTATGAATTTGGCCCATAGCTATAGCATGCGCCAGTGGAATAACTATGGAACTCGCCATATTGGCCCCACTTAGTCCAGTGGCGTCATCAACTATTTATTGTTTCAAATAGGTTTCTCTTTGAATTTTGTTGAACAAAATATGTCAAATGCAAATATTTCATGAGTCGATACAGTAGATATACAGGTATTTTGCTAACACATTTATCAATTATTTATTATCAACATCAATAACCTGACGTTTTTTAAATACAATAAATAGGCAACATGGCAACAAGAACAAGCTACGAGCAGAAATTGAAATGTAAACATGGTCAACTACGCACGCCTGTAATCGTGTTCCCGTTGCTGTAAGGCAGCAACGGAATAATCATGAAAGTTGGTGATCTTTCTACGGGATGATGGAATACGGTAGCGGGCTAAGATAATAATTTATAAGGAACGTGCTATTTTGCACTTTCTACGGGACGGCGGATGGCCGGGCGGGCGGACAGACGGCAATTTATAAATCAGGCCGAAATGATATTACGTGATATTACCTACTAATTCACTTTACTTTGTCATTTCCTGTCGATACCTACCTAATAAATTATTTCATGTCCACGGAAATTTATAATTTATTTGAGTGTAGGTTGAGGCATATTATTTATTTTAATGTTTCATTTCCATTTTAATAAATTTGATATTACGAATATATTTAAATCGACCAATACGATGCAAGCCGAAATACGCAAAAACGCAGACGCAAGTCCGTCAAAGCGCATGAACGGAAACAGATGTTTACTGTCAAATTATTTTGCACGTCCTGAAATGTCAGTAGACATCAAAACAAAGAGGTTTGTAAATAATTCAATGTGTGCTCCGTACGGCTAACAATGCCGTGGTACAAGAATATAGTGCCTGAAGGTATAAAGAAAAATGTATGTGCTTATCTTCTGCAGAGATATTTGGGACAATTCTTTGAAGAGAAACTAACAATAGATCAATTAAATGTGGATCTGTACAATGGTACTGGAACCGTTGAAAAAATCAGCCTTGATGTTCAGGTAGGAGAATATTATTAATAAACGACATTGACACCCGATTATATTTTCAAGTAGATATTACGTAGCGTGCTTAGAATCGCCCGCTACTTTTGTAGAGCAAAGATAATTTTTAAATGTATTCTTATCACTGTAATAACTAACCATTGAAACGACTGCGTCATTAATCACTCGATCTTCATAACATTACAATTAACATAAACATTCACTTTTGAATGCCCATCAGTAATTTAACACTTCAAATAAAAATACGATATTCTTAAGTTAATTAATCAATGCATTTCTGCAACAGTTGCAATAAATGTTTGTGATGTTATATTAATTATGCGAACATATCTATTTATACTTACTCATAAATAGGAAATACATTTCTTTTTCAATTTCCCTCCATCGTTTAAATAGAGAAAAAATATAGATCTATTATAGATTTTATTTCTCACAAACTGACAAAAATATAGGTAGGTACATAAGATAGAAACCTAAGATATATATATATCAGATACCATAAAATATATATTCAATACCTACTTTACCTAATTGTCAAGATAAATACGTGCTAGTAAGCTCAAGTCTTAACACTTGATCTGTTTAAGTTTAAGAAACAAGTAGTTGCCATGCGAGTTACACAAAATAGTGTTTCCCAACGTGTTTCATACAAGATTTTCCAATTCTGTATTTTATGAGAAGAAAACTCTGAATTTTATACGTTTAAAAATAATCCAGTAGGTTTTAACGGTGTGATAGCTTGTCACTTTCATAGTTGTCAGGCCTAAAGAATCTACTATGAAATGAACTTTACAAAACCAGTTGCGTAAAATGTTACTTTTCGTAACTGGTGGTATAAAGTAAGACGTTTCCTAACGTCAAAGGGTTTGGAAAATTGTCACATTTAATGTCCTAATTAGAAAAATATATTTCCATAATATTTTTTTGTTGAATGTCTATTAATATACCTACAATGTTATTTATAGAACATGAACAGGAAATGTTCTAATTCACATAGAGAACATTATGTGAGACATCTAAAATTACTCTGGAATTTCCTAAATCAGAAAATAAATCTGTTTTATTACTAGGTACCTAAGTATTTAGATATAGGTAGGTACCTACATAGTATAATTATTTTAGTATTTAGATTATCTATTTACTCATCAAAATGTGCCAAATCTAAATTAAATAATTAAGCTCTGTTGCTATCTATAGGAATATTTACTTTATGTTATCAGTATTATTTATTCATAAATCATTAAATTGGTATTATGCCAGATAAACATTTACCTACCTATCTTACTTAATATCTTTACCTATTTTAAAACTTTTTAATAGAAACATATATTTCACTATAATGACTGCAATCGAGAAAGAAAATTGTAGGTAGATATTAAATATAAATTCAGTTGTCAGTAAATCACTGATACCTACGAGTGGTGAGCAAAAAAAAAGGACAAGTCATAACATGTTTTTGCTAAAATCTAGTTGTGACAGGATAGAAAGAGTTGGTCATTTTGATCTGGCAAATATTTTGTTCTTTTTACACTAGGTATTGTAAATTGTAAAATTACTGTAAGTATGCAGAATTATTGTCACCGCTATAATTATTAAATAATGAACGAGATAATTATTGCGGGGGCATCTCAAGCTTCTCATAGTGATGAAATGGATAACTGTACCCCTGAAGAAATTTCTGAAAAAGCCAAAGAGGTAGTGCTTAATTTATCACCCGACAAGGCAAAGGAAAGATGCAATTTCGGCTTCGCCTTGCCTGCCCAATTCTTCTGTTAGTCTTCTGCTGTTAGCTGTTAGCGTTCTAGCCTCGGTGCTAGCTCTGCCAGTCAATCAACCAGTAGCAGTTGGTTCAACTCCACACTGGCACTGGTGCCAAAAAAAGTTACAATAATTCATCCTGAAAGTCTAACTAATGAGGTTTTCCAGATTTCCCCTTTATCCTACAATTAATGTTTCACTTTTCACTATGCGTACAAAAAGTTTCATTTGTAATGCACGAATGAGAAAAATACAGTCACACAATACGTTCATTCTAATCTGAATGTTGCCAAAAATGACGTAATTGTATTTCAATTTAAGGCTCTCAATGAATTGGGAGAGAAGCAAAATTGGCCTATGGAATTTGTCGATGGTTACATAGAAAAATTACAACTCAGCATACCGTGGACCTCGATCTTAAAGGATCCGAGTTTTGTTGAAGTCAGAGGTTTAAAAATAACTGTCCAACCAAAACAACGACATGAATCTGGTAAGACATTTCTATTTGTATTTATCTCCTTCTTTACTGAGGACAATATCCGATATACAGGGTCTCCCAAAAGTCAATGTCATCCCTTGGAGAGCTGAATGGCAGCTCATGACTGACTAGAATATCGAAATGTGATCAATATCGTGAAAATCCATAGCTCACATCAGGTCTTCCGAGTAACACAGCTACAAAATTCCATATTTTAAAATTCTAATTTTTGTTATGCATCCCTGAATAGCCGTGCTCTTATCCACAGTCGAAAGTGAAATTTATAGTACCATACCTTTGGCAAAAAAATTGGCTTAACTTAACTTTATAAAAGTTGTTTATTTTTTAATTTTTTCTCTACGGTGTGGTACTTACTATTAATTTTATTTTGGACTGTGAATAACAGCATGAACATTCAGGGTTAAGATGTGGAATTTTGTAGATGTTGCACTTGACAATCTGATTGATCTAAGGTGTGTATTTTCAGGAAATTCATAAATGTGCAAATATCTCAACAATGAACAATTTTTGACAAAAGGTTATATTTTGATATTCTAGTCAGTCATGATCAAGTCTCCAAGGAATGACTTTTACTTTTGGGACACTGTATATGACAAAGGTGAAATATATTACTTATTTAATGCTAGACCTTTACAAAAATATATCTTAATCAATTAATCATCTGAACACATTCCTTTCGTTTCGAATGAGTCTCTTAAACGAATTATTTAAACGACTTTAGTTACTATTTTGTAAAAGCTAGGAAGTTTAGGTTTATGCGAAGGATATTATTTGTCTATCTAATATATTTAACCAGTTCATGTGTCACAACAATAATGCACAGAATCGAATAAATATTTGATTATTAAAATATAGTTCAATTATTACTTGACATTCAATTAGCATGAAATAATACATGTACAGTATTAACGGATGTCTAAGAACATATATCTACATTAATTACCATGGATTATGAACATAAAAATCAGTTTAAATTAATTTCTCGTGTCTTCTATTTCTCATGAAGAGTATGATGGACGACGGATTTATAATTCCAGGATGTCAAATATTAACCCTGTTTATAAACAGTATTGTAATTAAAAATGAATTTTCAATTATATGAATGTTAATATCCGTTGAAATAAGTTTTCATACATAAATTGTCGTCACTTGTTGGTTTTAGCGTGTTATTCATTTCCCTTAAAATAGGTTTTTTTCTTGTGAGCCTCTCTAAATGAAGGAGTGTTCCTGAACACAGGGCAAATTTAAAGAAGGACAAGTGGAGCTTTTCAACCGTTCAACCTAAAAATAATGACCACTTGTCATACCATCAATGTTGGCGTGCACCTGATCAATGCAATTTTCTGAATCTCATCAGTTTAAGGTCATACAATATATTATCCAGTGACGTATCATTGAATAGGGGTTTATAATCTATGCAAATAAAACGCACCAAAACATAATTTGCATGCCTTTGCTATCACCATAATTAGTTTTCGTTTACTCCTTTGAAGATTCAATATGTTTCCAGCTACATCAATGTTTGAATCTATGTGGAATTCTATGACAAGTTCCCTGCAGCTGGCTGAGGAATGTGCAAAGCAGGATGCCGCCAACGCTGCGAATACCGCACAACCCTATGAGGGTATTGAACTCTTTGCACAAACAATTGACTCAAGTGAGTTTTTTCTCTTACATGCGTTAACATTAACCATGTAACCATTATATTGCTTTGTTTCGCACATAGCAATAAATAAATAATGGAACGTACATCCCTAATAATTTATTTCCAGTTTTAAGTAGGGTACAAGTAAAATTTATCGACACCGTTATACAAGTGGAACACGTTCCTAAAGACAGTTCTACGGGAGTCGGAATAGTAATTGATATAGGCTTGTAAGTGCTTAATATGATGTAGTTATTAAAATATTTTCTCACGCATTTAATTGTAGAATAGAATACTATGACGAAGCAGGTAATGATCCCACTGGCGAAGAGGCCACGGATTTAACAAGTCAGGATTCGAAAAAAGCATACCTAGTGCAGTCATTTACGACAAAGAAATTTATTATACAAGGTGTCTCTCTATCCACAGTGGAGTTCTCAAGTAAGGCCAGAACATTTTCAAGATCTGTGCTCTCTCATTCACAGCACTGTGACACTGAAAAGGATGATTCTTTTGTCACTACTCTCTTAGAACATACTGCTTTAATCGATGAAGAGCAGGGCTCGAACAGAGATAGTGAAGATGGTACTAAGACGCCAACACAACAAGCGGAATGTGTTCCGGAAAACCAGTCGAATGAATTAGATGGTCATAGGCATGTCATTCTGTTTGGGAAATTTTCCAACAAACTCGAGGTAAGCGAGGTACAACAAATCAAGTTGTAGTCAATTTTGTTGTTTCCATATTTAATATTTCCCCTGGCAAAAATGTTTGATGTTTTTATATTTTTAATCCGATTTCCACAATTCTTGCATCTGCTTGTAGACAAATATTTGTCCTTTACTCGCAGTTATTATCGAATTTAATTTTAAAGCTTAACTTATGTTTTACGGGGGTAAATCAAATTGACGTTTTTTGACCATAAATTTGAAACACCCCATGGAAGGATTGATCTCAAAAATTAGGATTAAATATTCTTTGCTGTAATTTCCGACTCATTGGTGACATTTAGTTTTTTGAATCATATTTTTACTTCCTTTCGTTTAAGAGCTAACGATTTTTAATTAAAGAACTGATTCTCAATAATTCCTTTATTGAACTTAACAATAAATTTAATAACGTACGTGTATGTCCATCTCTCACAGTAATGGCAACTCACAATCTTCGGGGCATCGAATGAATGCGGTTAGTTATTCTTTCTTGAGGGATGGCCATTTATTCTTCGGTCAATGCGACCCTGAGGTCTTGCGAAGTTTGTAGTTGTGCAGGACGTTGGCGAGCAACTCTTTTAGGTTCGTCCCACAAATGTTCGATCGGTTTAAGGTCAGGGTTGCAGGATGGCTAATCTAATCTTTGTAAGATAACTTCATCCAGGTACTCATTCGCTATTCGTGCTACGTGGGGTCTGGCGTTATCATGCATCACAATAAATTCATTTCCAATATATGGTGCAAATAGAATCACAATAATTTCCAGAATGTTTCATATGAATTTTAACTCTTTTAAGTTTACCATTTAGTTTAAGTTTTTTTACACCCCGTCATCAAGAACATCATCTGTTTATTTTTAATTTCAAGAGAAATGTGAGAGCAAATATTTAGAGCTTTTTAGATTTTTTTTTTGTATAATAAAGATGGCAGACCACACAGTTTTTTGACTGGTTGACTGTTTTTGACACTTATTACAGTTAATATTGGCTCCTTTTTTTTGCTTCTCGGATTAACTGGTCCTCCTAGGCAGACCTCATGCCATGTACACGTATTTTATTATTTAGTCTGTCATCAACTCTGTGACAAAACTGGTCCTCCTTGGCAGACCTTATGCCATGCATATGTATGTTTAAGTAGGTGATTCAATGAAACATGGAATCTTACGTTTTTCGAGTAATTAAAGTGTAAATTTTAATAAATAGCTCAAAATTGTACATTATGATTAAAAAAAAATTTTCGGATTCGAGTTTTTTTCGTTTCTTTGCATTTTCTGAGAACATTTACCATAGTAATGTATATTTTTTTACACCATCAGAAAGTAGAGATTTCAACGTCCAAAAAGCCGTACGACTTTTTTAAAAAAGCAGATATTTTGACGGGAGAATTTTCGATTGAAAATTAGGGTGCTTTTTCGATATTAAGTCAAAATAAGGTGGAAAAATAAATATTTTAAACCAAAAAAATTACAGTGTGTTTGGGACATAAAAAGGTAAGTTTTCACCAAATTTCTTTTAAAAAAAAAATTTGTTTGTAAAGGATAAAAATAAAAAATCAAAAACTTGGTTATTTGAATTTTTCACATAAATTTTGAGGTTATGTGAAAAAAGTGTAAATACAAAAGTTGTGGATCTTTTTAGTACCTACAACTTTGCCATTTAACTTTTTTCCATAGAACTTGTAGTTTTGCCGGAAATCGAGATAAACCGTTTTTTACCCTTAAAAACTCACCTTCTGCCCTAAGATCGCCAGTAAATTATTTTTCCTTTCATTTTGTTATATTCTCTTCCTTTTCCAATGGGTTTCATCCTACTATTATTTTTTTTTCACTTTTTACCATTTTACCTGGTCTATAAGTAATAGTCACGTTTTCAAATGCAAACAATCTACTAATAATGCTGTTGGTTATTTTACATTTCCTGTAAGAAGATAAGTTAACGTGCGCCTATAATATTTATTGTATACAGCTGTGAATAATTTTGTAATTATTAATTTTAACTGAATATAATTTTATCTACACCTTTTTGTAGTTAGAGTTCAGTGTATATTTTTTTACTACGACTACATACAAATGCGCACTCCCATTATTGACAATGTAACGAATAGTTAGACAACCCAAAATACATACATTTGTATTGTGGTACATATAGCATGCGAAAATAAGATCAACAATTGTTTTAACTTACAGATACGGGTTCGAATGAAGCAGTCTGAAAACTTAACAGGTCCAAAAGTTTTCATAGAGGTAAATTTAGGATCGTTAATAGTATTTCTTTCGCCTCGCCAGTTTCACGTTCTTATGGAGCTTTCTAATGGTTTAGCCAGTCCCGACATTGAGGATACGAGGTAGATAGTCTATAATATAAAATGCAAATGGTTTTATTGAATAATATGTCTATGTAATATTTGCAGTAATGTAACTCCGAGAACAAAATATATTGCCAAACCCATGTCGGGTTTAGATTATCAAAGGGTGGAACAGGAGCTTCAACAGCAATTGCAGCAGCCTTTAGCAAATTGTCATGCGGGTGGACTTCTAGGTCATCAAGGCTGGTCTTCAGCTGCACTAGGTATGACTTTAGCCGAGATTTTAGGAAATATTTCTGACCTACGATCTTTACTTTACTTTATTGACCACGTTATATACAATCCAGTACATTTGAAGTCACAGATACAGAACAACAAAATTTAAAAGACAAAAAAGAAAATACACTAGCACAAAATGATAAATATATGGTAGTTAAAAGATTTAAAATTATGGTCACATGACCACATTTAGGATAACAGAAATTCGTCGACAGAATAAAAACAATGATTCAGCTGAAAGATCATTCGCAATAAAAAAATATACCATTTTCAGTGAAATATTTTCCAACATTAGTTTTTATGTTTCATGTCATGTTTAATTAAATTTTATACAACTTTTGCCTGATAGACTCATTATTAAAAAAAGGGTGACTTTATTTATCACAGATATTTGAAGGTTTTACATCATAGGTCAATGATAAATACACAGCGGCTGCTGGTGATATTTTTGTTTGGGGGGGGGCGTCAGGGGTTTTTTGATACCATTTCGTTGTGGTTCGAATATTTTCTGAAACGCACTATGTAGAAGCTAACCAGAAGCGATATTAGTCATGCCAAGTACCTGAAAGCTGAAAGCCGAAAGCTTATAATATTATTCTTATGCTTGGCCGATTTTTAATTTTTTTAATCTTTTCACTGAGATGCTTCAAATCACGTAGTTACCCGTAGGTTTTCATAAATTCTTGTGTCAATTTTTCCCGTAAACCCCCTTCGATTTATATAACGGAGTTGCGCTTGACTTAAATTCACGTGCAATGGGTGAGTACGGCTGTGGGCTGAGTACGCCCGCACTCCCGTTTAAAATCGCGTGATATGAAGCGTGCCGTTACCATGGCAACTGACTATTTGCTATGAGAAGCTGGACTGGCAGTTTTTTTGCCAGTCGGACCTTCTGCAGGAAATGGTGTATTTTAAACACATAATGACTGGACTATATATTTTTAGATGAGAGTGACACAGAAGAGAGTTTCTTGCCAATGAGGTGTGCGGCGAAGGGAATGTACGATAGCACCTTGTCTGGAATTAGCAGCAGCATGGAATCAAGTACTACCTCAAGTATGACCAGTTCAGTAACCGAACAAAGTAATAGGACAGGAAGGCGAAGTAAGTTAATATCGCAAGTTTTTAGATACCTCTTTAACACATTGCGTGCCACATCACCCGTATGTGGGTGACAGTAATGTTTCCCAGGGCCCATGGCACTCATATATGGGTGACGGACATGACAAGCATTTTTTGCTGTGCCACCCAGACCTATAATCACCTAAAAAATCACCGAAATTGAAAGAAAAAACTGTGCAAACGAACGAGAAGTAGGCATTTCGTGTCCTCCATAGCTGCCCTCCTTTATCCTCAGTGACATTTTCACGATTTGTCATTGAGCAAACCATCAGTGTTTTATATCATTTCCATGGAAACTCGAAGACCTGACGCCACGATAAGTATATTATAAACCGTGGTGTCATTTATACCTTAACTAACTACAGTTTTATCGATTACCAAAAATTTACGGCCATGCATATACGGTTGCAAAAAAAATAGTGTATACCACGGCCACGAAATTTTTTTAAGATGTTCAAAAAGGATGTTCGCAGCTTAGGTATACAAATAACAAGTTTCACCCATATATTGGTGACAAAAAAAACTTTAAAAGATCCTAAAAATGTTGAATGATATATTTTTGGTGGGCAGGAACATTTCATTAAATGGTCATGTTAATACGCAATATGTTAAGGATTCTATATTGTCGCTTTTTCCAGTAAACACCATAGATACGGACCCCACCGCAGAAATATCCCAATTTCAGATAAGGTTAGGCTCATTAGCGCTCATATTGCTACATGAAGATTTGCTGATACAACCTACGGAGTCTGATCAGATCTTAGCCCCTTCAAGCGTTCAGCAAATGCAGCAGACTGTTACCCATTTTTTTGAGAATCTGGGAAGTCTCGTGTTAACCGCTTATGGCAATAAGGACTTTGAAAATGCCAAGGCAACTTTCGAGAGGGCTTGCAATCTAAATCATTTGAGGTAACAATAAAATTGCTTTTCTTTCGCTTTGTGTATTTGGATATTTCTCTATCTAACTTCTGGGATTTAAACATATTACATAACATTCCTCTATACCTAATGGATTAGAGGATAGCGTTAAATTCAAATGTATCTGTAGTTCCAAATAATCATGCCTGAAAATAAATGAATAGAAAAAATGTAATTATAGAATTATGCGCTATAGCGATAAGACGTTATCAAAAGTTAATTTGTAATTTAAAATCTATTGTCCGGTAGTTAAAACATGCAAGAATATTGAATAATGAAATTTCTGCCAATATCGCGGAATATTTTTTAATCGCTTTGGAAAAAATATGATCCAATTATAAGGAATCTTTATTATCACTATAACTCAGCAATATCACTACACTATTATTGTTAACAAAACTTAGAAAATCATTTCCTAAATGTGATAAATGTCTACATTTTTATTTTTCGAAGATAATCCATCCCCCAAGCAACTATTTCATATATTTCTTTTCCATACTACTGGTACAGGTCCTAACAACATATTAAAAAATTAGAACTACATGATCTTTTGCAAGGTACACATGTTTTTTATGTATAAATTTACTGTTCTTTTATTTTTTTACAAAAATCTATTTTGCTAAATAAGAAAATCAAATAACCGAGTCAATCTCTCATATAAAGAAATGAAACCAATTTCATGTTAAAGTGCATGATTTTATACGAATAAAAAAATGTTATGCGATGTACTAATAATAATTGTTATAAACAAATTAGTGTTTTTAGCAATTGAAATATAAATATAAATTAAATGTTTCTACTAGATTGTTGGCAGCACCAGTACAGATTGAGGGTAATGAGAAAACAACTATGTCAGCGTTTTCGATTAGTGGACAGTTGTTTGCCGCAAAGGTTGAATTACTTGAATGCCTTTATAAAGCGCCTGAAGATCCAGTCGATTATGTTCCTTTGCTAACATTCTTAGATACAGCTTCTGTACCAACGACAAGTCCTACTACTGTCAAACCTAATCTTAAATTAACCTTTAGCCATATTGTGAGGACCTCAAGAAATGGAGCTTCTAGGAGGAATACTGGCCCCAGAACTGATGTTGCGTGAGTTTTATATTTTTTGTGTAATATTGTTTATTTGCATCTCATAGAGAAATTATTACTAAATAGACTCAGTCAGTTGTCAGTTTTATAAATATCAGATATATCTGAAATTTGCAAGACCCTTTGGACGTTTCATAAATTTCAAGTTGAAATTGAATTTTACATCTCTGCCTATAATATACACTGTTAATTTTAAAACTTATCACCCTGTATAGATCAGGGCTGAAGCCTTTGAAAATCGTAAAAAGTGTACAAAAATAATAGTAGCATGAAACCCATTGGAAAAGGAAGATAATATAACAAAAATAATTTACGGGCGATCTGAGGTCTCGACGGAAGTGGAAGGGGGTGAGTTTTTAAGGGTTTATCTCGATTTCCGACAAAACTACAAGTCCTATGGAAAAAAGTTGTATGGCAAAGTTGTAGGTAATAAAAAGATCTACAACTTTTGTATTTACACTTTTTCACATAACCTCAAAATTTATGTGAAAAATTGAAATAACCAAGTTTTTGGTTTTTTATTTTTATCTTTTACAAAAAAACATTTTTTTTAAAATAAATTTGGTGAAAACTTACCTTTTTATGTCCCAAAGACCCTGTAATTTTTTTGATTTAAAATATTAATTTTTTCACCTTATTTTGACATAATGTCGAAAAAGCACCCTAATTTTCAATCGAAAATTCTCGCGTCAAAATATCTGCTTTTTTAAAAAAGTCGGTGGGCTTTTTGTTCGTTGAAATCTCTACTTTTTGATGGTGTAAAAAAAATATACATTACTATGGTTGTTGTTCTCAGAAAATGCAAAGAAACGAAAAAAACTCGAATCCGAATTTTTTTTTTAAATCATTATGTACAATTTTAAACTATTTATTAAAATTTACACTTTAATTAGTCAAAAAACTTAAGATTCCATGTTACATTGATAAACAAAAAAATTACAAATCTATAAAACATAAAGATTGCAAAATTTATTGCAAATTTATAAATACCTTATCTTGAATTCTAATCACTTATCCATTAGTTTTTGTCTCTTTGATGGCACTTCTTCATCGTTAGATTCGGCAAACCTTCCCGATTGTAGTAGATCTTCGAAATCTTCAAGACCATCACCGTCTTCTTCTCCAATATTATTTCCAGTCTCTATTGGTTCTTCATCTACAATTACAAGATGATTTAATTTCTGCCATTCGATTTTTTTTCGTTTCTTTGCATTTTCTGAGAACATTTATCATAGTAATGCATATTTTTTTTTACACCATCATAAAGCAGATATTTCAACGAACAAAAAGCCCATCGACTTTTTTAAAAAAGCAGATATTTTGACGCTATAATTTTCGATTGAAAATTAGGGTGCTTTTTCGATATTATGTCAAAATAAGGTGAAAAAATAAATATTTTAAATAAAAAAAAATACAGTGTTTGGGACATAGAAAGGTAAGTTTCCACCAAATTTCTTTTAAAAAAATGTTTTTTAGTAAAAGATAAAAATAAAAAACCAAAAACATGGTTATTTGAATTTTTCACATAAATTTTGAGGTTATGTGGTAAAAGTGTAAATACAAAAGTTGTAGATCTTCTTATTACCTACAACTTTGCCATTTAACTTTTTTCCATAGGACTTGTAGTTTTGCCGAAAATCGAGATAAACCGTTTTTTACCCTTAAAAATTCATCTCAGATCGCCCGTAAATTATTTTTCCTTTCAATTTTGTCTTCTCTTCCTTTTCCAATGGGTTTGCTCCTACTATTATATTTTTTGGTTGCAAAAATTATCGACCATGGTCTAAAATAATAAGTATGTTATTTGCTGCAATTATTTTCTCTGATATAGGATATCGTTGGACAACTGCACCGTGGAGCTTGATATTACACTCATAGACAGGATAACAGCACTCCTAAATCCGGCAAATATTTGCGTAATAGACAAGCCTACATATAATCCGTGGAATACAGGCATTGCATCATCTCAACCTTCCTCAAGTATGCCATTAGATTCCCGATTGGATTTAAAAGTTACATCATTATTACTTATCCTAAAATTAAGGTAGTGTAATTCTTATACATCCTACACGTCAATGTTATAATATAATTCTTCAATGTGGCGTTTCTAGATTTCCAATACCCGATTTTCGCCCATCGCATGACATGAACCGAGTACCGTGGTGGAAGCGACATGTCAGAGCTGATTATCTCTCATTGGAACTTTCTGACGCTATCCTGCAGTCAACGTTTCAAACTACCCAAACTTTCCAAGAGTATGTTATGCAATGTACAGGACTGAATGTCTTCTATTTCGAAACTGCGAATAGCGTTGGTCTACCGCTCGCCAAAGCTGGAACCGATGAAAAATATGCAACGTCCATGCAGAGCATTTTCCTGCAGTCTAAGTATTTAACTATTTTACTATCACGTCTGCAAATGAAACCTAATTTACCTTTTCAGGTTGTCTATAAAAGTGTTTCCCCCCGAAAAGCAGGACCTGTACGAAGCCACTGAGTCGGAGCAGGAGCCGATAAGTACTTCCTTCTATGGCGCATTCGAAAATCAGAGCAATAAACAACCGGGTCCATTTAGTGCTAAGAGAGTTGTACATGAGAGTGACACTCCACATTCAAAACCACGAGGTAATTATTTTATATAATGTGTTATAATTTGTGTTCCAATCGTCCAATGATTTTGAGAAATTAGTAGCTTTGTTAAAAAAGTAATTCCTGCTTGATCAAAATCGTCTATCTTATGTGATTTTTACTATATTATTTGACAACCCTTGATAGCAATTATTGAATATATTATACTCACGGGCAATAAAAATGGAGCAGATGAATTTTTTTAAACAAATTTAAAATTTAAACGCTTTGTGATGTTTTATTATTATAATATCTTAAACACAAACAAAACAATATGTTTTAAGTATTTTCTAACGATTGAGTCAATCTTTATTTGAAGAAAAAAGTGTTTTTGAATAAAAACGCAAAAAAATCAAAATATGCAAAAAAGGTCCAAATAGACCAGGGCTATTTTTTTTCACTTTTTACCATTTCCCTGGTCTATTACCCAACTAGCAAATTTGTTTTGTGTCTTCTTTTTTTTTCTTTGTTTTATGCATTTTTTCTAAATGACATTTCAGGTTTTTTAAGGTTTTATTGTTAATTTTGAAAAGCAATTATATGACTATACAAGCTTCCATAGACATAAATTTGCTTGTTTTTACAACAAAATTATAAAATACCTACAAAACTGTTATGAAATACTTTATAAATGCCTTCCTCATAAATGACTTGATTGCGCGCCAATATCCTTGGCTATAGATGTGACCTCGATAAGAGGGGGCCGAGCGGTACCATCGCTCTTTACCCCTAATATCTATGTAGGCCGAGACCGCCTCGTAAGGGGTAAGCCGCGCGTTTCACGTGACCCTCCCCACAAATGTGATCAGTGTCACGTGAAGTTTCGCAGCCTCCCCCGGTCCTGGCTGATGGGCCCCACCGGCAGAGCCTTGCTTCTGGCGCTCATGACTTTCATCGCCGGTGTGTATTACCCCCGGGGGTGTCATGTCGGGTGTTTGAGGAGTCCTTCCTGCCTCTCGTCGGGCCTACTAGAGCCCGGCTGCGCGGCATTCAGGTTGATATGGAAGATGAGCATTGCAGCTCAGGATGACGGAGCTAGAGAGCTGATCACCGATCAGCTCGCTGGTCCTTCCATGGTCAGGGCTCGATCCAGGGTCATGCCAAGGTACTTGACGTTGAATGACTTGATGAATAGCTTCTAAAGTGAGGGATTTTATAAAAGTTTTATACCAGTGTTGCAATAACAGTTATATAACTAATATATTTATATTTATACTATAACTGTTTTATTAAAGTTGTTCAGACCTTACAAATTAATTATATTAGTAAGTCAAAGTAACAATTTACCTTCTCATATCAAAATACTGTTATTTGAAGAAGCTATAAATTAATTCTATAACTGCTTTATATATTTGAGTATTTGACAAATATCATATAAGGCGAATAATAAAAGTGTTATAAAACCGTTTTATAGCAAAGTTGTATGTTATTTTCTAAGAATTTCCAAACGTTTCCTTTATATAATAGTTTCAAGGTGCCGAATATGTCTTACAAAATATTAGACCACAACTGAATTATTTTATAACCTGTGCCTTTTTTGTCTGTATAGATATTATATAAATGTTTCTATGAGTAAAGATATTTTTAAAATTAGTCTTAGAAATGTTTTTCCGCTTTTATAAAATATAGGATTGCTAGTTTGGAATCTATATGCAGTTTTAAATATTATCTGCACACAAAATTTTTATTGTTAATCGATATTCATATTATTTATTTTTACTAATACTGTCTTTCGTTAGATGATACTGAAGAGTTGCTCATACCGGGCGATAAACGTGAGCTAGAGGAATTCATAAGGTCTTCTATGATCGGCGCTAAAATACAAGTTGAGGTATCGTTACCAACATTGTCGATGCAAATGAAATCCAAGCACATATATGAACTTATTTACAATAGAATTAATAACGACTTACTGTTGTGGGAACCGAGCGCGCCAAAGCCCAAAAATAACCTATATGAAAAGGCAGTGTATCCTAATTATGGCGGATATGGTACTACTTTTGGCGTTGATGGTCAAGGTCAGGAAACATTTGCTATGTGCAAGAGTGGAATTCAGTATCGTGAGTATTTTTATTTGTTTACATTGCCGTACAGAGTACTGCTGACCACCGAAATCGGTTTTTTGGATAATCGGTTAACCGGTTTCGGATAATTCGGCTTTTTTTACGAAACTGAAACCGGTTATTCGAATAATTGGTTATTCAGAAAACCGGTTATTCGGAAAACTGGTTATTCGAATAACCGATTCTTCAAATAGCCGATACATAACACTATAATATAGTGTTATGTACTTTTTTAGTGTTATATATTGTACTTTTTTAGTGTTATATAGTTTTTTTTTAAAATGCAATCAATTAAAATATTACTTAGTTATCTATTTTCAAATATGGCTACAATAAATATCCAGTGTTTAATTTTAATATCAACAGCATGGATTTTCCATACACAGTAAGAGCAAGTGATACAAGGAATAATCAAAATATTTTGATTATTGTGCCCATAAATAGCCAGGCATATATAGGATATTAATGAAAATGTCCGCCATCACTAATATTATCTATTATGTATTACTATTAGCATTGTAAATTGATTAGTTACTTATCAGCTGTCACTTAGAAACTGAAACTAGATAAAAATTTAACATAATAAAATGTTGCAATGGTCCCCTTATTTTTCTCAGTTTTTGATGATCATGGACTCGGTTTACATAGTAAAAGAATACAGCATTTGACAAAATTCAAATGTATAACCAATGGGTACAGATAATTTAGGTAGGTACCTAATCTATAAATGCGGAAAATGTACCTAACGCTAACACATGGTGCTATAATACACGCTATGAGTCGTCAAGCCTCGCTCTCCAGACCACGTAATTGACTGACACTTCCTGGCATTTGCTCTTCGAGCGTTAAATCGAACCATTACAGTGTATATGAAATAAGAACAACACTTAGCTTAGGAATAAAAGTCGTAGTCATGGGTAGTTAATTAATGGCCACTCTTGGCCGAATTCTATTTGGCCGGGTATCTGGTTTGGCCGGGTACCTGATTTGGCCGGGTACCTGGTTTGGCCGAATGCAAAAAGCTACTACCCGTTGCATCTCTAGTTATTAGGTAGGATCCCATACAATCACATCTTGAACTGTTTTACGGTCAGTTCCTAAAAATTTATACCTTGATAGCTAACACAATTCTTTCGTAATTTTTCTGTAGATTTTGTAAATAAATTATCATTATTATTACTCCATGTGATTTGCAATATCTTGCAGAGTCCGAAAGTGACAGTGATGAGGAGTCTGAGGGAAGTAAAAGCAGTATTTTCTATTCGGTATATGAAAACAGAATGAGGAATCCCACAAAAAGTCAGGTTTCAGAGGCTCAGGTGAAAATCAAAAGGCAAAGTTATTTAGTTCTAAGCCTGCAGATCGGCCAAGGATTACTCTCCATGCATCCGCCTGTAAGAGATGGGGGTACGAATAACGTTATACCGGGTCAGCAGGGAGAATTTCTTCTTAGCATTGAAGACGCAAATGTCTTTATAGTGAACGGTTACAAAGGGGATGAGAATTTAGGATATGTGTGTGTGCAGGTTCGCAACGCTCAACTAAATCATTGTGGTAAGTGTTTTTTTCTTGTGATTTTTAAACGTTTATATAATGTTCTGTTTTTTCTTATCAGATATGATCTCTATTCCAAGTGAAAGTCCTCCCATCAGAGAAATTGGTGCTGCCGTCGGTAGGCATCTGCAGACTACAATTCATAAATCGGAAGGAGGAATGCTTGCGAATGCAAAAAATCGAGGTGGCGATAGAGAAATGCTGACAGTCGCTGTTAAAATACAAGCTAATCATGAAACACATCATGTAAAGGTAAGTAGTTCATATTTTTTGTTATCGGGAATATTGTCTATAAATATTACATGCAATTAAAATTTGTTAAAATTTTTTAGACCGTTCTAGTAGGAATTGGTGTAAATAAAGGTACATTACGACATCGAATGTGCAACGAACCTAATAGCTGGGTGTCTCATATGTTAGACTTTTTCAATGTTCAAGATTACCCTATACCAGGATATCACGCAAAAGATGTATTGACTGAATTACATCTGCATCTCTGGGACTGTGCCATAGATTATAGGTAAATATTAATAATCCACTGCATTTAGTCAAAAATACGTCTAGTCTGTGGACCAATTTATACAAGGGCAAATGATGTTTTTTCGCAATTTTCGCTTTTTGGCAATGCTATAAATGGCTAAATTAAATTGTGAATCACGATTAAATATCGCAGTTTCTATTAATAGAAAAATAATAGTAGGATGAAACCCATTGGAAAAGGAATAGAATATAACAAAAATGAAGGGAAAAATTATTTACTGGCGATCTGAGGTCTCACCCCTTCTGCTTCCCAGAAGGGGTGAGTTTTTAAGGGTAAAAAACGGTTTATCTTGGTTTCCGGCAAAACTACAAGTCCTATGGAAAAAAGTTAAATTGCAAAGTTGTAGGTAATAAAAAGATCTACAACTTTTGTATTTACACTTTTTTCACATAACCTCAAAATTTATGTGAAAAATTCAAATAACCAAGTTTTTGGTTTTTTATTTTTCTTTTACACAAAAAAAATTTTTTTTTAAAGAAATTTGGTGAAAACTTACCTTTTTATGTACCAAACACAATGTAATTTTTTTGTTTTAAAATATTTATTTTTTCACCTAATTTAGACTTAATATCGAAAAAGCACCCTAATTTTCAATCGAAAATACTCGCGTCAAAATATCTGCTTTTTTAAAAAAGTTGATGGGCCTTTTGTTCGTTGAAGTCTCTACTTTCTGATGGTGTAAAAAAAATATACATTACTATGATAAATGTTCTCAGAAAATGCAAAGAAACGAAAAAAACTCGTATCCGAAAATATTTTTTTAGTCATTATGTACAATTTTTAGATATTTATTAAAATGTACACTTTAATTACTCGAAAAACTTAAGATACAGTGTGTTTGGGACATAGTGGATAGAGTGTTTCACCAAATTTCTTTAAATAACAATTTTTTTTTGTAGAAGATAAAAATAAAAAACCAAAAACTTCTTACTTAAACAGTATTTGAATTTTTCACATAAATTTTGAGGTTATGTGATCTGAGGTCGGGAAGTGGAAGGGGCGAGTTTTTAAGAGTAAAAAAACGGTTTATCTTGGTTTCCGGCAAAACTGCAAGTCCTATGGAAAAAAGTTAAATTGCAAAGTTGTAGGTAATAAAAAGATCTACAACTTTTGTATTTACACTTTTTTCACATAACCTCAAAATTTATGTGAAAAATTCAAATAACCAAGTTTTTGGTTGTTTATTTTTCTTTTACACAAAAAAAATTTTTTTTTAAAGAAATTTGGTGAAAACTTACCTTTTTATGTACCAAACACAATGTAATTTTTTTGTTTTAAAATATTTATTTTTTCACCTTATTTAGACTTAATATCGAAAAAGCACCCTAATTTTCAATCGAAAATACTCGCGTCAAAATATCTGCTTTTTTAAAAAAGTCGATGGGCCTTTTGTTCGTTGAAGTCTCTACTTTCTGATGGTGTAAAAAAATATACATTACTATGATAAATGTTCTCAGAAAATGCAAAGAAACGAAAAAAACTCGTATCCGAAAATATTTTTTTAGTCATTATGTACAATTTTTAGCTCTTTATTAAAATTTACACTTTAATTACTCGAAAAACTTAAGATACAGTGTGTTTGGGACATAAAAAGGTAGGTTTTCACCAAATTTCTTTAAATAACAATTTTTTTTTGTAGGAGAAAAATATAAAACCAAAAACATCTTACTTAAGTACTTGTGTAAAAAGTGTAAATACAAGAGTTGCAGGTCTTTTTATTACCTACAACTTTGCAATTTAACTTTTTTCCATAGGACTTGTAGTGTTGTGGAAATCCAGATAAACCGTTTTTTACCCTTAAAAACTCATCCCCTTCCACTTCCTGACCTCTGAGGTTTTCCAAGTTTCCCTCAATCCTTCAATGAATGGTGGTTTAAATTTACCAACCTCAGTCGAGGTCTGAGAATAATAATATACCGCCCCCTCTCCCGCCGAAGTCTCTGACTCCTGGGCTAACCATTGCAGTCATTTTCTTGTTTCACTTGTTTTTTTTAATTAAACTCTTTTAGTTATTTAAGGGCCAACTTGTATAAAGTTGAGAGATCAATATTATTTGTCAAAAGTATCATCCCCTTTGCCGCAAAAAGTAGGTAATGTAGTTACAGTGAGACACTGGTAATAATGAATTACTAAGTACTTATTTTCCTTTATTCTGTACAATTATTTTAAAGAAATAATGCCTTTAAAAAAATTATTTCCTAAAAGTTGATAATTTTTGGAAAATGGAAAGCATTCTCCCTAATTTATGAAACTGGCAGACTGATTTTTCATGAAATGTTTAATCCAGCATATTATTTAAACTGGTTATTTTTCTAGACCTCTGCATATGCCTATAAGATGTGCAATTACCGTAGGAAACTTTAGTATGTCTTCGCATTTATCTGCTCAGGCAAATTCCTCTACTCTAAGATTCATTTTTGAGGAATGTGGCTTGTTCCTCAGCGAGAAAGCTCCGCCACGCAATGGAGTTTCGTCTTCGGCACCTGTTGACTTAAAAAAAGACTACGTTAATATTATCGAACTCGGGCTATTCGAACTCAGTCTTAAGACTAACGACAAGGTAATAAAATCACAAATATATATTCTAATTATTTACTGTATTGTCTACTGCTTTTTTATATCTGTGTAGAAAAGTGGCATAAATCCTCACATCGACCTTCGCATCTCAAATAACATTGTAAATATCCATACATGCGCCGATAGCGGCAGGGCATTAATGCAACTTATCACCTACTTTGCGAATGACGGGGATATTATAAGTTCGTCTCCACTATTGAATGAGAAGAGTCCTTTCTCCAGCCCTAGGCATCAGGTGGAAAATGAACTTGTTAGCGTCGAACCTCAGGATATTAGCAATTTGTCAAAAAGCCAACATGAACATGTCAATGACTTACTTGGTGAGGCTATGAAGGAAAGTGAAATTATTGGAGGTAAGTTTTGTATATATGTTTCTTTATATCTACCTCCTACATGTACTCCTTGTTTTTCGGTGCCGTTGCCATATACTGCCAATGAAAATTATTGCTCTGTTCTCATTTTACCATTTATCAGGGACCGCGCGCCCGCAGCCGATGTGCTGAGTGATCCCAGGTCCTTTTCGTGACCCTTAGTGAAGGCGCAAAAGTAAAAGTCACTTCTATATATAAATGACGTTTGTCACTTCAAAATTTCAAATCCAAAATATGACACAAAACTTATCAAGTATCAATTATTTAGTACAAAATTATTGAAGGTAAGTTTTGTATATATGTTTCTTTATATCTACCTCCTACATGTACTCCTTGTTTTTCGGTGCCGTTGCCATATACTGCCAATGAAAATTTTGCTCTGTTCTCATTTTACCATTTATCAGGGACCGCGCGCCCGCAGCCGATATGTTGAGTGATCCCAGATCCTTTTCGTGACCCTTAGTGAAGGCGCAAAAGTAAAAGTCACTTCTATAAATAAATGACGTTTGTCACTTCAAAATTTCAAATCCAAAATATGACACAAAACTTATCAAGTATCAATTATTTAGTACAAAATTATTGAAGGTAAGTTTTGTATATATGTTTCTTTATATCTACCTCCTACATGTACTCCTTGTTTTTCGGTGCCGTTGCCATATACTGCCAATGAAAATTTTGCTCTGTTCTCATTTTACCATTTATCAGGGACCGCGCGCCCGCAGCCGATATGTTGAGTGATCCCAGATTTTTTTCGTGACCCTTAGTGAAGGCGCAAAAGTAAAAGTCACTTCTATAAATAAATGACGTTTGTCACTTCAAAATTTCAAATCCAAAATATGACACAAAACTTATCAAGTATCAATTATTTAGTACAAAATTATTGAAGGTAAGTTTTGTATATATGTTTCTTTATATCTACCTCCTACATGTACTCCTTGTTTTTCGGTGCCGTTGCCATATACTGCCAGTGAAAATTATTGCTCTGTTCTCATTTTACCATTTATCAGGGACCGCGCGCCCGCATCCGATGTGCTGAGTGATCCCAGGTCCTTTTCGTGACCCTTAGTGAAGGCGCAAAAGTAAAAGTCACTTCTATATATAAATGACGTTTGTCACTTCAAAATTTCATATCCAAAATATGACACAAAACTTATCAAGTATCAATTATTTAGTACAAAAATTAACATTAATTGTATAGTTTGTATTAATAGAGTAGATGCTCCTTAAAGCTGAACTCTACAACTTTTGTTTTCTCCATGAAATAAGCCAATAAAATATTTTCAGACACGGTATTAACATTTTGTTTGTCGCACCAATCTTTAAAATATCTGTAACAATTTTCGTATTGCCGTGCAGATTTTTCAAGTACATTATAAACGGTAGTTTTATTAGTGACACGAGTTACAAAACATTTACACCCATGCATACGGTTGCACAGAAAATAGTGTGCATACCACGCCGCGAAATTTTTTTAGCTCTCGACTTCTCGAACTTATTTCACCTTGTCCGCAGGCAATCATTTTTCTCGCGGTACGAGAAAAGGAATTTCGCAGCTTTTAGGTATACACATATACAAATAACTATTACGCTATTCCCTCCATTTTGTCAGTAAAAGCAAGACCACACTGTATATGTACAAGTTTAATTATGATTTACTTTTAGGGAACGAGGAGCTGCTTACAGATACAGGTGATAAAGTGTTTTTCTTTCCCGACGAACATCAGAACCTGCACGAGGTGCCTGGAAGCTCCCTCTCCCATATACCCCGGGATTTAGGTGACCATTCAAATAAAAGTAGCGACACTGACGATGACTTTTGTTTTGTTGGTAATGAAGCAGGTTTGGGAATGTTCCCAAAGAGCGGTCACCCTGAGATAAAATGGTTGACTAGCGATCCGGTACGAGTTGTGGATAATCACTTTTCTATTCCCATTGGTAAAACTGATCTGCTTAAACCGCCCAAAGACTTCCCTACTCCCATTCTGAGATATACTCTGCGTGAAATGACCATCATATGGCATATGTATGGCGGGAATGATTTTAAAGTGTCGGAGCAAGATAGTAAGAAAAAAACTGTTAACTTCTCTGACACGCAGTTGCATGATACTGTTAGTTTTTCCAACGTGAATAGAGGCGAAGTTAATATTATGGGTAGCTTAGACAAGAAGAAGGCAAACATTCCTTGGATTCTTAAAGGCGGTGTTAATAGGGATCATAATGTGCTAATGGAATTGCAGCTAAACAAGGTGAAAATGTTTGCTAATTTCAATAGAATTATCAATAATAGCTTAAGGGGATGATAGCACCTGGCAGTGAACTTTACATCGATAAAGGCAGTAAAGTTCTGAGTGAGACAAAGCGAGTGCAAAAACTGCGGTCCGGTAGAGTCAGGCGAGAAAGTATTGCGAAAGCGCTGCATTGCAGTTTAATTTCCAGCCACAAAATTGTTTTATACTTTTTCAAAATTATTTTATATTTTATTTCAGATTTTCCTAGTACATAATATGTACAATAATGTACATATCTGTCCAATATAAACACAGTAAATAAAAAATATAGATAATTTTTGAAATCGAAAATAATAGTAAGATGCAACCTAGGAAAATAAAGAGAGTATAACAAAAATGCAAGGAAAAATAATTTACGGGCGATCTGAGTTTGGGAAGTGGAAGGGGGTGAGTTTTTAAGGGTAAAAAACGGTTTATCTCGATTTCCGGCAAAACTACAAGCCCTATGGAAAAAAGTTAAATAGCAAAGTTGTAGGTAATAACAAGATCTACAACTTTTTTATTTACACTTTTTTCACATAATCTCAAAATTTATGTGAAAAATTCCAAAAACCAAGTTTTTGGTTTTTTATTTTTATCTATTACAGAAATAATTTTTTTTTAAAAGAAATTTGGTGAAAACTCACCTTTTTATGTCCCAAATACCCTGTATTTTTTTTTATTTAAAATATTTATTTTATCACCTTATTTTGACTTAATATTGAAAAAGTACCCTAATTTTCCATCGGAAATTTTCGCGTCAGAAAATCTGCTTTTTTAAAAAAGTCGGTGGGCTTTTTGTTTGTTGAAATCTCTGCTTTCTGATGGTGTAAAAAAATATACATTACTATGGTAAATGTTCTCAGAAAAAGCTAAGAAACGAAAAAAACTTGAATCCGATTTTTTTTTTTAATCATTATGTACAATTTTGAGCTATTTATTAAAATTTACACTTTAATTACTTGAAAAACGTAAGACAATGTAACAAAAATGAAAGGAAAAATAATTTACGGGCGATCTGAGGTCGGGAAGTGGAAGGGGGTGAGTTTTTAAGGGTAAGAAACGGTTTATCTCGATTTCCGGCAAAACTACAAGCCCTATGGAACAAAGTTAAACGACAAAGTTGTAGGTAATAAAAAGATCTACAACTTTTGTATTTACACTTTTTTCACATAACCTCAAAATTTATGTGAAAAATTCCAATAACCAAGTTTTTGGTTTTTTATTTTTATCTATTACAAAAATAATTTTTTTTTAAAGAAATTTGGTGAAACTTTACCTTTTTATGTCCCAAGCACACTGTAATTTTTTTTGATTTAAAATATTTATTTTGCCCCTTATTTTGACTTAATATCGAAAAAGCACCCTAATTTTCAATCGGAAATTTTCGCGTCGATAAATCTGCTTTTTTAAAAAAGTCGGTGTTGAAATCTCTACTTTCTGGTGGTGTAAAAAAACGGCAAAAAAACAGGCAAAATCTTTATATTTTGTAATTTTTTTTTCTATATCCGGTTTCGTGAAACAGATACTCAAATATACATACACACAGCCCTAAATTATACAATACTATCTCTCATACAAATTTTAGGTGATTCCAATGAATAGCAATAACGAAGATACGAATTTTTAAAAATATGATGTGTTATAAAGTTTGTATAATGAATCTTTGCGTGTGCGTCACAACAACTGTATGAATCAATCAGTTCAAGGTCATTAATTTCAGTGACGGCGGGAGTAAAATGAAAATGTGTTTTTATTTTCACTCATCACCGGACAACCAATTAAAAATTAGAAAAAATGTTGGCTTTGTAAATACTCATGAAGTGACAATTTACTTTGTAAAATAATAATAGTTATTATTATTTACCACTGATCATGGTTATACAATTAAGATCAGAAATCTATTTTCATAAAATAATTTACCATAGCCTGCAATATTTTTGTATATATGATGTTGGCAACACGTTTCTTACTAAACCAGCTGTGATTTGACACTCGTGTGAGGTTATAATTATCTTGAAAGTTGAAAATATAGGCAAAAGTAGGTATAGCATCAGCAACACGCTGCAAAAAAGTTTTCAATAAGTATTGATAAGTATATTATTCTAGTTTTCCTCGTTTACCTCTTGAACGCCATTAACAGAAACTAAAGGGCCCATGTTCTCTTTTTCAACCGCGAAATATTTAAGTAAATTGGCAACAAGTCCCCTTGCTTGCGAATTTAACCTTTTTCCAGGCATTTTTAGGTTATAGTTCTTAAAAGAACTGATTTTATTTTCACTCTTGTAAGTCTCTGAGAAAAAGAACAATAAAAGGAAACAATTATATCCGCAATATACACTTAACAACTTGTCTAATAGCACCACAAATAAATCAAAAGAGAACGAAAAAAGCAAAAATACGACAACACTATACCACAAAACAAGATCTTTTGTGAACGCTACTGAATTAAACTGTCAGAGTAATATTGACAAGCGCTACGACTACTATTCATATAGACGTCTATTTTTAATTCTGTTTCAATTTATTCGATCGTATCGATCACGTGTCTTAGCGGCTCGATGACATACGTAACCACATAGCTTGCCTATATAATGCGTTTAGCAATCTCACGTATATCCTAGCTAATTTCATACACACGCAAAGATTCATTATACAAACTATATCCCCTTAACAGTAACAATCAGTACCACCTTCTTGTTGAGATAAATTTATTGTTAAATTTCGTAGGTACGTTTTCAACATGAAGTATATCCAGAAACAACCACACATGCATCGAGACAGGTTTTAATTATTTCTGAAGTAGAAATCCGAGATAGGTTAGAGTCTAGCCAAATAAATAAGTTCCTATACGAATATACTAGTCAAGCCAGGCCAAAGCAGTCTCATGCTAATATGGTATGTAATACAGATAACCGAGATAACTATTTAAATTTGGTAGTTATGGGTGTTATGAAATTTTAATGTGAACTTTTTTAGGTGGTCATAAAAGCGATTCACATTAGACCAGATCCTAAATTAAAGACCCAGGAATGTTGTTTAAAAATATCTTTGTTACCACTTAGACTCAATATTGACCAGGATGCGTTACTATTTCTGATCACTTTCTTCCATGAACTTGGGGCAGGCAATGGCTCGGCGACAGGTACGTAATTATATGTTCTATCGCCTGCAGGCAAATATATTTAAAAACTATTATTTCCTCTCAGGTGACAAACAAATTACTCATTCCAAGCATAACACTCCGACTCATCAGCCACCTGTCATGACAATAAGCCAGAAGAATGAAGATATGCTTAAACAACAAGCTCATAAAGTAGTCAATGAAAATCTGATAATGTTGATAGAAGAAAACAGGAATCAGCAAGAATCGATTGATTCTGTGGCTACTTCATCCTCTAGTGTCTCTGATAGTTCTCCGGTCTATTTTAGGTATAATGTTTGTAACTTCTTTTTCGTGCGACTATAAAATATTTTTTGTTTGCAGGAATGTAATATTTTCACCAGACGTGCCGATTCGACTGGACTATCATGGCAAACGTGTAGATATGACACACGGTTCCCTTCCGGGACTACTCATGGGCCTGGGCCAGCTGAATTGCTCAGAATTAAGACTGAAAAGTATAAGCTATCGTCATGGGCTTCTTGGTTTTGAAAAATTGATGATGTACTTGCTGCAAGAATGGTTGAGCGATATTAAGAAAAATCAGCTGCCCAGTCTGCTTGGCGGTGTAGGACCCATGTATTCATTACTTCAATTATGTAAGTAATTGTAAACTATAAAAGGGAGTTTTAAAATGAACACAGTGTATATACAATAACAAATTATATATTATAGTCCAAGGAGTAAGAGATTTATTTTGGCTTCCAATTGAGCAATATCAAAAAGACGGTAGAATTGTTAGAGGCCTACAACGTGGAGCGAACAGTTTTACGACATCAACAGCCATGGCTGCTCTCGAGTTAACCTCAAGAATAATTCATTTGATACAGGTACGTTGGACGAAACTTGAAATTACTTTTCTAATGCTATTGTAATAATTTCGTAGATAACAGCCGAAACTGCATATGACATGTTATCGCCTGGTCCTAGTGTAAGGAGAATTGCAAAATCAAAGGGACGAAGGAAAAGGTACCATCAGCCTCAGGACATTAGAGAAGGCATGACCAACGCCTATCGAGTTGTTAAAGAGGTTAGGAAAGTTATAATATTAAAGTTTGTTTTATGATCCTGTGCCGTTTCGTCCTATCTCTCTTGTATTCGAGAAATAGGTGAGAAGGAATTCTGCCTGCATTAACGTACTTCATAACTAAAGTTGGCGTAAATGTCGTTTAACACTTTTCACAGTACATTTGGCATGTTTTGACCGATTATTTGCTACGTTTTGAGGTTAAATCGTACCAAAATCATTTTTAAAATGCCATCGTGGTATCGGGGCAAAAGTGTTGGGCAAATAAGTTTAAGTAAGTAGATATTGAGAAATGTTGGTAATTTGTTTGCAGACATTTTCCTGTAGTTCACTTTTTTATGTATATTTTTAAGGGTATTGGTGACACTTCAGATGACATCCTGCAAGTCGTGTCTCGTGAAAAAGAGCAAAAGGGTTACAGCGGTGTAGTGGGAGTGGTGCTGCGGCAGATCCCCCCGACAATATTAAAACCGGTAATAATAGCGTCCGAAGCGACAAATAATGTTCTGGGTGGTATGAGAAGTCAGTTAGTGCCTGACGCCAGGAGAGAGGCTAATCAAAAATGGCGTAGTGATGACGGATAATTATTTTGTGATAAAACTCAACAGACTGCTGTTTGTGATTATTTTTTAAATTTATAAGGTTTATATAAGATAGATATTAGAAAAACATATACCTATTATATTTAATTATTGATATTTATCTAATAATTATTTTCTATTTTAAACTGCGCTTGTAAGGCGGGAAAGGTATTTTTTATACAAATGTCTATGCAGTGTTTTGAGTGAGAAAGGTATGTGCAAACGAACATTGCTGTGTCAGTATGCTGTGGTAAATAAGACCTCATTAAAAAAAATTATGCTGTTTTTTAATAACAAACTGTTTGAGAGCAAGTATTCCATAATTTTTTACTATTTTCCGCCGTCGGAAGATCTACCAATGTTTTCCCAGGTTTTAGAATTAATGGTGCCATTAAGCCAGCTATTTAGATAATTATGAGGACTATTAGACCAGGATCGATAATCATTGAAAACAAAAAAAATAATAGTAGGATGACATTAATAAATCTTACCTTGTATTGCCTAATATGAATCACTTATAACTAAAAGTCAAGAGACACACAACAATTCTCGAATACAGCTAGCTATCTAGTTAATAAATGTATGCGATGCCAGTGTACCTGCAAGAATATGCTCGTTGCGTGGGGCAACGGGGAAGTGGTCGCAATATCAGCATCTGCATATGATGACGTATGTTATCTTCTCTAACCGAATTCCCTTTACAATATGTTGTCAACTTTTTAGGAAGAAAATAACATTATTTTAATCTATAATAAGCTTCTTAGATACCACAGTATAAATCTAGTTTAGTAGGAGGTGAATCGTAACAATATATATGTGTGAGCATTGTCATATAATATATGACAATGGATACTTTATTTATATAACATTTTTTTATTATTTATTTTGGTAGATACAAAAGGGACACCTAATTGCATTGTGGAAGTATATTCATCCTCCTGTATAGAATTTAGCAAGAACTCAGGAGCAGGTCATGAATATTTTCATAATGCAAGTTATTGTGCATTTTTTTTCCAAAACGCCAATTTAGGTAATCCCAAAAAATTAATAAATAAATGTACTTGTAACAAATTACAAATGTTACAATAAAACAATGTTTTATTTTATTATGGCATTTTGGAAATGTGTATCCATTAATGAATGCATTGCAATATGCCTTATTGTATATACTCTATTACTTCTTACATTTTCTTTTCTAAATATAGTTATAATAATGTAACAGAAAATATATTGTTTGTTTTATTTTATGTCATTTACAATTTTTATAATTTTCTAGAAAATACTTGTTGGAATCCATTACAATTTAAAGAGATTGCTTAATTTTAAATGTTTCTGCCTTAATAATTAATTATTGTTTAAGTACAAAATAATTATAATCTACAAAACGTCCTCTGTCAAATTGCAAATTGACTAGCAAGAACTTACTAGAAACGCCGTTGGGGACGCTGGAGTAAAATTCGCAGGTCGCCTATAGGGTTAGCATCCCCATCGTCTGGGAGTGGAGATTTGCCCAAATCTTCATCATCATCTTCATCGCAATTTGGAATTAAATCTGCATCGATGTCCGACTCATCCAAGTCCAAATTCTCAGCTATATCTTGCAGCTCTCTCTGAGTTAGAAACCCTGTCAAACAAATAAAATATGTAAAATATTTACACCCCGTAAAAAATAGTTGTCATAAGATGGCCAGGGTAGTGATAGAGAATAGAGACCCAAGTCTGTGCCTCGGCAGTGCAAGCAAATCCTTTACCACTGGGCCAGTGGGCTATCAACGCTAGAGCCATAGATTAAAGAGGAATCTAGAGCAAATAATGTTCGATGAAGTATGAAGTCAGCTACAAATTGCCCCAGAGTTTCGCGTAGGCACAGAAGGACGCGAGACGCTCTTGAGTGCGGAGCTTAACGTATGTTTTGTGGTACGGAACCAAGCTTTTACTCTGTTCCTGGTTAATGTTTTTACCTAATACCACAGACACTAATAGGGACTTAAAGCAGAGCTTAAAAAATTGGTACGTATCGTATCGGCTTACGATACTGAGGAAAAATAAGTTAAAGCTGTTCTCTACGTATCCGTATCGTATCTTCACAGTATTCCTACTCCTACTCAACTATGTTCTGTGGTATCTTCAACAGCGAAATTTGTTGTGCTGTCGATTTCGAATATTTATTGTAATATGGAGGGTATTATCAATAATCCCCCCGAAAAATTATTACGTTATGTTCACTCGATACGATCACAGCACAGAAATAAAACTTTTCTGTGGATACGATACGAATATAGTTAAGATACGGAAGCCGTAACGATACGAAGCTCGTATCGTATCTGAACCGCCGTATCGGTTCTGCACATGCGCAGTTCGATACGGATACGAATGAAATTTGTGGCATGCTTTAAGTCCCTATTACCTCTCTCTAATCTATGGCTAAAACTCATTTATTTCCTTTTGGTGTGTCGTGGTAAAATCCCTGTGATGTTTTGTGACCATAGATAAATATATGTCACTTGATGGTTATTTTTTATTATTTCTGATTAAATATAAATATTAATTAATCGATTAGTGGAGAAAACACCAACTTTCTCAAAATCGTTACTAGTATGCAGGCGGGCTAGTGACTCCACAGGTATAGATAATTTCTAGATATTTGTTGACTACTAGTTTTTTTACCTACTCTACTGTATTTCATATTTAAATATAAATAACTTTCAGTTACCAACAGAATCGGAAGACCAATCCATCAAAAAACCTCTCTTTTCTGCGCTTGTTATGGAGAGCAAAATGTTTCCAGAGTTTGAAAATGATGACAGTCCGGTTCATATCGCCTGTACACAAGAGGGATCTGGCAATGTTGATGTTGTGTGGGACTGGAATTCGCCACAAGCTAAACAAGGCAAAAGAAGAATAAAAAAGAACCTCTTAATAAAACAATCACCAAAAACCACTTTAAAGAGACACCCATCTAATAACCGGTTACAAAATTTTGAGAAACTTCGAGAGGAGCTGTTATCTTTAAAAGAGGCTATTTCCGTCCCAGACCATGAGGAGAGTTTAATACTATCACCCTTAGAGGAAGCAGAATATAAAGATATAAGCAATATTCAAAACACAAGTAGTAAATTGTCATTTGTACAAGAAAATGATATGGAAGATTTGTTTAATGATTCAGCAGATGAACAATTGATCTTACTTACTCAGATAATAGAAAACATAAATAGTGAAGAACAACCAAAAGTGCCAGTGCCTGAACACACCAGTCCGAATTTGGAAACAAAATATCCCATAACTGAAGAAGTACCAACTATGAAATCATCACATGAATTGGAAACTGCAAACGTGATGCAACTTGCTGATGGTGTAAAAGACTCAAATATCAAAAAATTTGCACCGGCTACCTTACATACAAAACTGGATCATATTGAGGGTACAGAAATTATAAAACAAAATAATATTAGTAACATTGCACGAAACAATAAAAAGTTTCCTAGATCAGGATCAGAAAATGAGTGTGCTACTTATAATAGACAAACAAATCCAGGAAAGGTGGAATTTCATCGGACGCAAAGTTTTGAAATTACTATGAATGTGGAACACACAAAAGGTGAGTGATTTAGGTTACCTATTTAATCTGGAAGTTCAGCCGTATGGTCAATTCTTGGTGCGTGTAAACAGAGTTTGACAAAATTATATTCAAATAGTATTCCGACTGGTACTACTACTAGTCTCACTGGTACAATTTCTATTGGTGTTCCAGTTAAAAAAAATAAATAATATTTGTATAATTTTTTAGATATGTTGCCGGAAAGTAAATTACATGAAATTGAAAGAAATAGGAGAGAAGCTTTAGCAAGATTGGAATTAAAACGGAAGTTAGAATATAGTGAATGTAAGTTTTTCAAATAACTACGTAGTAGTTCCACTTTAGATTGCTGTTTTTTAGCACCTACCAAGTGTACAGCAGAAGAAATAGAACGGAAAAGGTTAGCAGCTGTGGCTAAACGAGAAACAAAAAGACAGCAGGATCTTATTATTAAACGTAACCGTCAAGAAGCTTTGAAACGATTGGAACTGAATAGAAAAAAAAATGCTACAATAGTAAAAAGTTCACTAAGTAAAATACTGTGAGTGTTAAATGTGATTATAATTATTGTTGCAAGATAAAGTGTAAGAACTTTATAAAAGTGATTTTGTATTTCAAATGCTTTTATTGAAAATATCTGTTATTTTTTGTTTCATTACAATTTTTTAAATTTATAATGTATATTGTGGAATGTTTTATTTCCACAAAATATATTATAATATACAGAAAGAAATTGTATTCTCATATCGTTATTGTGTTAAAGTGAACATTTTTTTAAATAATGGTCCCGTATTTAAATTCCTCTTGCCAGTTATATTTGATAGCAGTTATATCTACAACAACAAAATAAAAACACACTTTTTGTTTATATCACATTTTATTTGCATTTAGACAACGTAATGTTGTGGACACTTGGCAGCAACAATAAAGCACAAATAGTAGAATGGCGTTGTTGCGAGGCTCATCTAAAAATAGAAAAACAAAAGTAATGTGTAGAGCCTGTGAATTTATTAATTTGATATGTCAAAAGTGACTTCCTGTTAAATGTATTTCCATTTCATATTTTAAACCATGGTGAAGCTTACGGATGCAGAATAGACACTCATCGTAAATTATTTTCATGCTGGGTGCTCTTTAAGTGCTATTGCCAACCTTTTCCAAGTTGGCAAAAGTCGCATAGTCTATATGCATGTTGTAGACAACCAAAAAATTAAATATAATGTTGTCCATATATTTTTGCGGAGTTGTCAACCACTCGGTTAAAACAAAAATATCATACCTGTAAGAATCCTGCTAACGAAGATATTTCCAATTTCTGTACCAGCAAAAAAATAAAAATTAGATACAGCAGACATAACTAAAAGCGGTGTAGCCAAAATACACTTTACTCTTCTTATCCAATAAACGGATAGCCAATCTCTATTATCTTTATTCTCTAAATATTTTTTATTGGCGATATTACAGACATATTCGATGGTTATGCCAAAATAATTTATCACTGTCCAAATTAGTATATAATTTTCGGGTCCATGCCAAAGATATACAAACATAAAGCATAGAAAACTAGATAGCAACTTATAGCCGTATATATTTGTTATTGGAACATAAATATGCCTGAAAATGTATAAATTGTATAAAAATGTATCCACGATTTATTTAGAATTACCTCAGCAAAAATGTATATAAACCAGGGTCGAAATACTTCCACATGTCTGAATATAAATGTATTCTACCAATACAACGCGGTAAATGAGGCACATTAACGTTTTCGTATGAGGCTAAACTTGTACTCAAACCATATAATACCACATATTTGATCTGAAAATACTGACCCATGGCATATCCATATCCATGAAGACTCCAACTATTAAGAGATTTCACCAACTGCAACCGAAATATTAAAGGAGCTTTTAATGGTTTAAAGTTATTAATGCACTAAACCATTAAAAGAGATAGTGACTCGTACCCGCTGTCTTCGTCTTAGCCATTGAAACGCTGTTTGAAGCACTATCATGTTTAAAGGTCTCTATTATAACAACAATTGAATTTGTGAAATATATACTGATCTTACCTTTGACTGAAATGACGTTGAATTCACATATACATAATGTAAACTTAAATTTCCAAATAGAAACCAAAATAAACATCTGGATATATTTATGGCCAGTTTTTTCAATCGTTTTTGAAGTGTGGTAGTGTGTCTAGTCTTATGAATATTTGCAAAATCTTTATATAATATAAATGGACCTGTGTACATGGTAGGAGGGTATAAACAATATGAAAGAAAATCCATGAATTCTCTTGATTGTTGTTCCAAATAATAACTTGTACATCGTAGGTTCAACCAAAATAAACTTAAAATTTGAATATACAGCTGGCTCTCATCAACATTTAAATATTTTAACATAAAATCCTCGTTGGCACTAATACTTTTGAAATATGTTATTAAAAACAAACATGTACCCGTACAACACCAGACACTATTTGTGTTTTTTGATTTATGGCAAATGAAGTAAAAAATCGTGGGCTGCAAGAGCGTAAGTAGAACAGAAATATATCCAGCTTGAATTAGCGCATAGCTTAATGAGAAACCTATCTGCCAAAACTGCAAAACCTGAAAATGGAATAACATCATTAGCATTTGAAATATTCTGCATACAAAAGTTAAACGAATTTCTTGTATGGGCCAGTTTTGATCTACACCATTTAAAAATTGCCATACCTCAACAACTAACGAGAGATTATGGATTACTTCTGAAATGCATATGTAAATTAAAAGCCAAGGGTAAAAGTTATTTAGTAAATAATATATAGTTTCCCATTCAAAGTCTGCTTTATCTCGCCTACTTGAAAGGTAATGGAATCCAGGCGTAAAATCATTATAATGATCTTCATAACTCTGAAAATCTGAAATAGTAATATAATAGATTTATATGATGCAGGATAACAATAATAATTGTGTACCGACAAGAAAAACTGCTTGTACTAAAACAGTACAGTGAATAAATTACTGCTATTATCCATACTAAAAAATAAATAGTCTTTTCTACTTGGGAAATTTTGTAAGCTAAATTCATAATTCATTTTAAAACTTAAAATTTTGAAAATATAACAAAAAACTTAAAATTAATATTTGAACTGAAAACAAATTTGTTGGTTAAGTATACAAAATACACATGTCAAGATTGTCAAGAAGCTGGTGTTGTTGCATTGTTGTTGACAAGTGTATGGTCTCTGGTTGGTGGTTGACAACGCGCAGCGATTATAGACTAACGCGTAGCCACAGAAGTAGGCGCAACCCAAAGAAAACAGATACCCTTTTTCTATGGGCGCAACCACGGGGCACCGAAAACAAACCTGAAATCATATGCATAGATCACGGCAACTGGTGGTCCTACTTTGAATTACTCATGGCACAGAGTACAGCACTACTCTATGCCGAGCCGATGGCTAATACTATAGAACTAACTCTTCCCTGCTAACACCTCTTTTGTGTGTCTGTGACTAAAAAATATTAAAAGATGAAGAAATGTCAAATATTTTGGTTATGTTACATGTTTAGAAAGACGTTGTCGTGTTTACGATTTCTGATATTTACACAGCTTTCCTCATAAGCTGTGATATTTACTTTCTATTTCTACGTTTGTGCAATTTAATAATACCACAGCAAGAGAAATTCGTCATGAATACATAAGAAAAATTATGTGATTTTTGTTCAAAATGATTGAGGTGGCAGCAAAACTTCCCCATGGTCACGTTTTTCTTTCCGGCGAAGTTGTAGAATGCAGTATTACATTTACTCATCCCCCATCACCTTCCCATAAGGTTTCTCAAAGTAATACCGATACCTTCGAGAGTTTGGCTTGGGCTTCTGCTCAAATACACTGCCAGTGTTTTACAGACGCTAAAATAGGCAAAGATAAGGAACATTTGTATCAATCTACCTTTGCTGATACTGCATTAAGTGTTTCCGTAGCTGACAATGGAAGAGTAGAAATAGCCACGAAGCCTAAAATATTGTTTTGTGACTTAAGACTTTCTCCAGGGCAAACCAAAACATGTAAGCAAATAATTGTCTTATGGTGTAGAGATAGAAATGTACTTTTATGATTTGCAGATATTTACCGTGAAAAAATACCAAGTGACTCACCGCCTTCATATAGAGGGCAATTAGTCAAGTATTCGTATAAAATTACCATTGGAACTCAAAGAGTTAACAGCCCTGTGAAATTATTGAGAGTTCCCATAAGGGTTTTACCGCTTTGTGAAGCATTTCTGAGTGAAGCTGTTGCACTGTGTAATGAAACTACCGAAGAACTCACACCAGCTAATCCATTTCTTGAAGTACGGCAAAAAGAGAGGCCATTAGATTTAGCTCTACAGACTTTGCAGGTATTTACTCTTTTTATTTTAATAGATGTATATTATTATATTATATTATTTTAGAATATCACCGCTAGACGTAACCCCAATTTTTATATGATAACTAACATGTGGGGAAAAGTGGCACGGTTTTGCTTATTTAAACCTTCTTACAAATTGGGAGAAGACATAATAGGAACATTTGACTTTACCGTCGCTACGGTAAATTGTATGCAAGTATCTGTGTCCCTTCAGTGCGAAGAAGAAACTACTATAGATATTAATAATGAAGCCTCGAAACAAGTGAGAATCATCACATTCAGTAAACATCACGAAGTGTGCTTAGGCTACAAATATACCCAGTTAATTTTACCCATTCCATTATACGTAACTCCAGTCTTTAGCACTCAACTGGGTAAGTTCTGTTTTATACGATATGACAGCATTATGACAGTGATTTTTGTATTTTTAAGTGAGTTTAAAATGGCGTCTACATTTTGAGTTTGTGACAAGTGCTCATAAAGGTCTATCAACACCTGACGTAACAGATTCCGACTGGTTAGCGCCGTCTGAGGTTCCAATTGAAACTATGGTGTGGAGCTTACCGATTCGGCTATATTCAACTACCCCTATTCATGTGGCACAGGGAGTACAAACAAATACTGTTCATAGACTTACTATTCGTTAATATATTTAAGCAAATTATATCTTTTAATTTATACCCCTATTCATTTCTAAGTAATACTTAACACTTTGTGTAACTCAATAAAATATTCTACTGGTGTTTTCCTACAAAACATACTTTGATTTCATATTTAAGTTCATTTCCTGATGAATGATGATTACATTGCCTTAATCATAATATATACTTTATTACTTCTACTCAGCTTACGAGCTTAATGATATAGATATGGTATTAGTACTATTAAATTAATGGATGGTGCATTATGGCTTATGATCAAATTAATGTTTGTAATGAGATAATAGTATTTAGAGGTAAAGTATTCATAAAGCTTTGGAATGGCGACGACCATTTCAATACCTCAAAAATCTTACGAAAAATTAAGATCATATTTGAGAATCAGCATTATATCTCTTTTATGCTTTAATATATTGTGTTTCCTCATAGCAAACATTTTTTCAATTAAATTAATACATAGTGAAAAGTAAGTTTTTTTTCAAAATTTATCAAAGCAGATATAATGAAAATTACATTTTTTTCAGGAACAGTTTTCTATCTAGAGTATCACACTGGTGTCAAATTTATTTAATACCAAATCTCATCAATTATATCTGCATCATTATTTTGGTACAATTTCGTCTTGTATTTAAATTAATTGTACATATATTTCAACTAAATCGTTCTTTAGTGAATAACATACCAAACCAAAAATATTTATTAGTAAAAACTTATGTATTTTTCTTACTACTTTCCTCGATGCTAGTAATAATTGTGGAAATTATTACACACGGCTTAAATTTTTTCTATTTGTGGTGTTTGTACATGCCAAGTGTTTTTGTTAATGTTTATATGGTAGTAAATACTTTAATAATAGAAATGTGTACTATACAGTTTGCATACATAAATAATAATTTAAAAAATATTCTTAACACGGGGCTTAAGGACAAAATCTGCAAGGTGCTGAATAATGTTCCTCATAGCAACAGTAATGTTGCCAACATTCACGAGAACTTCATAATGTACAATAAAATATATAACATCGTAAAGAATATAAATTATGTGAGTGGTTCTGGATTTGTAATGTACTTCTTCACTGGAGTGATAATGATACAATCTGTTCTCTATATTTATTTAGTAAACTATGTAGATATAAATTATCGTGAACCGTTCAATCACAATCTTTCTACGGAATATTGTACTGTAATATTTCTTGCCGGTATACTATTGCTGACTTACTCGTCACATTATCTACAAGAGGAAGCTGAAAATGCTGGTAGAATTATCCACAAATTTGATAATTTGTATCCAAATATAAATGATCAAGTAAGTATAAAATATACTAAAACACATCTCGTTTAAGCTTGCCCACATTATCGAACTGGCCCTTAAGTCATACTCTGACATGTCCACATTACATTGAGCTGTAATTCCGTAAAACCTAATCACACAAAGTGAAACTGGGATCAGCATCAGATAAAGTTTTATACACTCGTCGATACGAGCTGAGCCTCAAAGGTATTCACGGATTCTAAAAGAACTAGGAGATAGCAAGGTTCCCATGGCACTTGGGAAAAGGTTGGGCCGGTTGACAAAGAATTACCCAAGCCCAGTACAGCTTGATAATGCAGTCATTTATATTGCCCTCTAAATATCATTCACATTTTAATTTTGCTTAATGTTTTGACAGATAATATTATATGGTTTGCAATTGTTGCATCAAAAAGTGGAAATTACAGCAGGTGGTCTGTTTGTAATAGATTTGAGTGTTTTGGGAGAGGTATTGAATACATTTATTGAGTCTAATAATTTTAAAATTTATCTTTTTCAGATTGTACTTATGTGTATTATATACATCTCAGTGTTCATACAAATTGAAAATTACTAGAACCGTATAGAAGCTTGTAACCTTTCCGAATTGTCAGTTTTGGTTGAATGGTTGCCTCTATTCTTATAGAACCTGAAAGACCCACCCCCTTGAAATAGAGCTCCGGGTTGGAGACTGGCATGCTTCAAGCTATAGTATATTTTAGAAATCAAATCTGACTAAAAATGAAGTTATTTAAATATACAACATATGGTGACATAACATGTTTTGTTTTATTGGTGCTTCCTGTTATACTTATCCTGACACGTTTTTTTTAATTTTTAGATTTTATGCCGAAAAAGATCTATTTCTTTGTACAAATAATATGAAATTTAAAAAGCTCATTTGCCTCTATTAAATAAGCAAATTTCAATGACTTTTGAACAAAAGATTCATATCCATTAATTTGTTTAAAAACATATCTGTTAAGTTAAAAATTTGTCGATTTTAAAAATTACTTGTAAACATTGTTAGACAAAATTTATTGAATGCGGTTCTGTCGTCTTATTATGGCCAAGCCGCGCCTGACTTTGTATCCTGAGAAGATGGCCAAAGGTTGCCCTTGTTGTAACATCGAAATATGAGACAAAAATTTTCAAAGGATACCATTAAAAGTAGTGAGGAATGAAGCTTTTGACCTAATAATAGCAATATTAGAACTGTGCCTGAAAAAAAGTAAATCCGAGCCACAACAACGTCCGTAGAAAGTGCTTGCTTTATTTGAATCGGATATGGCAGTTTGAGGTCACATGCTTGCTAGGTCTGCAGGCGCGATAGATCAACCGTACTCTGTACTGTACAGCGTTAGGTTTATTCCGTGACGTTCTCGTTAGAACGAAGTCTGCATATTATTCACAGTATTATCTAGTAGTGCCTTTATTATTTAGAACGTCAAATATAGTTTGCGTATTGTTTGTTGTCAAATATGGAAGAGGGTTTCCAGGAAGGAGATTCACATAATTTGCCGAACGTAGACGTGAGTGATTATGGTATCCGATTTTCTCGCGTCAAATACCGACTTCCAGCCCCAATCCAGTGGTGTGAAAGCTAGTCGGCATTAGAGGTGGGTAGTTCGTGAACGAACTAGTACAATTGAACTATTCACCTCACTGAATGAAATGAATTGGTCCTTGGTGCCGGAAAGGATCATTCACCGCGAACTAAAACCAGATCTCTGACTAAAACAATGTAATACGAAACCCGAAACCGATTCTTGAATTCAGTTAAACTGACTGAAATCACATCGGCATTCAGTCAGATCGGTACTTGAAAGTCAAGAAATAGCTACTTTTTTACGTGTTATATATATTTTGCAGTAGGTATATTTAAATATTTATTAATTTATTATTTTTTTTTAATATTAACTTTAAATGGTTATATTTTTATTTTCTATATTTGTGCGTGTTACACGAATTACACGTACCTACAGAAATATATGTTTGGTTGCTGGTTGCTGAAATAAATACTTCTATTTCCTTGTTTTTTATTTTCTATTCCTAATAATATAGTAGTCAAAGGCCAGTATCTACATCTGTGGTACCTACGTGTTTTATTTCAGTATTCAGTGCATATTTCTTTTGCATTACCTACTCCCTCCCGACACGCCGATATTACGTAGGTACCGACCGACTAATGGCAGTCCCAGAAACATTAACAGATCACTGACTAACTGAATTAAAAGAATCATTCAATTGAATGATTCACCTAGGTGAATGAGACCGAAGGAATTAATTCGGCAAAATGAATTAGAATTCCCATCTCTAGTCGGCATAATAACTATCGGCACAAATAACCGGCCCGTCATAGCTCATAATAGTCACTACGCGCAACTGCGTGTAGCAACGGTGTAGCCTACGGGTGTAATTGAATGGAATTTAAAAATGCGCGGCAAGCATATATTTTTCTTGCTCCCTACCATGAAAGTGCACGCTTTCGTGTCCTATCGTCCCCGAAACAGCGTCTTTTGTGGCCGCTCTGAACCTGAACGGACTGTGGATTTTTGTGGCCGCCGACGAATACCAAAAGTCGGGCGGGCATAAAACTGTTTTTATTTGTAACTTAATAACAATCATAGCGGGAATGCAGTCGCGTGCACTTTTAGGCTGGGAACAAGTGTAGTCACAAAACAGACATTAACTGCGTTAATTGCGAACAACGAATAAATTGACACGAATCAGTCATAAAATTGCGCAAATTCAGATAAAAAGGCGAGTAAACAAACGTAAACAAGATGGCGGACCGTGAACGACAAGTGACAGTTAGGTGTTCGATTCTGGGGCGAGCGCAGCGCCACCTCGGTACACGTTGTCTTAGTGTGGAACAGAGATACACTTACGGGGACATCTGCAAGAGGGACAAGCGAGACAAATACAATGAAAGCGAACCCTTTTGCGGATGGACTTGCGCGTCTATTTGTTGTCTCTGACTAACCTTACTATAACCACCACAGCATAAGTAATTTATGCTGTGCTATAACATCCGGTCTGACGCATACAGCTGGCATGTGATGTCATCCGCCTAGTCTCGCTCGCGGGAGCATTTTTCTAGCCTCGCTCGCGGGAGCATTTTTCTAGCCTCGCTGCGTTGGGGTAATTGCTATTACCAATAACGCAGAAAGTAAACAACTATAATTTTTAACTTTATATGGGTTTATGATATCCATAGATCTATCATTTTCAGTTGAAAGCAAAATTTTGTGGACAGATCTATTGCCGCAATGGGAGATCGGGGCAATATAATTTTTCTTACAGCAAGCTAAAATCGTCACTATAAAAGCGCTTTCATTCAACAAGTTATGTTTTGATAGAATACTAATAACTAATCAATTTTAACGCAAAAGCTATCAAAATAATACACTAAATTAAAGAATAACTCTATTACTTCTATTTCAAGAATGATTGTTGACCCCACTTTACCAGGAAACGGGGTCGGCGGCTCCTTTTATCGATATAATGAGGGTTTTTTGCTTGGGTTTTGTCTCAGATTTCGATGTTACAAACTATACATAAACCTACATATTTCTAATTTTTCTTGTATATTACATTCAATATTTTTATATCTCTCTTTCTTTTGTATGTATATTGTATATCTACTATTTCTAAAAGCCTAATAGGGTTCGTCTCGTATCTATTGTAATCAATAAATAGCTTCTCTCCGTACAGCTAAATTAGCATAGATGTTTTAAAATGAAACCTAATTTATTTAAAGTAATAATTTTATTAAAAATATTAGGTACAGTTAAGTAACTATAACCACATAAAACCAAATGTGTAGAAGTAACGAATATAACAACATTAAATATCAATGAAATAAAAATAACACAGCTATCACATTAGCTGTTACCATACAACAAACACTCAAGTTAGTGTTCATAAATAATGTGAGTCACTTGTACCTGTGTTGTGCTTATTATTATAATAGAGCATAGTATGAGCACGAAGACTTTCTTATTTATTTTAGAAGCCTATATCAGGCATATGGCAAAATATTTTCTTATAATACTTAAGCACATATGTTACAAATGACTCTTTTAAATTTATATTTTATTATGTTTAAGGATTTTTATTATTAAAAGGGACGGGTATTTCCGTGGTCCATAGGCTCGGAAAAGGACAAATAATAATTAGTATTATTATCTTATGGACTTAGAACCAACGGAAAAAGACGAACATGATACTTTTTCACCATAACTATAGGAAATGAAGCAGCTTTAAATCTTACCTGTAAATTCCCTTTTGTTCAGAGTCGGATGGTACAGATGATTTTTATTAATATTCCTAGGTAAAGAGCTGCCCTTTTCCTATATTATTTTTTTTTGCTACACCTTAATTAGTAAATCTATATTATTTTCAACAATTATACTGCAAGACAGTTAAATGATAAATAGTAAACCCAATTTTTTGTTTTTCCTTCCGTCAATTTTAACAGCTTAATTTTACCCTTCTATTTAGTTGTTTTTTTAAGAATTCTAGTATCAAATAATCAGAAACAAATAATTAAATTTCTAAACATCACACATTTATATTATTACACATGCTATCACTAATAAATATTGTTTATTAATAAATATTTTGAGTTAATAATTCTTGTTAGTTGCCTAATAGGTATAATATTTCTAAGGTTAACAATAATGTAATAAAACACTACTATTATCTCTGATTTCAAATATCCTAATATAAAAATATACAGAAAGAAACGTTCTAAATAATTTTTGGCAATTAATATTAGTAGTATTCTGATTCCCAAGATTAAAATAACCACTAAATTTTTAGATTGTAAATTGTTCTGAATATAAGTACCTACACCTGGTAGCTGGTTTAATAGCTCTGTAAAGAAACAGCGCCCAAAAATATCGCGTGCGACAAAAGAGCGCCTCGACAAAGATAACAAAGCGATGCTTTAAAATAGCGACTTGTTATTTAGACCAGGGCTGAAACCTTTGAATATGGTAAAAAGTGAAAAAAAAGTAATAGTAGAATGAAACCCATTGGAAAAGGAAGAGAATATAACAAAAATGAAAGGAAAAATAATACGGGCGATCTGAGGTCGGGATGTGGAAGAGGGTGAGTTTTTAAGGGTAAAAAATCTCGATTTCCGGCAAAACTACAAATCCTATGGAAAAAAGTTAAATGGTAAAGTTGTAGGTAATAAAAAGATCTACAATTTTTGTATTAACACTTTTTTCACATAATCTCAAAGTTTATATGAAAAATTCAAATAAGTTTTTGGATTATCTTTTACAAAAAAAAAAAATTTTTTAAGAAATTTGGTGAAAACACCTTTTTATGTTTTATGTTTCATCAGTGGCGTGTCGTGGGGTTAAGTTGAGAGGGGCGCACCAGGGGGATGGCTAAGGTCAGCGATATAAAAATAAAGAGCGCCACAGGCGAAAATTTTTGCACATGTCAAGGTCAAACGCCTTAGATAAAAAGTAGAAAATTAACCCTATAGAAAATAACTCGTTAAAATGGGGGTTTCCTAGAGGAAATTTGCCGATTTATTGTAAAATTTCAAAACAAAAAAAAATGCTCGTTTTAAACAAAAATTCGCCTGCATTAAAATTAAGGTAGGTGGATTTTTGTTTAAAAAACAAAATTCCACCTACTTTAAAATTTAAGTTTGCCAAAATGAAGCTGGGACAGCGGTATAGTTTATATAATGTCAAAAAAATCACTTCACTAAGTAGGTAGTCACTGTTACACTGTTTAGAAGTAGGAAAAAAAAGAAAAAAAGTGTCAGCGATCGAAGCCGCACGTCGCACATGAGCTGCGCCCCAATTGCTCTTATGGAATCGGATATTATCGGGAACGTTCGACAGGAATGTATACTGTGCTAATGGAGACCGCAGTTTTGAAATTTAGAAATTTTAACTACTTATATAAATAATAATACTGAAATGAATAGTAATACAAATACAGTAATAATAAATATTTAAATAAACATTTAAATGGTGTGAAATTCCTACGAGGGGCGCGCGCCCGAGCGGCCTTATACAGCAACCGCCACTGCCTTTCATTTTTGTTGTATTCTCTTCCTTTTCCAAGGAATTTAATCCTACTATTATTTTTTTTTGGTTTCAAAAATTATCGACCCTGGTCTATTTGTCAGTTAAACGTAAATAATTCTTAAGATTGTAGATAAGTTTAATGAACTTAGTAGGTATGTTAGTAATCTTAGGAACTAAATGCATCGTTAAATCTAAGACATTCATGTCATATAATTCATCAGTATGTTGAGGAAAACGATAATATTTCTATATAAAAGACTTATGTCCTAAATATAAATTAGTATATTGCATAATACGTCTATCCCAAATTTATAAGAAATGAAAATGATCCATTTGGAGACTATGGGTTAAAATCAGCTGTGTAAAAGTCATTAATAAATATTCTGTAGAATTCATGTTTGTAGGAAAATTTTAAGTAGATATCAATAACATGGAATCCTTTTTCTGTTAACTAACATGGAAGAAAAATATACCCAAGTGTTTTTTAGGACTATACCAATACACCGAAGACTGTTTTCATTGCACAGAAATGTTTAAGGCCAGAACATTTACTAATTTATTAAGTCTTAAAACCATGGTGTAAGGAAGAATATTTCCATAATCAATCTTAACTATATCAAGAAGCATCAGATCTCCGCATTTATTCAGAACCTTATCAATCAAGGCAAAAACTTTATCACAATTCACGACGCAATTTTCAACGAACAGAAAATAGTGCAATCATAAAGTTCATCAATAACAAGCATACCTTATTTTTCACCAATCACCAGTGATTAAATGCAGTCGCCCAAAAACATTCTACAACTTAAAGAATGTCGTAATAAATGCAATGGCATAGACAATGGGTCCCGACCTTGGCTAGAACATATCACGGTTTGACCTACCCGGTCGCTGAAAGTTTCGGTTGTTCGGCCGACGTGCGTTTCTAATTTCCCTGTCCACCTCCACTTCTTCCAAACGCTGCGTCAGGGACAACTTCTGCTGTACGGCAAGTCGAAGGAGTTGATTTAACGTTTTCTTTTCGTCTTCAGCTGCGGTCAGTTGCTGTTGCAATTCATCTACTTGCGTGACATACTCTTCACACCTGGCCGCAAACATCGCTCTCAAGCCTATAACAAAAATTTAGAGTTATAGCAATTTTTGTTTCTTAATAAATAATAAAACGCAAAAATTAAATGACAACTGTCCAGAGAAACTTTTAAATAATGCAACAGTACTGTCAAAATCTATATGAAAATCGGTAAATAGTTCTTTTGTTTTACACAGCCCTCCTGAATCAAAGTTCTGTTTAAACATCATTTTTATTGTTTTGTGACAGTGCAAGTGAACATTCAGTCGCCGACACCTCATAAACTATTAGGTTTAGGCAGGAGACAGCAGAAACAAAAAATATCCACAAAAGTAAGTAGGTAGAATGCAAATTTAATATTCAATACACGGTGTTCCATTAAAAATATTGAAGTAATTTGAGCCTGAAAATCACTTTTCGTAGTACTTCCGGTACAACCGGAAATGAAAATTTCAATACTTTATCCAACGTAACTCCCCAAAAAACTTAAATAACCATAACAGATTTGTCCCTACATACATTTGTTTTATGTGAAAATTAAGTAATTTATCATTGATATAACATTTTCAACCGCCATTTTCTCGAAAACTGTCAAAGATAGATATAGGTTATGCTACATGTTTTGGACCTAGAATTTTCTGGGCAATCTAAATGTCTAATAATATATAGGGTGATCCATTAAAAATAACAAAGTTCATACTGTTTCCGGTTAAACCAGAAATGGCAATCAGATCTTGACGCAATCAACGGCCCAAAATTTTAAATCGATATATTTTTTCACAAGGAAATTATAGTCTGGCTAGTAATATCGTAGGCACCCGGTATACGCTTTTCTTAAACTATGGCAAAACTGCCACTTACTTGAAAAGGTAGCCGCATCTTCCTTAAGTAATCGCAGTTCGTTTCTAAGCTTCATCATGGTCTCGGAGACGATTGTTTTCTCGTTCTCGTATTTCCCCTTGAGATTTGTAAGTGCGACCTCCGCTGTATTCTTATTAGATTTAAGGACGGTTCTCAGAGTGGCGATTTGTTCTCTCTTTGTAGACAATAAACTCTTCAATCTAATAACTTGTTCTTGCAGTTCCTGAATCTCTGATTCGCTGTTCTCATCTTTAAGGGCTACAAATTAAAACGATTAAATTGATTAGCTACATGGTAAATTACGCAGAACCTTACATTCATAAGACCCATCGGATTTGTCTCTTTTAACTTTAGAAAGTTCAATAGTACTCTCAATAGCGTTTCGGAGATGTTTAATCTGATCCACTATGGTGCACACATTCCTGGCTAATATCGCAGCATCATTCAAAGTCTCCAAATCATGTAGAGGGATGTCGCTCTTTACGCGGCTTCTTAGCAGCTCTATTTTACTCATTTGACCAATTGGTGGAGCAGTTTCAGCCACTAGAACAAAAAAATCAAAGTTCATTGGAGACCATAATAAAAGATATAGAAAATAAAATGAAAATAGGTGCTTACTTGGTGTCATGCCCTCTTTTTCATGATCCAAAACCACCCTCGTTGGTGTCTGGCCGTTGACAGTACATACATGATGGTATAATTGAGCCAATTCTTCTGTGACCGTTTGCAAGTTGTTTTGAGTTTCATCTAGAGAAGCACCCGCTTCCCCAGCGAATTCTCTCAACAGTTTCAAATCCCCCTCAAGATCCATACTTTTCTGCTCAGTATCCAACAGTTTGTTCTTCAAATTGGTTATTTCTGTCCTTAACTGTAAAGTGGCATCCGATACATTAGTTAACTTTTCAAGTTCTCTTATATCACGCTTGAGCTGGTCAACTTCCTTAGAGGATAATTTGAACCACTGCTGATATTGATTGACTACTTTGGCGACTTCTTCTGTGGGCTTGGCCAAGCTCTTGTCCACATTTTGCGATAAATGTTGCAGCGAGTCAACATGCGCCGCCAGCTGGGTAAGGCGAGCTACAAAGACTTGAAGTTCACCCTGGCTCTTCTCAACCATACCTTGATTTTCCCGCAAGCTTTGCGATAGCGATATTTTCTCTCTTTCTAAGTTTTCTAGCTGCTTCTCGAGTTTTCTAAGTTCATTTAAGTGAACCTCCGAGAATAAGTCCACTTGCTTACCGTCTGGGGAGGCCAATTCTGAAGCTGTTCCACTACATAGACTCGCCTCAATATGTTTCAGTCCAGGAATATCGTCTTCGCAATCACTTCCTAGATTTGTTTCTTCGGTAAGACCGCGAATACTATAAGCTAAGTTATTAATATTATAGAAAGACTCTCTGTTGATTTGTTGGTCCAATTCTTTTTTTAGGGCATATTTAGCTTCTCTTTCACTCTGAAGGGATTCTAATGCTTCTTCCATGTGCTTTTCTGCAATTTTTTTCAAATTTGTTAGCTCCTCCACTTGTAAATTTAATAATTCCATCTCCTCGTGTAGCCGCCTTATTTCATGTTTCAGGCTCTCAAATTCAACTTGAGAGCTTTTCAAGGCAGACACTTGTTTCTGCAAGGCAATGTTTTCTTCTTCTAACTCCGAGTAATCCGTTATCAGGCGGTTCTCTCGGAACTTCACCTCGCGGAGCTCTGCTCGGAGCTTTTTACATTCCATCCCCCTATCATCCTTATCTTTGCCCATATCGTTATTTTCTTGTAGCATTCGGTCTCTTTCAGCTGTAACACGTTCCAATTCATGCCGACACTGTTTAATTTCATTTTCCAACTCCACTATCTGAACATGCAGTGATGTCTCTCTAGCTGCAGATTCACTGATAAGTGATTCTTCTGTTTCTATACCGGTTTTCGTCGTTACTTTATGACTAGATTGAAATTTAGTAAGTGCCTGAAATTATACAATATTTATTTTAAAACTTATGATAACATAAAACGAATGATACTTATAAAAAAGGTACATCACTCACTAGTTTCTACACAAATTGCATGAAGCATTGAACGATCACCTATTAACCAAGCAACCGTAAGAAAAATTGAAAAAACACTTTCAAAAAATGTATGACTGCTGGCATAATTATGAATGACTTCATTTGAGACTTCATTACTCAAAAACAAAAATCTGTTGAACAAATGTCAAATAAGATATAGAAAGATTACCATTATCAAAAGAAATTGAAAGTCTGAGGCTTTTTAAAAAGGACGGTTAGGTATTTCAGAAAATCAAATTCATTGCAACCTTTACTATTTTACATTGAAAGAATAGGGATGAGTGTCTTCCCCAGCCTGAAATACCTTCTTGCTGCTTGAATTGAAATTGTTGTCAATCCTAAAATGGCGAGTATGACGTTTATTCTTTAAATTCATAGCATCATTTATCGAGGAATAGGAAAGGTATGAAACCATTAGTACACAAGTACCTTAAATTTTTGGGCTATATCGATAAAAGAACATATTTTGACATTTTAATTTTAAGAAATTATTATTATTTACATTATACACATTAAAACTTCGAATATAGCGCATTATAAATAGACCATGCCCTACAGGTTTTACCATAATGTTACGTATCTTCAATATTCTTTTAATCAATGATAGAAATAACTTTGGAGGAGCTTGCAATCTGCAATCAATTATATAGATAAAAGGCAAAATATAGGCCAAATTGTTAAATTTAAAAGGTGATTAATGTTATTGGTCAGAATTTATATGTGAGATTTAATGTTATAGGCATAGACATAATTGTTATAGTTAATTATGTGGGCATAATTAGTGCCATGATCAGCTACAACAGCGATGTGGGTCCAAGATCAGCAAAAATAGTACAAAAATATATTTTTTTTACAGTGAAGTGATTCTGTTTATGCTGTAATGTTGTAAATGACAATGTTAATAAGGCGTGTTTTAAAAATCAGCTCGTTTTTAGTTTTAACTACGAGTCCTGTCCTTCACGAAACGCTGTAGTAGATAAATGAAAGCAATAGTTTCTGCTTAATGATTAATAATCTATGAATTTCGAAATGGGGCCGTGCATAAAACTCCAAGTTTATAGGGACTAAAGGAAAATAGCAAGCAGTAGGCATTTGTTAGGGACATATACTTGAAATAAATATTTGCTAATATCACAAGTCCCAATGAAGTTCTGGTACTCCTTTAAGAATCTGTTTGTACTGCCAATGATCCTATGCAAAAGTTTGGTATTCACTTGCAACTGGATCTGCTATTTCAATAACAGGTCCTGCATAGAACTAGAATAGGTTGGAACTGGGAGAACACCTGAACAAGATATGTTAAAAAAATAATTTAAAACGCATATCTTAGCAGCAGTCTTCTGTAAAGATTATATCTTACAGACTCATGTTTTGCACTTATAATAGGTACAACAAATACTGACTTTGTACTACATTATTTACCTCTTGAGTAATGTTTAGCTCATGCTTGGTATTTTCATATAATGCTTCAAATTCTTCGCACTTCTGTTGCAAATCTTTTTTCTCTTCTAAGAGAACCAACCCGTATTGAGCAGATTGCACTTTTTCACTACTTGCTTGATCCAATTCTCTTGTCAATCGTTCTATTTCACTTCTCAATACGTCTATATCACTTAAACCGTTCTCTTGAAGAGCCATTTTTCTGTATAATTATTTCACTACAGGCTTAAAACTACTATATTAATAAATATTAATAAAATTATTACAAGAACTTTTTGTCAAAACATGTCAGCTGTCAGAATTGGAAACGTCACTAGTGATTTGTGTGGAGAGTGGAGAGGAACCTGACATTTCAAGGGAATTGGATTCTTTCGTATACAAGATCGATCATATCCTATCCTATCCTGTTCATTATCTCGGCCAATGAACTTGTCATAGAGGGCTACACCAATCATATATAATAAGTAAAGATCTTGTTTGAGCAAAAGAATATATTTCATATACTAAAGCGGGAGATTTAAAAACAAAATTGATTTAATTATCACTTGGAAACCGTAGCGTTGCTTGTAAATAAACAATTATAATTTTATCGTTTAACTGTTTGCTGTAGATTGTAGTTCTTTTAATATAAATATTAAATATGGGTGAAGATTTTAGAAGAGAATGGGTTAAAAATAAGGTGATTAAGTACTTTGGATTGCAATCTGGGCACTATTTCGAAGAAATGATGACTAGTTGTGACGATTTGGAAGATATGTTATCCTCGTACTTGGATAACGATTTCATGTATCAAAATGAAAACAGAATGTATTTTTATGTTTACAAAACAACTTATGAAAAATTAGTTGAAGAAGAAATCATAGTCCAAGAAAAAGGTAACTTGCGTATATGAGACAGAAAATTAAATATCAAATATCAATTAATTTATGGTCACAAAGCTGTTATCACAGCACAAAGTCACAAAACATGCACGTCAATACCACAAAACGTCCGTCTATAGACGAAAACTGTCACAATGCGGTGATCAACGGGCACAGAACGGTGGTATAATTATCTGACTAGTGTTTGATGATGATTCAAATGTTGACTGTGTTTTTTAAATTTATATTAGAATTAGAGAATGTGAAATAATATATAAAGTGCTTAGGGATATTATCATATTTTTTTAAATTCATATACTTCCATCATTAGGTAAAAAGGGCTCCGTGTTACAATCATAACAATAAAAGGTTATAGGTAGTTTAAAACTGAAAATCCACTTCTTAAAGTAAAATCATCAAAATACAGTGGCGGCGCCTCGAGGTGGGCAGGGTGAGCAGTGCCCACCCTAGGATTTAAGGTATAAATATAAAAGAAAAAACAATATTCAAAAAAATGTTATATAATTATCATGTAGAATGTTCAATATGTTTTAACACAATAGCATAACAGATTTTTAAAAGTCTTAAGTTTATAGATATTTTATAGGTTTATTTATATTTTTGTCTTAAAACTTAATAATAAATATTAAAGACCTCGGTTCTAGATGAAATTTTAAATCCGTACAATTGAAGTGATACGCAATTATAATAATAAAAACTTTATTATTATAATTACCACTAAATTGTACGGGATTTAAAATTTGATCTAGTATTAGAACCACGGTATTTAATATTTATTAAAAACCAATTAATCGAAGTATTTATTACCTACCTATAGGTTAGGCGTGTAGGAAATAGGAAACTAATTATTTTGCATATCGATATACGAAAATAAGATCGCTTTCATTCTTTAGCTTTTCAGCTATGATTTTTATATAATTATGTATCTAGTAATAGCTAATCTCTAATCTAAAATCTAACAAGTAATAAAGCTAATAAGTAACGATATGATGGGGTATCGTATCAAGTAGTGGGAAATATATTTTTTGAATTTTAATTAAAATAGACTTCTTAAACCGACTTGAAGAGGAATTCCGAGCAGGCGCACCTGTTTCGTGCATTATTTTGTATATTATGCTACGGGCTTGCCCATCAGATTTTACTATTTTCTGTTTAGAGTTTAGATCACAGTTGTATTGTGCAGATACAAGATACAATACCGGGTAGAGTAGGTATGTGGATTTAGTTTTTCGTTCGATTTTTCGGCTTTTCGTCTTGTCGTTCGTGATTGACGCGATTTGATTAGGTACCTACTTACCTTACATATTTAAATATTTCTTATCCTATTCGTAATATTCGTATCTTGTCATTTTTTGCGTTGTAATTTGCAGTTTAGATTTTGATGATAAAGCATTTATTCCCAGCCAGCTTGCAAGTCTACTTTCCAAATATGATAATAACGAATCTACTGTTTTTAGTGGTTTGTCGAAAACCATTAAAAATTATTTAATTGAAAGTATTAATGTAATTGTATCCGAAGTGATTTTTTTCTGAACTCTGAACTTCCCGTTGGTTCTTGCTGAACTGTTTATTTTTGGAACGTTCTGATTAGGTATATCAGAACGAGCTGTTCTTTTTTTTCAAACACACAAACTACTAAACTACTACCAAAAGTAAATTGACAAACTAGAGTTAAATAAAAAATCGAAATACGGCAAGGAAAATTAAAATTCGTTGAATCATTGATGGTAAATTCGACAAACGAAATACCTATTGGTTTATAAAAAATATTTAACAATCTAATAAAATATACTTTGTTTATTTCAATTTATTTATAACATCAGTAATTCGTGATTAAATATTATTTCAAAAAAGTTTGATACTTTTTCCAAAAATCATTTTTGTGAAACCCTGTAATTTTTTGTAAATGGATTTTTCATTGAAATTCTGAAGTGCCAGGAAAACGCGTAACCTTGAGAGTTTGAAAAATTTTCGCCTACGGCGCCATTAATGCTGCGCGAACCAAATTTAACATCAATATTAAATTTATCTGCCCTACTTTTGTCTGATGCTTTAGTCACGAGCCGCCACTGTCAAAATATACCAAGGAAATAATAGTTTCCACTAAATGACCTAAGGCACATGGTGTTCGGTGGGAATTATTTCTAATTAATTCTAATTAATTAATTCTAATTAATTCTAATTCGGTGGGAATAATTTATCTTTAATAATTTGCTAAGTATATGGTATAATATTTTCTTGAATCAATAACATAAATTAACAAATAATATCTTACACGCTTTTGTCCCAATAAGTAATCCAATATATTACGAAATTCGGATCTCTATTATTTATGAGGCAAATGATTTATTTTTAGTCTTCTTTAGTTTAGTCTGATGTCTTTTTCATTTAGTCAAAAGCATAAATATTTTTAAATTCCTTCTGTATTTTTAGTACCAAAACCACCGCCAGTAGAAGAGATACCAGAAGAACCTCCCCCTAAAAAGAAAAAAGGAAAAGATAAAAAGGGGAAAAAGAAGAAGGAAAAATCAACTCCAACGCAGTCACCAACATCAGATGGTTCGTATACGATATTGATAATATGCTGACTTATTTTGATACATTTGCATGCAAATGTGTCAAAATAAGTCAGCTTAAACATAATCCCGGATTAACACGTACGGTGCACTCGGCCATAACTGATAAATAGATTGTCATGAGTTACAGATTTTTTAAAATTAAATTTTCTTTAGTTGACGGAGCAACTGAACCGAATTTAACAGACGTAGAAAATGTAACTGAAATTATTAATGGTACGACAGTTGAACCAGAGAATAAACCCGATTCTCCAGTAGATAATGCAAATTCTGAATCTCAAGCTACTGAAACTGAAGCCTCTACTCTCCCTTCACCAGAATATACAGATGTTGAAGCTTCTGGAACAGAAGGTAAATTTGTTTACATAATATAATATACAGCGGAATGTTTTTGACAGCTAAAACATCAAATTCTCTTACCAAATCCCTCTGGTTATTGAATTAATAACCGAGAAGTTTTATTCGTGCAGCAAATTTTTAAGAAAATTAACCCTTGGTACTTTGTGACCCGTGATAATTTTCAAAAAATATATGCACAAAAATTTCCGATAATAATTCAATCACTAGTGCGAATATAAGTGAAAATATTACGTCAGATTTATTGGATAATAAGATGCAGGTACCCCCCGAGATGAGCCAGAAGGTAAAGGAAAGAAGGGGAAAAAAGGGAAGAAGGATAAAGGGAAGGGTAAAAAGAAGGCAAAAAAAATAGGTAGATATTAATTTAATTTAATAGATATGATTATTATAGTGCATTTATTTTTGTAGTTGAGGAAATAATACCTGAAATAGTAGAAGAGGAAGAATATATATATGTGCCGGTAAGTTTCCATATTTTATTTTGAAACAATTGAACCCAAGCAGCATGGTGACGTCATTATTACGTTCTTTTAAGGTGATTTTAGGCCTAAGACCTCAAGTGACCAATATGAGGCCGAACATATGACGTCATTTCTATGTCGTCTTTAAAACGTCACTTTTTTCTCGTCATTCAGACGTACCTTTTTAGTCTAACTTTACTAATCCTTAGGACGTCATGAATTTGACGTCAACTTGACGTCATATTATCGACGATCATTTTTCCTCCCATTAACAAATTTTTTGAATTTTTTCAAAAAATGTTGAAAAATTTTTAAGAATTTTTTCAAAAAATTTTGAAATATTTTGAATTTTTTCAAAAAATTTTTTTAAAAAATTCTAAAAAATTTTTCAAAATTTTTTGAAACAATTCTAAAAAATTTTTTCAAATTTTTTGAAAAAATTCTAAAAATTTTTAAAATTTTTTTTAAATTTTTTGAAAAAATTCTAAAAATTTTTAAAAATTTTTTGAAAAAATTCTAAAAATTTTTTCAAAATTTTTTGAAAAAATTCTAAAAATTTTAAAAAATTTTTCAAAATTTTTTGAAAAAATTCTTTTTTCAAAAATTTCTGAAAAAATTCAGAAAATTTTTTCAAAACTTCAAAGACCATTAACTATTTTTTTTTACTTGTAGCATATAGCATTATTACAATAAGTTAATAGCATATAGCATTATTACAATAATCAGTTAATGACGTCATTTAAACGTCAGTTAATGACGTCGTTTAAACGTCCAATAAACGTCATTTGGCTGTGACTCTTTCTCGTCATTTTTCTCTCTTGTAGTTCTTCTAACGTATTTATGCCCTAAAAACTGACGAAATAAATACGTCATAATAACGACACCATGCTGCCTGGGAAGTAACGTTTTATTGAAATTACAACCATTTTTTAGCAAATTATTCAAAAACTGGTCACTGATTATGCTCTTTATGGTGGCTTTATGAGAGTGTATGAAAGTGTTCATGATATAGGGCAACGTTACTTATATATGTATCGTAAAACGGAAGAGGGTATTCCAAACTTTGAATTTGAAGAACAAGCGCAAGTTGAAATGCCTGGATATTTTTTAATCGGCATGACAAATGGACTTTTTCTACAGTCCTTAACGTTCCTTTCAAAAGAGGTATGTGATTAGTTGCAATTTGTTTTAAGCCAGTTGATATAAACCGTTATCCAAAGAGATTGATCAAAATTGTAACATCATGCAACATCATGGTTGATGCAAATAATTAAAAATAATTTTATATTCAAATCAGAATCCTCTTGTTAGTTCGGAAAATAATTTTGTTATGAATACAAATATACCCGCTCACAAAAACTCACATTTGCGTTACTTCATTTCACTCTCATATTCTTATTTGTTTACTCATACAGTTATTTGTGCCTCTATTGGAACAATCATTCATGGAACCAACAGTAAGGAAAATAACCGCAGGGGGAACGAAAGTAGGCGATGAAAATACAGACTTCAAACATCCATCGGATTACCGGAGGATGTCTATACAAAATAAAGGTGTGCCTGTTAAGCAGAATCGAGAATCTGTAACTAGCGAGAAGGAACCAATTGAAGCGAATGCACCGATCAGAACTGAACTTCTAAACGAAGTTGAGGGACTGACCACAGCTTTAGATTGGTAATCAGTAGGAAACTTAATAGGGCGAGGGACAGCGACCGCCAGATTATACTATTACGTATGTCTGGCGGTCGCTGGCTTAACATTTTCTGTATGTAAGGTGCGCAAAAATACCGTGCTAAAACACAGTATAAAATCTGTTTTTTTTATTATGTTCTAATGGACGATAGTATAATATCTTATCAACAATTTCCAGACACTTTTCGTGGGATAATACATACGCCAGACACATTTAGTCCAACAAAAATTTATAGCATTTACGTCATAAGATAAAACCTGAAAGTTGTATATGTTATCAAACAGTTATTTTACCATATTATCCAAACAGCCAGACAATCCGAAGGGTCTAACATCCTCCTCAGATATGGTAGAAGGTCGGCTATGAGTGTGAGTGAGAGCAGTTTTATGAATGAATCCAATGAGGTCTCAGTTGGTCGTCAGTTAATATTCAATCATAATCTTGGTGGTTATAAATGCTTGCATTTTTTATATGAGCAATATTCCAAATACTTGCAATATAATTTGCTCGGAGAAGTTTTATAACACTATCTAATGTAATTAGCGAGTGAAATATTCTTAGTTGTTGCTAAATATACATTTTAGTGTCTACCATTTCAAAGTTATATTCTCCATAAGCAGGCATATTTAGAGTCATGTTTAAGGTCGCCATTATGAGAAAAATGAACGAGTCTTTTAAAAAAATATATATTTCTCATCAGTACTGCATCAAATTTAGTAGGTCAATAGTCAATACATAATTATTGATTTCCTGTACCAAGATTGATGAAATCTATTTATGTAACAGTTGGGAAAAGTACTATTTTCTGTAACGAGCATTTTTGCAATTGGTTGTGAAAAGTAAGACGTTTCCTAACGTCAAAGGGTTTTGAAAGTGTCACTTTAAATGTCAAAATTAGAGGAAAACTATTTGAGATACATCATTTTCAATTTCAATTCTGTAGATAACCACAATATCTGTACTGATTATACAGGGTACATCACGGTGAGTGGCCTATTAGACGTTTCTGCGAAACCGCATATATTTTGGAACTGAAAATTTACACACAGGGATTTTCAGGGGTTGCTCTATTCAATGAAAATATTGCCGTGTATGTGCCACTTCCGGTTATACCGGAAGTCAACAACAACTTCCTTATTTTAAATGGCATGCTATATTTTTTATGCCAGATTCCAATTCTACTCGTTATTTTAAGGTAACTTTCAATACTATTTCCCTATCCCTAAAACCAATAGTTTTTGAGATATTTCGATTTTAATAAAATCTTATGCGAAAACAACCCGCACGTTAGAAATTAATAACTTTCGCTATGGTAACTTTCAAGAACCAATTTTTGTTCCACATACTACAAAGACATAGAGCTTATGTATGTATAAACTATACAAATGCTCCAAAATACACAGGGTGTCCAATAACTGATGTCAAACTTTGACTACTTCCACCTTCAATAAGTGTCTTATTTTAAATGGGACATACTGTATTTTATAATCCAATTCGCTTCATTTTTTGATTACCTTTCAACTCATATGTAGTTTGGTACATATCTTCTTGAATTAATATAATTTCACAAAATTGAAGTATATTACCAGCATCTTCTGGATGCAGGGCTTGAACTTTAATAAACTTATAATTATGCATTTTGTGATTCCACAAGATTCTTTCTATAGAGGAATAAGAAATACCTATGTCAGACACTGCAGTGTAAATAGAAGCTCGTGGATATGCTTCGATATAAGCCAGGACAGTTATTTCGTTATTTTCATTTCCAGTGACTGGGCTAAGATTAATTTTGGTTGCTTTAAAAGTACCAAATTCTAGGAAATTATTGTAAATTCTTCTAAACTTCATTACGTTCAATGTCTGTTACATTCTCCATGGATAAAAAATAAGTTGAAATGATCCGCATTGGAGTAATGATTTTGCATATTAACTGACCACTAACAACAATAATACGTTGACACTTACAGAATAATTTAGAATGACAAGACGAACATAATTTTTTGTTTTCCATGGCACACTGCACTCGATGTTAATTTTTATTCAACAATATTTTTAAATATCTCTAAATAACTCAAGAACCGTCCAATTTAGCTATACCAAACTACATATGGGTTGAAAGGTAATAACATATGGGTATCAAAAAAGGAAGCGAATTGGATTATAAAATACAGTATGTCCCATTTAAAATAAGACACTTGTTGAAGGTCCAATTAGTCGAAGTTTGACATCAGTTATTGGACACCCTGTGTATAATGGAGCAGTGGCGCAGCCAGAAAATATTCTTGGGGGGGGGGGGGCAGCCGCCAAGACGTACTTTTTATGCAATTTCATAAAATGCAGAATTTTTAAAATACAGTTTATCGAGGTATGGTAATTATACAAATGTATAAAAAATAAGTATGTACTGTACAATACACAGTCATAATCACAGAAAAAAAGTCATATTTTGAGTCATAAAAAAGGTACAAACAGAGAAATAATAAATATTTTATACATATAATATATGTTTAGCAAACTTCACGTGGTGAATTTTTAAACATTCAAATTAAGTCGCCTTTTTAAATAGTCCGTTTCAAATTATTTTCCAAATAAAAAATGCCGCTGCGACAAAGCTCAAAAGCGATCCGACAGAGGAACCTTTGCCGGGTTGCTCGGCGCGGCATTTTTTACTTGGAAAAAAAATTTAAACCCATTATACACGACGAAAGATGACCTTCGTAATTTATTCAGTAATGTAACAGACAAAATCCGTTTTTACTAGGCGAATTGGAATACATAAAGCTATTGTAGACGATTTTTGGGCTTGACAAACATTGGAGTGACATATTTATTATTTTTAATCGATAAACACAACGGAATTAGGGTTACATGAACCCATTGAAATATTATTTATTTGAAATATGTTTATTTCGTTAAATATTACTTAACATAAACAATCCCAAAAGGGCTGTTTACTAAAAGGGCTCATGATTTTTTAGTTGGCGGATGACTCGTCGACTAACTGTGGCTTGGGGGGGGGTGGCCCCTTGCCCCCCCCCCTGGCTGCGCCACTGTAATGGAGCATTTGTAGTTTATACATACATAAGCTCCATGTCTTTTTAGTATGTGGAACAAAAATTGGTTCTTGAAAGTTACCATAGCGAAAGTTATTAATTTTTAACGTACGGGTTGTTTTCGCATAAGATTTTATTAAAATCGAAATAGGTCAAAAACTATATATTGCTTTTAGGGATAGGGAATAGTATTGAAAGTTATCTTAAAATAACGAGTAGAATTCGAATCTGGCATAAAAATATAGCATGCCATTTAAAATAAGGAAGAATAACCGGAAGTGGCACATACACGGCAATATTTTCATTGAATATGGCACCCCTGAAAATCCTTGTGTGCAAATTTTCAATTACAAAATATATGTGGTTTCACAGAAACGTCTAATAGGCGAGTCACCATGATGCACCCTGTATATATTGGTTGCGTTGGATTATCATTGTTTAAAACAGGTGGATTAAAATATTAACTTGAATAATTCATATCGTTTGATTTTAGGGTAACTGAGCACGTCGAGGACGAACTTGATTTGCCGATGACCGACTTAACAGATATTCTTCATTCGAATCGTAGCGATGAGGAACTGATTCAAGATCCCACTGTCATTGTTCATTTAGAGGAGTTAGTAATGGGTTGGGAGAAGCATATACTTAAGATTATAGAGAGTTATTTAGCCAAGGTATAACTTCAAATATATCTCTATGCCATTACCTAATTAATTATTATTGCATTTAGACTCCAGTAGGTCATGGTCCATTACCCGAGTATGATTACTGGCTTGACAGGGAGACTGCATTCAGTTCAATTGTAGAACAGTTGAAAAAGCCTACTTTGTTGAGAATAACTAATATACTGGAAGAGGCTAAGTCACCGGTCATTGGTGGTTTCGTTCATTATCAAGTGGACTTGAAGAGACATTACATTGAGGCCAAGGATAATGTAAAATTTTTGTCTTCCATCAAGCGGTATTTAAGGGTATGCTCTATTATATATAAATTATAAAGATATATAATATCACATATATCTACAACTTCCTTTTTTTAAAAAAGCCCATATATTGACGCGGGAATTTTCGATTGAAAATTAGGGTGCTTTTTCGATATTAAGTAAAATAAGGTGAAAAAAAAATTTAAATCAAAAAAATTACACCGTGTTTGGGATTTTTGTAAGAAAAAAAAACAAAAACTTGGTTATTTGAATTTTGCACATAAATTTGAGGTTATGTGAAAAAAGTGTAAATACAAGAGTTGTAGAACTTTTTTTCATGGGACTTGTATTTTTGCCGGAAATCGACATTAACCGTTTTTTACCCTTAAAAACTCACCCCCTCCACTTCCCGACCTCAGATCGCCCGTGAATTATTTTTCCTTTCATTTTTGTTATATTCTCTTCCTTCTCCAATGGGTTTCATCCTATTATTTTTTTGGTTTAAAAAATGATCGACCCTGGTCTAGTATAGCAAGAAATGCTAATAAACTCTCTCATAAATAAAACCACCATGTTGGTTTCCTTGTCAGTCACAATAATGTCAATTTTCAACAAAGATGAGTTTTAATTAATTGGACTATAAGGTGTGGTGAAAATTCATTGTTTTTTTTACGGCATTCACAGAATAATTACTTCTAGGCCTCGGTAATGATTGTGGAACTACAGAATAACCAAAATATAATATTAACACATAAGGAACAGCCAACAAATCTTAAAACAGTTCTATTTGCACTTGTTTCTGTTGGTATTGACACTATTGACACTTACAATTATTTATTTCCTCGTCGTATTTAGGTAATAGCGTAAATTACCTGTTACGCTATTACCTAAATGTATTTTTTCAGCAAGAAAAACATTTAGGATTATTAAAATTATTTCATTTAAGATGTTTTGAATTTTCACTTAAGTAAGTTTCTAATTCTTTGTAGACCATCACTCACAATCAAGATTTTCGAAAGATAATAGCCTGCATTCCACTACTTATAGATGGTCTCCATTTAATATGGGTTTTATCAAGGTATTATAATACGGATGAGGTTATGGTACCGTTTATGGAAAAAATTGCTTGGTGTTTGTTAGAGAAAGTTCGGAAAATTCTTAATAACGAGATTTTATTTAGGTTAGTGTAATTATAGCATTGTTAGTTAAGTTAATATGTAACTCCTACAAAATGGGATTACCTTGAAAATGCCAAAATAATATTTTTGGCATATTAATCAATCGATAAGTGAAAATCTAACAATATCAAGCACTAACACAATGTTAATATGTGCATATAACACCAAAACAATAATTCAGATTGTTTTAAAATGCCATAACTTGTAAAAATTAGTATTTTTGAGGTTATGGCGTTAACATACCTACTATACTCTGGTTCCGAAATAGTCTGGAGTGATTCTTCAGCAGCATATGGACGGCTCAGGGAGATGAGGGGCTAAGGGAACGAAATTCCATAGGCGTATCATTTTAGAGGGGGCAGAATAAAAAAAAATAAAAAAAATATCCAAGTTATTAACATTGTTTTTAAGTGTACTTGTGATGTTTTTTTTTATTATCTTAAAAATATTCCTTCGTATACATTTTTGATCATTTTCATCTCTCCTCCTGTCAAATTCGGTCGCTTACGATTGGAATTATTGGTTCTAGAACCACTACTACACGCATTCGTCGCTTCCATCGCATAAAAACAAACACTCGCGTATAACAATATTATAATTAATTTATATCGCGAATCAACCATACATAAGACATAATGAAACGCCACTGTCGCGCCAAAACATACATGCATGAAACAGCGCATGCGTCAATATATCGAAGGAAATCTCGCGTCTTCGCCTCTGACCAATGAAATTTAATTTAATTTAGAACTGCCTAGCACTCACCAATGAGAGCGGTAGACCCGGTCACTAATGAGTTCTGCCCACCATTTCTATAGTGTACACAAATTTGCACACTAAGAAATTCTGTGATCCATTGCAAATAGGCAGACCGTTCAATTGTGATTGTGGTATGATATTATGTAAGTATGAATCACTCCACACTCCACTAAAAATGTTACTTTCAACCATTGTCAATTGAGAGAGTTTAATGGATGAAGTAATTTCCAACTCAACCCTGGTCTACGTTAGTAAATTGCTTTCTGGTCTAGTGTCAAAACCATTTGTTATTTTGGTTAAAAAATATACCATGGATATTTGATTATACAGAATCGGCAATATCAAATCTTGGAGGGGCAGTCTGTGGGATAGTAGAGAACAGAAACGGCAAAATAATGTACTGGAAAGAAATAGATTTATTCCCCCACTTTGGGGGAATACATTTTTTTCTTTCCACTCTGCATTTGCTTTATGACAGACTTGCTTCAACTCATTCTGTCTCTCTCATGTGGTCACATTTAGACAGAAATGTTTTGATGACATCCGCGGACTATCAATAAATAAAAGAACATGCCCATGTTTTGGTCCGGGTGGATGGAAAGCTTGCATTGGTCAAGGTAGGTGTGGCACGACCTATGGGGCAGGTGAGAGGCGCAAGTAGATCGTGAATTAGAGGGATGCCACGATAGTCCAAACATAGCCCTCCCAAAAAAAAGTTTCGTAGCTATCTTCGTCTTAATCTGCGATGAAATTCTGATTTTGTTAAGAATGCTAATCAACCCCCAGCTTCCCCCAGCTTTAGTGAGCCGTGGAGCGAAGGATATTGGTCGCAGACGAAAAATTCATCTACATAAATTGTGCACAATTTTCTTCTCTACATATTTTATTTGAACCTTTTTTCGATAGCACTTATCACAACGGCGCTATTTCCCGAAGAGCGTCGCGACGTGGAGTTTTCATGCCCCACCCCTCTAGCGTACTATCAGGGGACCTATCAATAGAAATAGGATAGTAGGAAGGGATGAAGTCATCCAATTGCAGAAGCTTTTGGTATTCCTCAAGCCATAAGCTCACCGTGGCATCACCAATATATTGTTTTCTTTCCAGTACATTGTTTTGCCATATCCTGTAGCATCTAATCATCGACCCAACGAACGTGCTATTCATTCAGTAATAAAACTAGAAAATATGACGTTCTTAAAATCGCTACTTTTATGCAAGTAACATGTGGTTTTCAATCATTGTCGAAAGCCCCATATTTAAACAATTATTATTTTTCTACTCCTATTTATAGAAAGCCTATTACTGAGGTGCAAAAACTAACATCAGAAGCCAAAGAAATGTTGCTATTATGGAAAACAACGTACATGGACACTAGACAGAAAATTGAGGATTCTGGTAAAGGACAGCGTTGGGAATTTGATAAAAAAGTATTATTTGCGGCCACCGATTACATGGCAATTGTATGTAACGATCTGAATGAAGTAGCTTTAGTAAGTATTTCACTTAATATTAATTTAACCTGTTGGTCTAAGTTGATTTAATAACCCTCACATGACCAAGGAGGGTAACTGAGTTACCCCAAAGTTCCCTTTTTCAGCACTATCTCATAAAATTTGTCACGATTCCATGTTTTAGCTAATTCTCGGAAATACTTAGATAAACATATTTTTTTGTAATTTTCTTTCATTTGGGGTGAATTCGGACGATTAATTTTTCAAAATTTTTTGAAAAAATTCTAAAAATTTTTTCAAAATTTGAAAAAATTCTAAAATTTTTTTCAAAATTTTTTGAAAGAATTCAAAAAAATTTTTCATTTTTTCAAAATTTTTTGAAAAAATTCAAAAAATTTGGCTGTGACTTTCTCGTCATTTCAACGTAGAATTTTATATCCTGGAAACAAGACCCAGAAGCAATTTTTTGCTTCAAAGCAAAATTTTTTGAAAAAATTGAAAAATATTTCAAAATTTTTTGAAAAAATTCTAAAAAATTTTTTGAAAAAATTCTGTTTTTTCAAAAATTTTTGAAAAAATTCAGAATATTTTTTCAAAACTTCAAGGAACATTAACTATTTTTTTTTACTTGTGGCATATAGCATTATTACAATAAGTTAATAGCATATAGCATATAGCATTATTACAATAATCAGTTAATGACGTCGTTTAAACGTCATTTTACTGTGACTTTTTCTCGTCATTTTGACGTCTCTCTTGTAGTTCTTTTAACGTATTTAAGTCCTAAAAACTGACGAAATAAATACGTCATAATAACGACACCATGCTGCCTGGGTAGATACAATCTTGTTAATTACAATATTAATAGACAGATGATTTGAATAAAACTAAAACAGTATCCTCATATGCCAGATTGTCGACTTCAACTGGAGGGCCGTTCGTGCACGCGCCCTCACAGTTATAGCATACTGAAGAGCAATTGATGCCTGCCTTGCGGCATCCGCAACGTGCACCACAGCCTTTGATGCAACTGCAGAATATTGTTGAAAGGATTGCAGCTGGGGCAGGTTGATCTAAGGTTGTCAAGGGATGAAGATCTCCATCTGCTCCTTTTATCCAACCCCAATCAGTAGGCTTGAGTTTGTGGCAAAGCCATTCTTGAACTTGCAAATAGATTCTGTATGAGTGTTGCAGTGCAGAACCCTTAGTTGGAAGTAGGCAGGAGAGGTCTGGCTTCACCCTCGTGGAGGATTTTAGGAATGCTGCGTAGCGCTGTTTGTTCATATCTGTTATTCTAGCGTTGTACATTGGTAGAAAGATCTGCTCCCCGGCATTTGCAACTTCCTTAGGTGTTGAAGTCTTTGTGTAAAATACGTTGGAGAGTAAATGCAGGGCGCTGTTCCTTATAATTTAGCAAATGATGACTTGCTTTTTCGGAAAATGGCACAGCTGGTATCGCAGCCACTAAACGCGTGAATGAACACAATGCTCTTGGAAATATCAAGTGCTTGCAATTCCTTGGAAGAATAAGTTTTGCTTTCCTCCTTTCCCCTATCAGGTTTGAAAAAATTTATCTCTCGTTCCCTTGGAGCTAACGCGACCAGCAGAACTAGCAGATCCACATCCTCGCCGACGACAATCGTAGAACAACCACATTCTGATTTTTCCAAGGCGCATCGTACGATAGTTGCATCTGCATCACAATCGGCCTGTCTAACTTCAATCCCCTCTGAAATCAGTTTCCGAGACAGCAATCTGATAAACCTGTCCTTATTTTTTTCATTGCCTAAGAAGTGTTGTTGCTGAGTCGTCACTGCCATTTCTTCAGTGAAATCAATGTCGACTGATGCGGCGTTGGTGATGGTGCGACGCTTCTGTTCTGCACGTTTTGTGCTGTTGGCGGTGTCTAAGTAGCCGTCAAAAACAACTGTGCAGCATTCCCCATTATGTTTTTTATGTAAATTTTAATAGTAATAAAATATTACTGAGAATGTTGTACCCCACATTACTCGATGTAATAGGAATCCACCATCAATCACATTAGTGTGAAACTTGAGGTCTAAAGTAACGGGGTGAACAGGGAAAATATCATATAAAGCAGACTTCTCTGTCTTTCGCATTCCCTTCTCATCAAAGAGAGATAATGGAAAAGGCGCCAGTTCGTAACAGAGGTCTTGTAGATGCTCGTCGTTCTTCTTGGAAATAGCTACTCGTCGGAATATAAGAAGAGGATCAACTACCACCACAACATTGTCAATTTTAATAGTACAGGTCATGGAGGCCAATGATAAGACTTTGTCTTTTCGAGACAGTTTTATCTCCTCAAACTTTTTCCCACCTTCGGGGACTTTTGTTATATGTCTACCTAAGTGTAAAGGAAGCGTTTAAAAAAGTTCCAACTCTCTAGGAATTTTTTCCACCGATCGCCCTATTTTTGTTTAATTTGACTAGGCTAATACCTGTATATTATGTATTATTACTGTTGTAGGTTTATTACCATTTCAAAAACATTTTTGGTCCAGAATTAAGGGCAATTGTTAGTGATCCACAGACAGTGGACAATGTTTCGAAACGAGTAGATAGATTGATTGTTCAAGTAGAAAATACCGATTTTAATATATTCAGTGCAAATTGCAAAGAAAACTGGGAGGCTATTATGGATTCTTTTCATAGAGAAACTCGAAAACTGGAAATTGAGGCTGTTAATTTCATCGACCAAAGTTTCAAAATGATAAGGTAACTTATAAACTTAAAGTATAAAAAATCATAGGATTTTTTTCCGAGACTGAATATAGTTGTCTGCTATTTGTATATTGCGTGTTTCCAGAATTGTAAAACATTTATTTCCTTCTGACGTTTGAGGAGTTTCCAAAATCTCACGAAAAAATATTTTTTTTAAAAAGCAGATATTTTGACACGAGAATTTTCGATTGAAAATTAGGGTGCTTTTTCGATTTTAAGTCAAAATAAGGTGAAAAAATTAATATTTTAAATCAAAAAAATTACAGTGTGTTTGTTACATAAAAAGGTAAGTTTTCACCAAATTTGTTTTAAAAAAAAATTTTTTTTGTATAATAAAAGTAAAAAACCAAAAACTTGGTTATTCGAATTTTTCACATAAATTTTGAGGTTATGTGAAAAAAGTGTAAATCAAAAGTTCTAGATCTTTTTATTACCTACAACTTTGTCATTTAACTTTTTTCCATAGGACTTGTAGTTTTTCCGGAAATCGAGATGACCGTTTTTTACCCTTAAAAACTACCCCCTTCCACTTCCCGACCTCAGATCGTCCGTAAATTATTTTTCCTTTCATTTTTGTTATATTCTCTTCCATTTCCAATAGTAGTAATTAATAATACTAGGATGAAACCCTACTATTATTTTTTTTCGCTTTTTACCATTTTCATTTACCCCTGGTCTATTATGCCCCAGGACTAGAATGAAAAGGTATCCATCGTTAGGTGAAAACCACAGGGTTCCAAACGCCATATTCAAAATATTTCAGGAGAACAAATATAAAGTTGAGAGTAACACAAAATGTTTTGCGTCCAGAATTTAGTTTAAATTTTACTTAAACTAAAATATATTTTGGAGATTTGACTTCAACGCCTACAGTAATGTTCACTTGAATTACATTTTTTTATTGAAAAAATACGATTTTAAAAAAGGACTCCAATGTACTTAGAACCTTGTGGCACTCTACTTGGAACCTTGTGGAGTTTTAAGGTGAAAAATGGGTTTAAATTCGACTAATTTTGCATTCAGTATTCAGAAAATTGAAGGGATTTTCTGATGGCATTATATTAGAAGCTGTACCAAAGCTTTTTTCTAATTTTAGTGAAGTGCAATGTTAGGTTAGGAAAAATATTTTCAGGATTTGCTAGAATAACGAAACATTTTGGACCCTTCTTTTTGGGCACATATTCCGATCAAGAGCTTCCAAAATCCTCATAAGATTCTTCAGAGTTCAAACTGATTGTTTTAACTTGAAAAAAGCTCACGAAAATGCCGGGAAACGGGACACACACTATATCTTAGTCACTATAGAACCATATGGTTTTAAAAATTGTGACAAAACGTGGATTTATAACTATGTTCACATTGAATTATGCTGCAATTAGAACTAAATAGAACTGTACATATTTTTCTTGGGAATAAATTTCTCTAAAAAAAGTGTTTTTTGTACAAATTGGCGCTTGGAACCCTATGGTTTTCACCTCACGCATATTACTTATTGTTTTGCAGATCATCAGAGAGTGCATTGGAAATGCTTTTAAAATTCAAACATTTTAAAACAAGACAGGTTATACTGGATAAACTAATGGCGAAATTTGATGTTATCTTAGACCAGTATATGAAGGAAGTTTTAACCGTCGAGGATAATTTTACAGTAAATATCAATAAACAAATAAATACACGCACACGATATTAAATGATAATGCACTTGCACATGCTTATGTTTAATATTTTTTTAGAGAAATAAACGACATCCGATCCTCTGCAGAAACATGCCACCTCATGGGGGTGCCATTTATTGGGTCCGCCTTCTATTTTACAAATTGAAAAGACCCATTTTGAGGTTTCAAAACGTCGAGGAACTTATGCATTCCCACATGAAGGATGATGCGTTTTCTGCGTATTTAAAACTCGCGAAAGATCTGAAAAACTACGAGCAGACCAAGCTGGAAGACTGGCTGGAGATGTTTGGACCCATGATGGAAAAAGCCATGCAGATGGACATATTGAAACTGATAAATACGAGTACGAAAAAGGACACATTTTATAAACCCAAACCAGCTTACTCCCAAGGAAGCATGTATCCAAGCCAACCTAGTAAGAGTAAGTTTTCTAAGGCACATAGTTTTAATTAGCAGTTAAATAAGAATTTCCCAGGCAGCATGGTGTCGTCATTGTGACGTATTTATTTCGTCAGTTTTTAGGACATAAATACGTTAAAAGAACTATAAAAGAGACGTCAAAATGACGAGAAAAAGTCACAGCCAAATGACGTTTATTTGACGTCATTTCCAAAATACGAAAATGTAGGGAAAACAGTAATAGGGATAAATGTAGGGAAAACAGTAAAAACTACAAAAAACACGAAAACAATAATACGAGAACGCATAGTTACACTATTGGTTAGTTTTAGTCACGTGCCCCAGCGATGCGTTGTCAAATTATGTGTTTTATAGTTAAGAAATACGTAAAAAGGTAGTATTTATCATATTTTCATAAATTTCGAAAATAATGCTACATCTGGCAGCGCTGGCTGAGATAGAGGCTTGATTTTATATTTTATTGTTTGTGTCTTTGTCTGACTTATGCTAATTTGTATGTTTTTTCAAGTAATTGACAATTTCCTACTGTTCAAAAAAATGCGGAACAATCGGAACAATCCCTTGTTCCGATATAAAATGATTACTCTGATATAAATTACATTCAAAAATTACAAAAAGATTTTGTAATTATAACCGTTGAAGTGCCCTTTATGTTTTAAATTTAGAAATGTCTCGATCTTATGACATTAATTATTGTAGACAAATAAGTATAAGCAGAGGGAGGAAAATTGTTCGTCGAAAATATGACGTCAAATTCATGACGCTCTAAGGATTAGTAACATTAGAGTAAAAAGGTACGTCTGAATGACGAGAAAAAAGTGGCGTTTTAAAGACGACATAGAAATGGCGTCATATGTTCGGTTTCATATTGGTCACTTGACGTCTTAGACCTAAAATCACCTTAAAAGAACGTAATAATGACGTCATCGTGCTGCTTGGGTTACGATTCACTTTAGTAATTTTCTTATATCCAATTTACCTGTGAGAAAAAAGAAACTGATTACACATATATGCTCTAGGTATAAAAATAGCAGGCAAAGTGTCGACCAAAAGCACAACGTTTAATCGATCAGCACACGCCATTATGGAAAGTATACATTCACAGAAAAATCTCACTTGGCGTGAAATCATGGGTGACCATGTTATCACTGACCTGTCACTGCAGTTTGAGTTGAATTTTGATAACAATCTGTGGAGCTGCTTCAAGAGTGTAGAAATCTTGGAAACCTTACAGTTCAACTTACCAGACAGTATTCGGATGGTTGCTATTAGGAAGGAAAAGCTACAGAAGAGTATAAATGTAGTTAGCACTATGGTCAAACAGTACAATGAACTAGTAGGAAAATTTTCAGAACCACAGGTAAGATGTTGATTAATTACATTATCATTACATAAATCTTTGTAAAAGAAGAATATAACGGCTCTTATCTCAGGGGGGTTGGTATGTGGTATGTGGGTTCGTGAAATGAATCATTGCCCCTAGTAAACGATTCCGTTTATTACTAAAATATAAAGCAAAGTTAATTCTAAGAAATTAGGAATATTATTGTCGGGAAGATTCCGCACGGGGAACCTATTATATGCTTCCGTACGACTTTAACTTCTCTACTGGGTCCCTATTCTCAACCTCGTTCGCGTCCACCGGTACACGCGCCGGAGGCGAGTGGTTTCATTGCGAAGACTTGTGTTAGGTGGCATTCTCAGCACCCCTCGTGTTGGTCTTCGCGTGACACGAATGCTTTAATTTGACAACGCCGCTTTTACTGTCACAATCACAGAAAATTTACCATCTAGATGGTCAATTTTCTATGGTCACAACAGAAAACTTCAATAGAGGTTAGTTATCCCGTTAATTTTAGAGATGGGAATTCTAATTCATTTTGCCGAATTAATTCCTTCGGTCTCATTCACCTAGGTGAATCATTCAATTGAATGATTCTTTTAATTCAGTTAGTCAGTGATCTGTTAATGTTTCTGGGACTGCCATTAGTCGGTCGGTACCTACGTAATATCGGCGTGTCGGGAGGGAGTAGGTAATGCAAAAGAAATATGCACTGAATACTGAAATAAAACACGTAGGTACCACAGATGTAGATACTGGCCTTTGACTACTATATTATTAGGAATAGAAAATAAAAAACAAGGAAATAGAAGTATTTATTTCAGCAACCAGCAACCAAACATATATTTCTGTAGGTACGTGTAATTCGTGTAACACGCACAAATATAGAAAATAAAAATATAACCATTTAAAGTTAATATTAAAAAAAAATAATAAATTAATAAATATTTAAATATACCTACTGCAAAATATATATAACACGTAAAAAAGTAGCTATTTCTTGACTTTCAAGTACCGATCTGACTGAATGCCGATGTGATTTCAGTCAGTTTAACTGAATTCAAGAATCGGTTTCGGGTTTCGTATTACATTGTTTTAGTCAGAGATCTGGTTTTAGTTCGCGGTGAATGATCCTTTCCGGCACCAAGGACCAATTCATTTCATTCAGTGAGGTGAATAGTTCAATTGTACTAGTTCGTTCACGAACTACCCACCTCTAGTTAATTTTATTGTTTTATTAGTTAACTACTAGTAAGGATGGTTAACTACAAATGCCATCTTTGGGAGAACCCAAGTTTTCAGACGTTAGTTACGTTTTCGTGAGTCACGATAGATTGCTGCAGTTGTATTTGTTGATTTGCTATAAATATAAAGCAAAGAAAATAAATTGAATGGATGAAATGAATTGGTTGGATGAAATTGAATTGAATGGTGTGACACTAAATTAAGGATAACAGGCAATGTCACAGAGGCCGGCTGCTCGTCTTTACGGCAAGCGGTCGTGAGTTCGGAGTTCGCGTTTAAAACTCCCGACAAGTTAGATCTTTACTCTGCGTATAAGTAAACCAGCCCAGGCGCCATCCGATTTTCCTAAAATCGGCAAAAATAAATTTATAAATGATAAATACACAGCTGGCAAGATATGTGGCAGGTGCAAATAAAACACACTGTATTCGGGTTCAAATATAATAACTAAATATAAATATGTGTGAATAAAAGTAAGTGTAAATAAAAGTATGTGTAAAAGTGTAAATAGACGTAATACGGAAAACTTGAACAAAGACAAATAATGTGTCACCACAACACCGTGTGACACAGGGAATCACAACTTGCGACAACAACAAAACAATGTGGAAAGATCTGTTGTGAACTTTACCGTTTAAATAATCTATGATTTGTTATTCCGACGTTCGACTCTAATACATTAACCTATGTGACATGTGACACTTTTTACAATTTTACAATTAGCAGAGGCAAGCTCAATGAACTGTGAATACGCACAAGCTATATACAGTATAAAATAAATGGCGATGGTGATATCGCTGGTAATAATAAGACATACAATCCTAAACAGATGTATTACCTAGGTGAGTATGTAATGATTGATTTATTGTGTAAGTAGGTACCTACCTAATCTACCAAATCATTAACACTCAACAAAGACAAAGATTATTGACAGACAAGCTTTGACAAAGATCAGAGCTTGTTTGTTAACCAACCGGGTACCTACATAACTAAACCGAGACTAAATTCAACACATTTTTAAAAATCATTACAAATGCAATACATACCTACCTACCTACCAGCTTCTCATCGCAAAGCGATTTCCAATACACACACTTTTTACAGCCAATCAAAATTAGAAACTGACCTTGAGGTATTTTACAGTAATTGAAAATTTTCCTTTCTTTTGTGGCTAGTCTATAGAACTTTTAATTTTGCCCACTGATGTAAATTATTAATTTGGGATCTAGGATGGTAGGTACCTACATAAAAATAAAGTCAATGGACAATAGGTACCTACTTATGTAATAAACCAGAGAGCGTTTTCAGTTTTGTAAATCCCAATAAAAAACCTAACTTATATCGTTGCATTTAGCATTTATAACCTGGAATATTTTTTGGATAAAATTATTTGAGAAATGTCTTAAGTGGAGGATGTAATAGGTACCTACCTACCTCAATACACGTCAGTACCTACTTCGAGCAGCCCATAAATCTACTTTTTTTTGTTAAAGGCGGCTCTGCTCTATCCATTTTTGCCGTCAAATAATATGTTCCTTAAATTTTTTTAACATGCCTATCCTATCTCGTAAATAAAGCGAGGTCTGGTGGAAATCTACGTTTTTCAGGTTTCATACGAAACGAACAAACATGTTTGCTAACCGCCATCCATACTCTTTTATTTCAACTCTCGTAGCGATGTATACCTACATAGGTAGGTATATAAATAATATATTAGCAATTCCCGCGAACACGCCACTGTAAGATATGCGAACCTGATCCTACTTGATCCGAGAATCCGATCCCGATCCGAGAGATACGTTTCCAATAAGTTAAAAAGAGATATACTGCTCGAATATTCGTTATTGGAAAGGTCGTGCATCGGCGTTGCCGCTTTTAACTATAAAAATAGATGTTTACGTAATTGTCATATTTAAAGTAGACGAAAATAAATGTAAAAACGTAACATCTTGGCCTATAATATATTATTGTGTGCACAATTATTATTTAATAACATTCATAAATAATATATACAACTTACATACATTAACTTACATACTTAACTTACATACTTAACAATACTAATATAGTATTGTGGAATTTGATATTTTAATTGAATACTGAGAAAATTGAGAATTACATGTGGCAACTGCGCGGTATCTTATATGGGGTCAGTTAACTATACATACATATTGAATAAACTGTAATTGAAAATAAAAAAAAAATATATAATTTCAGATGCACCTCTTGAGAGATAATCTTAAAGAAGTAGAATTAAATATACAACCGGGCCTTATGAGGATTAAATGGTCATCGCTTGGTATCTGTGAATATGCGGAAGAATGCATCATTAGAATTGTCAACTTAGAAACATTGTATAAACAAATCGAGCATGTTGAGAAAGACTTGAATAAGAGGATTCATTTACTGTCATCCTCGAACCTCTTTGATTTCGAAACTGTCCAGGAAAATCCTCAGAGATTAAGTTGTAAAGACTTCTTTAACACTATGATTGATAAGCGAACGGAGAAAATGTCTCAGATCATGAAAGTATACGATTCCTTTGGCCCCATCCTAGTAAAGTTAGAGGTAATGGTATTAGATACTAATACAGGAAGAGCACCAGCTATGGCATCTTATTATCTCTATTGGGAAAGTGAAATATATAAAGGTCTTATATCCATGACGATAAGAAACTTAGAGACATTTAATTCCAAAATGGACAGAAAAGCATTGCTTTTCCAAGTTGATGCAGCAGTGGTCATGCCGGAAGTTGTGCTGCGACCAACAGCGGCAGAAATTTACGGTATTGTCATAAGGAATTCAAAAGATTTTATGGACAGACTGAAAATGTTTCCAAGATGGTTGGATGAAACCTGTGTAACATGTAAACCGATTAAACTATCTGATACGGAATCATATTTGCATACGTTTTACGAGGAAATTATAAAAGTACATGACGTAAATGAAGTTGTTACAAAAATTAGCGACTCTGCGCAGAAAGCAGTTCTTAACATTCACAAGGAATTACAGAAATGGAAAAAGTACAAAACTTTATGGTCATTTGAGAAAGTATCGACTTGTGAGAAATTTATAACAAAAAATACCACTCTCTCTACTTACGATGAGAAATTTATGTTTTATAACGATATTATTGACCACGTTAAGATGCATAATAAGCATGTTAATGTGGGTAGTATACAATTAAATATGAAACCCTTGCTAGACACGATAGAGTATCACTGTGTAGAGTGGAAAAGCACTCTGGGCAATCTTCTAAATTCCTCAACAAAAGAGAGAATGGACGAAATGAGGGCAAAAATAGATAGTTTAAAACTCTTAGTTAGGCAGAATATCAAAGGGCTACAACGGTTCAAAGCTATCATGCAAGCTATATCAACAGTTCAGAAGCATAATGTCTCGGCTGAAATAGATTTTTTGACCTACCAGCAAATTTATGGTATTTTGCGTCAACACGGAATCTACTTTCCCCCCGAAAATGAGGCGTTAGCTTACCAACTAGAGAAAGATTGGAAAGAACTTCTATTATCTGCACTATATAGAGAACAGACGCTGGAATCTACAAAAGATCGATTTGCAATTTTGACCCTAACTGAAATCAAGGAATATTGTGATATGCTAGCCGTCTTCCTAGAGAAATTTGAAAAAGAAGGCCCTGGCGCTGTCGGGGAAGACTTGGATATAGGATTAAAATTAATGGATGAATATAAAACTCAATTTGACGAATTAGAGGGGCGGCGTATAGAACTTGTCAGCGCCGAGGGTCTGTTTGATATTCCCCTGGCCGATTACACGGATTTCTTGAAGGCCAAATGCGATTTCGAGGGAATGGAAATCTTATACAAAATGTATAAAAATTTGAAACATGCCCGCGAAATTTGGGGTAAAACTTTATGGGCGAATCTGAACCCACAAGCTCTAGTAGATGGTATTGATGGTTTCCTAAAAGAATTCAGAAAGTTTCCCAAAGAGATTAGAACTATTGCCGTCGGTTTGACGCTTGAGTTGAAAATGAAGCAGTTTAAAAACGTAGTCCCGCTAATGGTAGCCCTTAAAAATGAGGCTCTGCGAGAGCGTCATTGGAAACAACTCATGGTAAAAACAGGCATAGAATTTGACATGTCGCCTGATAGATTCACCCTGGATAATATGTTTTCCATGGAGTTACATCGCTATCAAGATATGGCAGAAGAAATCATCAATAATGCCATAAAAGAGTTGAGTATAGAGAAAGGTGTTAAAGACATAGCGGAAACCTGGGCTCAGATTAGTTTTATAGTGCTCAAACATCTCAAAGGAACAGAAGATCGTGGTTTTATAATAGGTGCGACCGATGAAATTATGCAGGTTTTGGAAGATAACTCCATGAACCTCCAGAGTATGGCCGGTTCTCAATTTGTAGGACCTTTTCTCCCGCAGGTGCAAAAATGGGAGAAAAGTCTAGCTAACATAGGGGAAGTGATAGACGAATGGTTGTCTGTCCAAAGGAAATGGCTATATCTGGAGGGGATTTTTGTAGGAGGCGATATAAGAGCACAACTCCCCGATGAAGCTAAGAAGTTTGACGATATTGATAAGGCATTCAGAAGAATCATGTTGGAAACTGCTAAAAAACCGAATGTATTAGAATGCTGTGGTGCTTCTGGGCGCCTAGAAGAGTTTCAAGGATTAGGAAACGGCTTAGATCGATGCCAAAAGTCCCTCAACGATTACCTTGATTCAAAAAGGAGACGCTTTCCACGATTTTACTTCATTTCTACTGAAGAACTGCTATCAATATTGGGAAGTAGTGATCCCAATGTAGTTCAGGAGCATATAATCAAAATGTTTGATAATATAAAATCATTACGATTTACCCTTGATTCTCATGAACATATAATAGCCACTGCGATGATCTCAGGCGAGGGTGAGGTAATGGACTTTAGAGTGCCCGTCAATGTAGAAGGCAAAATCGAGGAATGGATGAATGACGTTCTCAAGGAAATGCGCCGCTCGAACAGGTTTATAACGAAAAGCGCGATTTTCTACTACGGTAAAATAAGAAGGCCGAGGGCGCAATGGATGCTGGAGTACCAAGGGATGGTTTGTCTGGCCGGCAGCGGGATATGGTGGACAGCGGAAGTGGAAAATGTTTTCGTCAAGATCAAGAGAGGGAATAAACGCGCCATGAAGGAATATTTGGAACAACTGAACAAGCAATTAGATGAAATCGTCCTAACAGTCAGGGGTGAATTGACCCGCAACGATAGGACAAAATTTAAAACAATAGCAATCGTGGAGGTGCATTCCAGAGACATAATAGAAGGCTTTGTCCGAGATAGTGTAACGGATATTCAGGAGTTTGAATGGGAAAGTCAATTGCGGTCCTACTGGATTAATCACTTGGACAATATATGGATAAGGCAGTGCACGGGTTCATTTGAATACGGTTATGAATATATGGGTTTAAATGGTAGACTGGTCATTACACCCCTCACTGACCGGATTTACCTGACCATTACGCAGGCTCTGTCGATGCATATGGGGGGCGCGCCCGCTGGTCCGGCTGGTACCGGCAAGACCGAAACCACCAAGGACTTGGCCAAAGCATTGGCGTTACTTTGCGTGGTCACGAATTGCGGGGAAGGGATGGATTTTAAGGCTATAGGCACCACACTGGCAGGTTTAGCTCAGTGCGGCGCCTGGGGTTGCTTTGATGAATTCAACAGAATAGACATATCTGTTTTGTCTGTAATTTCCACCCAGCTGCAGACAATCCGAAGTGCTTTGCTCATGAAACTGGAGCGATTCACGTTTGAGGGCGTTGAAATCTCACTGGACTCTAAAATTGGTATTTTTATCACTATGAATCCTGGTTATGCCGGTAGGACAGAGTTGCCGGAATCCGTCAAGGCTCTGTTTAGGCCTGTAGTCTGTATCGTGCCGAATCTGGAAATGATATGTTTAATTTCGTTGTTTTCTGATGGGTTTTTGGAAGCAAAAGTTCTGGCTAAGAAGATGACGGTGTTATATAAATTGGCTAGGGAGCAACTCTCGAAGCAGTTCCATTATGATTGGGGTCTTAGGGCGTTGGGTTCTGTTCTACGTATGGCCGGCGTTCTGAAGAGGACCTCGCCCGATATCAAAGAAGCTTTAGTGTTAATGAGGGCTCTGCGAGACATGAATCATCCGAAATTTGTTTTTGACGATGTACCTCTTTTCCTGGGGTTGATTAAAGATCTTTTCCCGGGAATGGATTGTCCGAGAGTGGGCTATCCCGATTTCAATGCAGCGGTAGAAGCTGTGCTTCAAGCAGACGAATATATCGTATTGACGTATCAAGTCGATAAGGTTGTGCAGATGTACGAGACGATGATGACGAGACACTCTACGATGCTTATAGGTCCAACTGGCGGCGGCAAAACTGTGGTGATCCAAACTCTATCGAAAGCTCAAACTTACATGGGATTATTCACGAGAATATTTACGCTAAATCCCAAGGCGTGCTCTGTAATCGAGCTGTATGGAATCCTCGATCCTGTTTCCCGCGATTGGACCGACGGATTATTGTCGAACATTTTCAGAGATATGAATAAACCCACCGATAAGCACGAGAGGCGTTATATATTATTCGACGGCGACGTCGATGCTCTATGGATAGAAAATATGAATTCGGTGATGGACGATAATAAGCTTTTAACATTAGCAAATGGGGAAAGGATCTTGCTACAGCAACCGATTTGCGCGTTGGTATTCGAGGTCGGCGATTTACAGTACGCGTCACCGGCTACAGTCTCGAGGGCTGGTATGGTTTACGTTGACCCGAAAAATTTAGGCTATCAGCCTTACTGGGATCGATGGGTTAATAGGCGAAATCATGTACCTGAAAGGGAGGCCTTTCAGGAGTTATATGAGAAGTATATCCCGGATTTGATGGCATACGTTTTAGAAGGGACATTAGGAACCAAACAGGTGTCACCTTTAAAAACCGTGATTCCACAAACAGGCCTGAATATGATAACTCAGATGTGTTATATAATCGATGCAATTTATCCGCAGAAGTTAGACGACACGCGCGATCCGGAAGAAGAAGCAGATGTGGAGTTGCTTAACACTATTTTCGTTACTGCGATATACAATTCAATCGGAGGAGCTCTGGTGGAGTCTTGCCGGCGTGATTTTGATGATTACATGAAATCTCAGATATCCCTGCTAGTTGCAGAGGATACAATCGATAATAAATGTGATCTGAGACATCTTCCAGGGGCATGTCCTAGTTTGTACGATTACCATTTGGACGTTAAAGAAAGGGCATGGGTTGCTTGGCAGTGGTTGGTACCTGAATACATCCATGATAAAGAAAAACGGTATTCAGAGATACTGGTGCCAACCATTGACACAGTACGCACCACCTATCTACTGAACTTAATGAACCAAATCAGAAGACCAATCGTGTTAATCGGAGAAACAGGCACTTCTAAAACGGCTATAATACAAGATTTTTTACGAAACTTGGATTCAGACAAGTATATTCTATTAAATATAAACTTTTCCTCGAGAACCTCCTCGATGGACGTTCAACTGAATTTGGAATCGTCCGTAGAGAAACGCACCAAGGAGATTTATGGTCCTCCCATGGGAAAAAAATTAGTTTGTTTCATAGACGATATGAATATGCCTCGAGTAGACGATTATGGCACTCAACAGCCTATTGCACTGCTTAAACTCCTCTTCGAAAAGGGTGGATTTTATGATAGAGGCAAAGATCTCAATTGGAAAAGTTTGCGAGACATATCCTATTTCGCAGCAATGGGTGTTGCGGGTGGTGGTCGCAACGAGGTCGACCAACGTTTCATGTCCATGTTTACCGTTATTAATTTAGTATTTCCTTCTGTAACCACCCTTCATCGTATATACACATCGATTTTAAGTGGCCATATCTCAGCTTTCGATGAAGCAGTCCAAATTGCTCCTACTTTAATGGATATGACTTTGAATTTATATATCGTACTCGTGAACCAACTGCCCCCAACACCTAGTAAATTCCATTACATCTTCAATATGAGAGATCTGTCCAGAGTAGTTGCAGGACTATGCATGACCACTTCCCAGTTTTACACTACGGTCCCTCAGTTTGTCAGGGTTTGGAGGAATGAGTTTTGTAGAGTAATATGCGACCGACTCACCAACTCTGATGATCAGAATCTGATGGCAACTAAACTACTGGGAGAGCTGAATCAGTTCTTCCCGAAGAAAGAGCGTCAGGTGCAGCAACAGCCGGATCCTGATGATGAAAATTTTGTATTCGAAATCCCTGAAACAGAAGAGGAAGAGGATGAAGATGAAGTTGATGTCACCGAGTATGTAATGAGGGATCCTCTTCTTTTTGGAGATTATCGCAATGCAATTAATGAGGGTGACCCTCGATTCTATGAGGATCTTCTAGATTATGAAGCTATATACTCGCTATTTCAAGAAATACTCGAGTTGTATAATGAGCAACGTGCAAAACTGAGTATTGTGCTTTTTAACGATGCTTTGGAACATTTAACAAGGATTCATAGAGTTTTAAGGTTGGAAAAGGGTCATGTAATGTTGGTGGGGGTAGGAGGATCCGGTAAACGCAGTCTAACAAATCTTGCTGCTTTTACTGCAGAATGCGGAATTTTCGAGATAACCTTGTGTAGGGGTTATAATGAAGCCATGTTTAAAGAGGACTTAAAAGTTCTCTATTCGCTCTTGGGTGTGGATAGAAAAAAGACTGTATTTTTCTTCACTGCGAACCAAATCGTGGAAGAAGGATTTTTGGAATTTATAAACAATATTCTAATGATTGGCTATGTGCCTTCTTTATTTACTGATGAGGACAAGGAGCAGATCATCGGCCAGTGCAGAGGTGCTGCCAAGAATGCTGGATATAGCATCAGCAAAGACAGCGTCTGGCAGTATTTCCTAAACCAATGTCAGGATAATCTACATGTAGTATTATCAATGTCTTCGTCTGGGGACATTCTCAGTAAACGTTGCAGAAGTTTCCCCGGCTTAGTCAATAACTCTACAATCGACTGGATATTTCCCTGGCCTCTACAAGCCTTAGAAGCAGTCGCTTCAGTTTTCCTTAAAGACTATCAGAAAATCGCAGAAATATATAGGCCTACCCTTATCGAACATGTAGTCTATGTACATGAGATAGTAACCCAATATACAATTGACTATTTGGTGAAGCTGAGACGGAAAAATTATGTCACTCCCAAACACTACTTGGATTTCATCACCACCTACCTAAGATTATTAGAAGAGAAGGATAGCTATATTAACATGCAGTGTGAAAGATTAAAGAGTGGTTTAACTAAAATAGCAGAGGCTAGTGGAGAACTAGATATTTTAAACAAAAAATTAGAGGTCCAGAAAGTTATTGTAACTCAAGCCACAAACGCCTGCATGGCTATGCTACAAGAAATCGAGACGGGCACTAGAATAGCCACCGACAAAAAAGACGTAGCATCATTGAAGAGCACTGAAATCGAAGAACAGGCCAGAATCATCAGCATCGAACAAGCGGATGCCGAGGAAGCTCTCTCGGCGGCTTTGCCAGCGTTAGAAACGGCCAGACTGGCATTAGCGGATTTAGATAAATCTGATATTACAGAGATCCGTTCGTTTGCGACGCCGCCTGAACCCGTTCAAATCGTATGCGAATGCCTAGTTATCCTAAGGGGCATTAAGGAGGTCTCGTGGAAGAGCGCTAAGGGAATGATGGCGGACCCGAGCTTCTTGAGGCAGCTACAAGAAATGAACTGCGATGCTATCACCCAAACACAAGTAAGAGCGGTTAAGGCTCATATGAAGAAGTCCTCGAAACTGGACGATATGGGGAGCATAAGTAAAGCGGGTTTTGGTTTGTTAAAATTCATAACGGCAGTCTTAGGTTATTGCGCTGTATACAGGGAAGTGAGGCCGAAAAAGGAGAGAGTGGAACAATTGCAAAGTGAATTTAACGCCGCGAAACGGTTTCTGGAAAAACTCTATAGTGACATTGCAAAACTAGAAGCAGACTTGAACAAATTAAACGAGAAGTATGAGGTGGCTATGAAACGTCGACAGGAGCTGCAAGAAGAAACCGATATAATGATGAGACGATTAGAGGCAGCCGATAAGCTAATGTCTGGATTGAGTTCCGAACAAGCACGTTGGACTGTAGATTTAAAAGAATTATATGCAGAAAAGGAGCGTTTAGTTGGCAACTGTCTACTCTGCGCTGGTTTCCTGGCTTACTGTGGGCCGTTTACTTTTGAATTCCGAAGGGATTTGGTATATCTAGAGTGGCAAAGTGACATCATTCGCAGGGAGCTGCCCCTTTCTCAGCCGATCAGACTGGAGTCTAATCTGACGACTGACGTGGAAATAAGCATATGGAATTCGGAGAATCTTCCACCTGACGAGTTATCGGTACAAAATGGAATTTTAACAGTTAGATCTTCCAGATTTCCGCTCTGCATCGATCCTCAGCAACAAGCCTTAAACTGGATCAAGAAAAAGGAAGAAAAGAGCAATTTAAAAGTACTGAGCTTTAACGACGCAGATTTTCTCAAGCATTTAGACATGTGCATTAAATTTGGCGTGCCGGTATTGTTCCGAGACGTAGATGACTATATCGACCCGGTGGCTGAAAATGTGATACAGAAAAACGTTAAAAGTATAAGTGGACGAGTGTTTGTGATCCTTGGCGATAAAGAAGTAGATTGGGATCCTAACTTTAGAATGTACATGACTACAAAAATTGCAAATCCTGCCTTCAATCCATCAGTATACGCTACAGCGGTTGTAATAAATTACACGGTCACCCTTTCCGGCTTGGAAGATCAGTTACTTAGTGTGGTTGTGAGGAACGAACGTCCCGATCTGGAGGAACAGAGAGAATCTCTCATTGCAGAAACGAGCGAAAATAAGAATTTACTGCAACAACTCGAGGACTCTCTATTGAGGGAGTTAGCGACGACGACGGGCAACATGCTCGACAATGTGGAACTAGTAGCGACGTTGGAAAACACTAAAAGTAAAGCGTCTGAGGTTATGCAGAAATTAAAATTAGCGGGCGAAACTGCGAAGGATATTGATAGATTGAGAGACGGCTACCGATCTGTAGCGAGAAGGGGAGCACTTTTATTCTTTGTTTTATCGGATATGGCCGCTGTCAATGCGATGTATCAGTATTCTTTAGGATCTTATTTGGAAGTTTTTGCATATGCGCTGAGAAAAGCACTACCCCACACTTTGTTAGCTAAACGTTTATTGAATATTATTAACACACTCACGAAGAGCGTTTACGATTACGGTTGCACAGGAATTTTTGAGAAGCATAAACTTTTGTATTCATTTCAAATGACGGCGAAGCTTCAGCAAAGCGAAAAGTTGGTGGCCCAAACCGAGCTCGACTTTTTCATTAAGGTACACGTTAGATAATAAATCCGTTTATATCAGACTTAAATATCCGAAATTTTTAGGGTTCTGTAACGCTGGAAAAATCTACGCGTGAGTGTCCTGCGCCGTGGATTTCGTCGCAAGGTTGGGAGAATATTATGAAATTATCTAATGATTTTGAAGATGCGTTCGGCGAGCTCCCAACGCAAATTGAGAAAGATGTAGCGACTTGGCAGGACTGGTACGATTTAGACGCGCCAGAATCGGTTGAGTTTCCCCATGAGTATACAAAGAAATTGACTGCATTTCAAATATTGATGCTTTTGAGATGCTTTAGAGTGGACAGAGTGTTTAGGGCTGTAGGAAATTATATCACGGCCATCATGGGTGAGGAATATATTATGCCACCTGTTATCAGTCTGGATAATATATATGACCAAAGTAGTCCGGCAACGCCCGTTGTTTTTATCCTCAGCCCTGGATCGGATCCTACCGCAGAGTTGATGAAGATGGGAGACAGGTAAAATATTAGTACGGCAGCCCGTGTTTGACTGATTCCCTCTTTGAAAATTAAAGGGACTTTCTTCCGTTCATGGAGCTTAGAAAAAAGTTCAGGATGACGGAAATTTATAGCGTGTCGAAAAGGGTGAAATATATTTTTTAACGTGTTAGGAAAAGTATTCATTTTAGTTCTAACGTCCGTTTATTTTTTCTTTGTTTTCATGGAAGCGAATGGGTTGTAAAAAAAATACAAATGGATATTTTGAATGCTGTACAAAGTTGCAAAGGATTGAATTATAAAAAAAAATATTTTAATTTTTGTCTTTCCTTCATGCTCATATTCTAGACCAGGGTCGATAATTTTTGAACCCCAAAAAAATAATAGTCGGATCAAACTCATTGGAAAAGGAAGAGAATGTAACAAAAATGAAAGGTAAAATAATTTACGGACAATCTGAGGTCGGGAAGTGGAAGGGGGTGAGTTTTTAAGGGTAAAAAACGGTTTATCTCGGTTTTTTCGCAAAACCACAAGCCTTATGGAAAAAAATTAAATGGTAAAGTTGTAGGTAATAAAAAGCTCGACAACTTTTGTATTTACACTTTTTTCACATAACCTCAAAATTTATGTGAAAAATGCAAAAGTTTTAGGTTTTTTATTTTTCTTCTATAAAAAAATGTTTTTAAAGAAATTTGGTGAAACTTACCTTTTTATGTTCCAAACACACTGTAATTTTTTTGATTTAAAATATTTATTTTTTTCACCTTATTTTGACATTACAATAAAAATAAAAAGAATAAGTGAAAGTGACTATGTCATATGAGTCATATCACGAATATATTCGGATCGAGGATTGAGGGTACTGCATGTCCAGCATCACGTAAGGCACAAACAAAAACATATCCAGACAAGACAAAACTTATTTATTATATCAAATTTTGGTCATTATTTACGACATCCACTTCTGACCTATCACAAAAATAAAAATACGTACTTACAATACGTGACGTCAATAACAATATTCCGGAAACCATTTGATGTGCAAATGGTTCTAAGTGCAACGAAAAAATGTTTTGTTTTAAAAACCATCGTCATTTATTAGATCACCGGACTCTGCATCACACAACTGTCTTATTTATCCGGTCGTATAACCTGCACTGTTGACAATAACTACTTTCGATTTCGTCCTATTTGTCGTTACATTTGTTGATATTTTCCTTGCCCCTCTCGCACCTACCAAAATTTCATGCACATATCCATTAAAATTTATGGTTGTTAGCTTAGCCTTGACCTACTTAAATTTTTACACAGCCAGCACCCTATTTATACAGCTATTTGTTCCCAGGTACCGTATGCTTGTTGGCTAAGTACTCATTTGCACATTGTTCTATTGAACACGAATTACTTCTAATAATGTCATCTATATGTTAGAAAAAAGAAAACGCCAAAAACGTGGAAGTGGTTGTCGTAAATATTTACCCAAATTTTAATTTAAAAACGCTTATACACTTACTATACAATACAAAACAATTTCGGTTATGTTGTTCTTCATTTCATCTGTCAGAAAGCCACAGAGTACCTACAGAAAACCTGTGCACAAGCACAGAACAAGACTAAAACCACAGAACACCCAAACAAAAACAGACAACTTCCGAACTCGGTGTTGCCAACCATAGAAAACTAAATCGCACTAATAACGTTTAATCACCCTATTTCTCTGGGATTATCCGCGTTTCCTGTAAAAAGAATTTTTTCATCTTGATTTGTCTTGCCCCGGACATTGGCTCTGAAACCCGGAATGTCCGAGTCAAACCCGGACAGGTGACAACCCTATTTTGACTAAATATCGAAAAATAGGGTGCTTTTTCGATATTTTCAATCGAAAATTCTCGCGTCATATATATGCTTTTTTAAAAAAGTCGGTGGGCTTTTTACAGTAAATGTAAATTTACTGTAAAATGTTTAGTGTAAATTTTAAGAAATAGCTCAAAAATTGTCCATGATTAAAAAAAAACCATATTAATGTATTTTTACCATATTAATGTATTTTTTTACACCATCAGAAAGTAGAGGTTTCAATGAACAAAAAGCCCACCGACTTTTTTTAAAAAAGCAGATATTTTGACGCCAGAATTTTCGATTGAAAATTAGGGTGCTTTTTCCATATTAATTCAAAATAAGGTGAAAAAATTAATATTTTAAACCAAAAATCTTTTTTTGTTAGATAAAAATAAAAAACCAAAAACTTGGTTATTTGAATTTTTCACATAAATTTTGAGGTTATATGAAAAAATTGTAAATACAAAAGTTGTAGATCTTTTTATTCTCTACAACTTTGCCATTTAACTTTTCTCCATAGGACTTGTAGTTTTGCCGAAAGTCGAGATAAACCGTTTTTTACCCTTAAAAACTCAGTCCTTTCCACTTCCCGCCTCAGATCGCCCGTATATTATTTTTCCTTTCATTTTTGTTATTTTCTTTTCCTTTTCCAGTGGGTCACTTTTTACCATTTTCAAAGGCTTCGGCCCTGGTCTAAATAAAGTATAAGAAAATTAAAAATGCAGTATGTTTTAGATGTGGTTTTGGAGGTGGAAAGTTTAAATACCTTTCATTGGGACAGGGACAAGAACCGATCGCATTAGGCCTTTTGGAGACTGCTATTGGCCGAGGGCAGTGGTTGATGTTTCAGAATTGCCATCTTCTGCTATCGTTTATTAAAGGTTTAGAGCAGCACTTGGAAAAAATTAGTAAACCTCACCCAGATTTTCGGCTGTGGCTCACAACAGATCCAGTTGATACCTTCCCAATAGGTGTTTTACAGAGATCTCTTAAAGTAGTCACGGAACCACCAAACGGCTTAAAGTTAAATCTACGAAACACTTACTTTAAAATGCCCTCGCAAACTCTAGAAGCATGTAGCCATTCTGCCTACAAACCCTTGATTTACGTACTGTCCTTCTACCATGCGGTTGTTCAAGAAAGAAGAAGATATGACAAGATTGGTTGGAATATCTGTTATGATTTTAACGAGTCAGACTTTAATGTTTGTGTTATGATACTAAACACTTATCTTTCAAAAGCTCTTAAAGTAAAAGATAGCAGATTGCCATGGAATAGTTTAAAATACTTAATTGGGGAAGTAATGTATGGAGGAAGAGTCATCGATGATTACGATAGGAGAATAGTGGGTATTTACATGGATGAATATATGGGAGATTTCCTGTTTGATAAATTTCAACCTTTCCATTTTTATCAAGACGAGACAGTGGACTACACTATACCGCCAGATGGAAACAAAGAGGATTATATAGGTAAATCTGCTACCTAGGTACTTTATATTGTCACGCTACTGGGTTCGTAAAATAACTAAAATAAGTGGTAACGTCCAGAATCCAAATACACTTTTAGCCTGATCAAATGGTGTTCAAAATCTATGTTCAAAAGTGCCTGTTTCGTAACATGAGTCCCATAGAAGGTTTGTCAACGGAAATATATATATTTTTTGGGGTTTCTGGGGAATCTGAAGTTTGCTTGAATCTAAATTTTCGGATTTTTTCGATTTTTTTTGCTTATTTGCTCATTTATTACATTTAGATTTACAAGATATTTTTCAATATTAGACCAGGGTCGATAATTTTTGAAACCAAAAACTACAAGTCCTATGGAAAGATGTTAAATGGCAAAGTTGTAGGCAATAAAAAGATCTTTTTTTATTTTTATTAAGAGGTTTTTTATTTTTATCTTTTACAAAAAAAACAAAGTCTGCAAAATTTTTCAAGGAAACAATTACCATCCTTAATTAATTGATTAATTATTTATTCAAAATTAATTAATTAATTAATTTTGAATAATTAATTAATCAATTAATTTTGCGTTCTCGACCTGAGCCGGTCCTGCTACCAGGCAGTAAACTTCAGATGCGTGTTCAGCACCCCAAAAAACATATAATTCCGTTGAGAAACCTTCTACCGGACTTATTTTACCAAAATACCATTTGATCAGGCTATTTATTGACTCCAAATTCAACAAATCACAACTGTTTACAATGACTGTTTACAACTTGTCTCTAAGAGTGTCTAAACTAAAACTGACTGCGTAACGATCGGCTGGCCCTTATATACTATTTACAAGGTTCTAGAAGCTCCTCGATTATTCGATCCCATTCTAGATTGTATACAGGGCTTCTCGAAGTATTCTACAGTAGTAGTGCACATGTTCTTATGTCGCAACTATTCTAAATGGAGCCAGGGGGCGTATCTCGGTTATTTGAAGTCCCAGAGGGTTGTGGCCACCCCTGGAGGATGTTATCTGGCGCCCCCGGATGCGATGTTGCCGCATCGTCGGGTGCGATGTTGCCAGATTGTGCAGATTTTCCCTAGATCTAGGGAATTTTCAGTACATTGTGCACAATCGCTGCTGGATATATATTTCTGTAATTGTTGCTATTCTCTCTAGTTGTATTTAAATAGTTACATGGGCTTCATCAAATAAGCCGCCACTTTCACTTGGTAATAAATTTTTTTAAAGGTTATAGGAAGGGTGTAGATATGAGGTGGGAGAGGTGCTAATAAATTACTGTTTTTTATTTTATAGCATTTATTGATGAATTGCCTTTGGCAAATAGTCCAGGAGTATTTGGATTGCATCCTAATGCTGAGATAGGTTATTACACACAGGCTGCTAAAGAAATGTGGAACTTACTGATAGAACTGCAACCACAAACATGTAAGTTTGTTAAAGTATTTGAATATGTTTATTTAATATTTTTTTTTTAGCTGCTTCAGGAGAAGGAATAAGCAGAGAAGAATTCATTACGTCAGTAGCTGATGATATTCTAAAGAAGATACCCGAAAAATATGAAGTGTGGAAGGTTAGGCGCTACTTCGCCAGAATGATGTCTCCTACTGTAATAGTTCTTTTGCAAGAATTGGAAAGATTTAATAAACTGATAGGTACTATGAGGAGGAGTTTGGTGCAACTGCAAAAGGCCTTGGCGGGTGAAATTGGAATGGATAGTATATTGGATAACGTGGCTTATTCGTTATTTAATGGACAGTTACCAATGATATGGCGTAAGCTAGCGCCTGCTACATGCAAGAATCTGGGCGGTTGGATGGAGCATTTCGAACTGAGACAGCAACAATATTTAACTTGGGTAATTATGCCATACATTTTTTATAACATTAATAATGTATTATCTGTTTCCTTTCCAAAGTCCACAACAGGAGAACCGACTGTTTTATGGATACCTGGTTTACATATACCGGAAACCTATTTGGCTGCTTTAGTACAAATTGCTTGTAGATTTCACAATTGGCCTTTAGATAGATCCACTCTTTATACATATGTCTCTGAGTATTTGGAGGTGGCTGATGTAGCCGTTAAACCAACTCAGGTAATTATTTTCATTGTTTCTTATTTCGTTAGTTATCTGGGTAGACCAGGGCTTGAAGCCCTTGAAAATGGTAAAAAGTGAAAAAAAATAATAGTAGGATGAAACCCATTGGAAAATGAAGAGGATGAAAGGAAAAATAATTTACGGGCGATCTGAGGTCGGGAAGTGGATGGGGGTGAGTTTTTAAAGGTAAAAAAACGGTTCGATTTACGGCAAAACTACAAGTCCTATGGAAAAAAGTTAAATGGGAAAGTTGTAGGTAATAAAAAGATCTACAACTTTTGTGTTTACACTTTTTTCACATAACCTCAAAATTTATGTGAAAAATTCAAATAACCAAGTTTTTGGTTTTTTAATTTTATCTACAAGGTGTCCAGAAAGGATATCGGCACTTTGCTATTGGTATAAATAAAACACAGAACATTTTTCTAATCATTTTTTTATGAAAAATAAAACTTTAGGCAAAGGAAATTTATGATTTAAAAATAATATTGTCTAAATGATGTCCATTATGTTGTATGCACTCCTCGAATCTGGAGCGAAGATTATTAATAACTCGTCCACACATTTCCATCGGGAGGGCTGTTATTTCTGCCGCAATATTTTCTTTTAATTGGAGTATATTAGCTGGATTGTTTTCGTAGACCTTACTTTTAAGGTAACCCCATAAGAAATAATTGAGAGGCGATAAATCGGGGCTCCTAGGTGGCCAGTTAATATTGCCTCTTCTTGAGATACCTTATTAGGGAATAATTCCTGAACGGCCTCAATAGCCCGATTTGATGTATGGCAAGTGGCGCCATCCTGCTGAAACCAAGTCCGTAAATTAATGCCTTCAAATTCTTGTAGGGATGGCGCAAGAAAACCTCGTAACATTGCACAATATCGTGCGGTATTAACTGTAAGTGGGCGTCCATTTCGATCTTCAAAAAAGTACGGACCGATTATACCCCTAGCAGACATTGCAGCCCATACGACGACTTTGGGGCTGTGGAGTGGACGTTCATGCTTCCTTCGAGGATTTTCGGCAGACCAGAATCGGCAATTTTGTTTGTTTACATGACCGTTGAGATGAAAATTTGCCTCGTCGCTAAATAAAATGTTATCAAAACTCTCAAACATTTCCATCATGTGGTTAGCAAAATTTAGCCGTGAAATGTAATCCGTCGCTTTCAATTCTTGGACCAGCTGTATTTTAAAAGCATGGAGGTGCAACTCTTTTTTTAAAATGTCGTGTAAAGAGGATCGTTTGACCCTCAGTACCTGACCTCGTTTCCGTACAGATTGTGTTGGATTTTCTGTGACTGACTGCCGTACCCGTTCGATGGTTTCTGCACTTCTTACGACTCGTGGGCGTCCTGTATTGTGTATTTTCACTGTAGATCTAGTAGCTTCAAACATTTTTTTCCATTTTCTAATGCTATCGGGGCTCGGTGCTAAATTAATGTTTCGCAAATGGTAATGGGCGCGATATAGACGACGAGCTGTCACCATAGAGTTATTGTTCTGGTAAAATGCTCGTACGCAGCAAGCGCCTTGCTCTCCGGTAAACGCTTCAATTCCATTGCAAACAGTTCCATTGCAACTGAAATTCCTTTACTCGCTTTACAGTTCGATGCCCCACTCCGGCACCATCCCCACCACGTCCGACCGTAAATGGATTAACAAAGTGGTGATACCCTTTCTGGACACCTTGTATTACAAGAAATTTTTTTTAAAAAGTAATTTGGTGAATACTTGCCTTTTTATGTCCCAAACACACTGTAATTTTTTTGATTTAAAATATTTATTTTTTCACCTTATTTTGACTTAATATTGAAAAAGCACCCTAATTTTCAATCGAAAAGTCTCACGTCAAAATATCTGCTTTTTTAAAAAAGTCGGTGGGCCTTTTGTTCGTTGAAATCTCTACTTTCTGATGGTGTAAGAAAAATATACACTACTATGACAAATGTTCTCAGAAAATGCAAAAAAAGAAAAAAGCCCGAATCCGAATTTTTTTTTAATCATGTACAATTTTTGCCTCACTTTTTGCCCTGGTCTAACTGTATAATATATGCCTATTACCTCATAATATATACCTTATACCTCATACCATGCAGTTATTACTTTTAATTTCAGGGAAACTGCTTTATACATGGCTTATATTTAGAAGGTGCAAGTTGGGACGTGGAAAACAACTGTTTAAGGCGATCTACACCTAAAGTTCTAATTGAAAAACTGCCGATCTTGGGGGTGGTTCCTATAGAAGCGTTTAGGTTAAAATTACAAAACACATTAAAAACCCCCGTGTACACAACATCGCTGCGGCGAAATGCTATGGGTGTAGGTTTAGTATTTGAAGCAGATTTAAGAACTACCGATCATATAAGTCATTGGGTTTTGCAAGGAGTGTGTTTAGTTTTAAATACAGATTAAGCTTGAACATATTTATCGTAGATGTATTTTTTGACAGCTACAGTTAATTTTTAAATGTATTTTATTTGAATAAATAAAACATATAGATAGGAACAATTTAATATAAATAAAATTTTCTGGTACAATAATTATTTACAATTGAATTTAATTTACAAATTGAAAAATGTGTACTAATAAGTAAATTTGAAAACCGCACTTATCAAATTTACCGTTCTTGTTGCAATACACGCTGAAAAATAAAAGTATAAATTAGTACTTTAAAATATAAATAGATATATAGAGTTTACAAACAGCAAGAAGCTAATTTTTAGGCATATAATAGTTTATTTTTCAAATGTTTAGCTACAAAAATAATCTCCAAATCTTGGAGTTGGCCTCGAACAACGTATGTTAAAAACTAGAAATAAATTAGTGACGTAACCACCAACTATCAAGATTTTGAGAGTAGTTTCCTTTGCACTGACATCTAAGTAGTTTTAATGAACTCTCTTTTTAGAATAATAAAATATTTTAATGTTATTCTTGTAAATAAATAGTTACTAAAGTGTGTGTAAAATGAGTGCAAATTGAACTCCTTTTTAAGATTAAAATCGTACCAATGATCTGAAATATTACTCACATTTATGACGCTACTAATGCTCTTACCTTCTAATTTGTTTTCTTGACATCTTTGGCTTCTCCCTCTTTCAATTGCGCCCTACCGAATATCTTTGCTAGGCTATCCCAGATTCCTCCAAAGAACAATGCGCACATCAGATTTTCAAATGGAATAAAGGGATCATGAATGCCAAGAATTATGGAGGAAAGTTTGAAATAAACAAAGAATATAACGATACCAAAGTAGACGAGTGCATGAGGAGCAGATATCAGTTCTGTCTTTTTGTCCAGGATGAAAATTATGGATGCAACTAGAGATGCTTTGGTATAGCTGAAATAAATTTAAAAAAATATATTTATTGTCTCCAGTAATATTTACCAGGTAAGTGAACAAAACATATAATTAACAAATAAATTTAAAACAAATTGTATATTACAAACTCTGTTAATACTCTTAGGATCAGTTTCTTGTACTAAATCCCCATGAATTTTTATCAGTTGAACTACTAAACAAAGTTCAATATTATATTATACTTACAAAGTAGGTTGCATGAATTCCATTGCCGTTGGTGTCCAAACTCCTCGAATAAGTCTCTCCATAAGTCTAGTGAACCCAGCGCCGTTACCTTTAAGTGTACCAATAATAACCATAATGAGATATGCATTGGGGTAGAGTTTGGCAGCATGCGTAACCCCATCGTATACTTTTTTACATCTATAAATTTCTTTCATTGCGGAAAATATTATTTTCACCGGCAAGAATTTGGCTAGTTTGTAGCCCAAATCCATAGGAGTATAAAATACAATATACCTAAAAATGAGAAATATTTGAATTTTGACAAAAGAACATATTTTACTTGTTAATTTTTACGAAATTGAGGTTTGTTCATTTTCTAAAGACCTAATTTACTGTAACTATAAATATCATATGATATTAGGCATGCAACTTTTTAGCTTTAGTAGAATCGGGAAAATGAGGTAATCGATTTTTCCAAAATACCATCAAATAGTTGTGATATTGGTGTTATAACTATGTTGCTGTGGAATAGTGGAATCATTTTTATCTAATACGAAATGCTTACCATACGAGTGTAGCTACCAAAATCTGAGGGGAGTTCTTAAGTGGAGCTAAGATGGGTTCTGCAAGGAGTCCGTTGGCTACCATCCCTCCTGCAAATACTACCAACATGTATGATAACCAACATGCTACAGGATGTTTTCGTGAAAATGCTTGTGCTCCTAAAATAAAATAACAGTTTCAAAACATATACTGGTTACCTTTAGGGTTCCACAAGTCTCATTTAGCACAATATCTAACTAACGTCTGTCCGTTATCTAACTGTTCAGCGACTATTGGGTCCGGCATGTTATTGGATCTATTAAAAAAGTCTCTGAATTTATCTGCTTAGATTGAGATACAATCACGTTACACACTTGTATCATGGATACAATGATGAACTGCATACATCTAAACATAGTAAACATTATTAGACTTCTATCATACATATAATCTACTTTTAAAGTCATTAAAATTTCTTTTCTGAGCTGCTTTTAAATCCAAATAAATATTTTCAACTACCCATATATGTGTAATATGAATAAATATATCGCGAAAAACCCGTTAAACCGGATGGTTTCAAAAAATTACTAGTTATAGACACTGCTCTCAAGTTAAAAAAAAAACAATAAATTGAACATTTTAAACCGGTACGAAATTTCATAAACATTCCGAAAGAAACATATTTATTTTTTTGCTCCCCAGTGGGCGCTACCACCTAAATAATCGTAGAGACCCTTTAAAGGGTCTCTAAATAATCGGTAGCAGAAAACATCCTTTTTCTATGCGCATAGTCGCATAGTTGCGGCCATAGATTAAGCAATACTGTTGCGGCATCGACATAATAATTAGAACTCGGTGGGTTGCGGCCGTCCGCCATTTTTACTCCATCGCAAAGATTAAACGTATTTACAGTATTTATCATTTGAAATTCTCTCTGAGCCATTGTTTCAAATACTGTTTGAGCCTATTTCGATTATTATGGCCACCGAAGAGGGCTTATACTCTCTCTTCTGTGTTATGGCGTTAATTATGAAGTAAATATGGCCGCCGTGTCAGCACTTGTGGGTTCAAACGATTGCGGTACTCCGTCTATCCACTGCTCTGTAAATAATAAATATAAACGAGCAAGTGCACAGACCTCATAAATAAAGTAGAATACTGATTCTCATACTAATTATGATCTTAAACAATTATTAAGAAATATTAAGTCGCGTAAACAATTATGATCTTGTTGTAAAAGACAGGTTCTTCTCCCCTATAGCGGTAACAGCCTAGCAGGTAGAGCGTATGGCTTGTATACTGTAGATTACGAGTTCTGCCATTTTTTCCTTTTTTTTTATTTAAATGATGCTATTTAAACAAACTTAAAAATACGTGTACTACATGTAAGGTCTGCTAAGGAGGACCAGGTTTGTCACATTTTGTCCCGGGCTTGGCGACTGACCAGATAATAAAAATACGTGTACATGGAATAAGGTCTGCCAAGGAGGACCAGTTTACACTACCCACGAACTAATAATTCTTTATAAACAAGAAACAAGGGTCTGCTTGCCTCTGATATAGATATCGTAGTGACCGTGAAAAATGTTTGTCTTTTTAAAAATAATAAGATTATAAGTAGGTATGAGCGATTACATATTTTATTGCGTGTTGCTGATTAAATCGCTTAGGTATTAATACCCATAATACCTATGATATACAACACCATATAAAAATTGTTTGTACAAATATAAAGTCAAGTCAAGCAGATCTTATATTATTTTACAGAGGCATCCTGGTGAAACCGCCTGTTCTTATTACAACTAAGTACCTATTAGAATGGCAGAACAGAATAATACGTATTTCAGATGTAGGTATATATAGAAATATTACATATTATAATTAAGTCAGAGGCAAACTTGTAACTCTAACCTCTAACACAAAGACTACTAGAAGTACTTGCTAGACTACTCGTACTATTTACATGTATTCAGACACAAACTTCATTAAGAAGTTCAATATTATCTAGGTACCTATGTAAAATATAGTTGCGTTTTGCTAATTAATTTCAGTGTTTCCTTTATATCGCGATCGCGTGAATGAATGGTAGGTATATATCCCATATCCATATAGGTATTATGGGTACCTATAATATAAAATATAATCCATCTGAATGAAATCTAAGGGTTGCTGATTGCCGATTCATTTCGTTCAAAATACGATATCATAATCAAGTTTTGGATTCTAATAATATATTATTATATTATAGGGATAAGAACAAAAGAAAGCTAGTTTGAAACTGAAATATTTCCAAAACCAATATTTAATTAATAATACCTACGTATATGAAACAAGGTAGGTATTGGAAATATAAAATATTTCCAGACTGGAAATGAATGAAAATAAATCATATGCGCCCAAAATAGTATATAAAATAAAAAGTAAAAACATATAATTCCATGTATATTGTGTATATATACCTACGCGTTCTGTGTATTCATAATTTTGATTTCAACTGGAAATTAGGTGAATGGTATAAATATATAATATATATAAGTTGTACCTATATACAGGTTACAGTATTTAGGTCTAAGTATTTATTATAATTATACCTACCTATATAATAAAATATACCTAATCTATCAAAAAAGGGGCTTTGAGCCAAAGCCTCTATGTGTATAATAATAGCTAAGCAGCATATAAGCATTATAATATAGATAGGTATGTATTATGTGCTAATTATGGGAAATATGAAAATAACTTTCAGGTCTGTGTAAAATTATTCCAAGACTTTCCTTGAATAGATCAGCTAATAGTCTAATATATTATTCGATAGTGATATTATTAGTAATTAATTAACATCCAATCTATGTCAGAAATAATTAAACAATGGTATTTAAACGCATATTGCTATAACAAATAATAATAATGGTGAAAACGATTGCAAAAGCAACTACTGCACATTTTCTAAATCCGGCTCTGTTGGGGACATTCGCTGTCCTTCTCTTGCATACGTACCGCTTCCAAGATCTTCTCTGACTGAGAGAGCGCAAAGCGTGCAATGGGCTATATCGAAGTAGGGAAACATTTTTAGTTTCACCACTTGGTTGGCGATGTCCAGGAATGCCTCCGGATCCATGATGGAATGGGTTGTCTTGCACCTTTATCACTAAAAAGAGTTTAGACACGTGAAAACGGAGGCCCAAGTTAACGGCGCTTGGTCATATTGATAGTCAGCCACGGACTAGTAAGCCGTCGTCGTCGGTACGCTTTCGCTGAATTAGCTGTCTAGGTGTAATCTAATTTTAAGTTAAGAGCAGATCTCTCGCAATTTTATTTTAGTGAAACACTGGCGTAGTCTAGGGCAGGGGGTTAGTCTCCCTAATAATTTAGTATAGGTACCTATTGATTATATTATTGACCTTCTTTTGTGTAAATATATAAAGCAAAAAAACTATTTATATATATATATATATATATATATATATATATATATATATATATATATATATATATATATATATATATATATATATATATATATATATATATATATATATATATATATATATATATATATATATATATATATATATATATATATATATATATATATATATATATATATATATATATATATATGGCGTCGGCTAAATTTGTAGAATGTTTAAGTTTAATTCAAAAATATAATAACACTATTTAGTCTAAAACTAATACCATAGATTAAGTGAACTAACACAAAACTATAAACAAATTTAAGTATTGATGATGTTATGACAATTTTTTTCTCGCGGTAATAGGCGACCTGCGAATTTTAGTCCATCGCCCCAACTAGTAAGTTCTTGCTAGTCAATTTGCAATTTGACAGGACGTTTTGTAGGTTATAATTATTTTGTACTCTTAATAAATTATTAAATCGTCCCCGCTGCAGTATGGATAAACGTTCATCATACTCTGGAAACAATTGCTGTGTAGTGGGCTGTAAAAATAATTACGGAAATACTGACGGCAGTGTGAAATTTTACACTTTTCCTAGCAGACCCCATGAAAGGATAAGACGAGATATTTGGTTTTATAGTGTTGCTAAACAAAAGTGGGATTCAACCAATTCTTCCCCTTTTCTATGTTCCCAGCGGAAAAATGTGAGAAACTAATTTCCTTGCAACCAAAATATATTATTTTTCTTTCCATTTCCACTAATAATTATTGTAAATATTTATGTTTTCATACACAACACTCACTTGCACAGCACCACACCACAGTTTATAACCACACCAAACATCAAACTAGTTTATTGTCTAGTGGAAACTTGTATGATTCACCGAGAGAGGCGCTCGCGATCAATATGTGCAGGTCGCCTATGGCCCTATAGGTACACGAATATTTCACAAAATCAAAATATTGAAAAGTATACTTTTCCATTGCTGCTAACATCAGATTCTTAGAAGTCTTCCTGCTAATTCCAAACCATATTAATTATAATAGATATTATTATACATGATGTATTATTAAATACATATCACAAAACTAACATTATATAATTGAACCCTCTCTATATCATTGCATACTATATACCTACATTGGTTAGAGACGTTAGAGGTTAGGTAGGTCGCCCGCAATGTAATATGGTTCTTGGGAAGCGCGTGCGTGTCGTAACATCTGTTATCTTTGTACGTGTTTTGTGGCTATTATTTTGTTGCTTTGTGATTTGTGAGCATTTGTGAGTGAGAAACGCCAAACATTCAAACAAAAGGGAAGTTTGCTTATATCTTATATAATTTTTGTTGATGTTATGTTACTTTAAAGTGTTAGTTTCAAAAACTCAATGCTGTATTAATTCTGTTATACCCGCAGCTATGAGTTCCACTTAGTTATTGTTAATTAGTTTGATATCTAGCCCTAACGAGCTATTGCTATGTTAATGTAAGTTAATTGTTCTGCAATAAATAATGACTATTAAAAAAGTTATCGATATAACATTAATTATAATATAATTGTTTAATACAAGGCCAGTATCCCAGATTACATAGTTATGTGGGCAGTTATTTAATCTGCTAGATTCTCATACTCTTAGCACAAAGAAAATATTGGGACTATATAATACATACCGCATTACTGTTTTATACACCTAGTATACCTATTACCATATTACTTTCTTTCTGCAGATGTCTGGTGATTCATCTGGATATATAGCCGCTTTAGATGTGGGAACAACTATAATTAGGTGCCAAATAATAGATCCTTTGACGAATATTGTTGGAGCTGCATATTCCTCTGTTAGTAATAAACCTTGTATTTTTTTCCCTTGAATAAATTTGTTGTCATTTTACAGTGTGTCATTTTACATATTTTTATAATATTTGTTCAACTCGGATATAAAATAAATTATTAGATACTTACCTACCAAATAAGTTTTGGAAGACTGCATTAATTATCAAGTAAAAGGCAAATAATAAGTAAATGCGATTTGTGCTTGTATAGCTTGGTGTTAATTCATAATTTTAACTTAGAATATATTTATAGGTTAAACTACAATATCCCAAACCTGGATATGTGGAAATTGTTCCTGATGAACTACTAGATGATATTGTAAAAGTGATTAAATTAGCTGTGAAAGGTACTTAATAAATTATATCCAAAGAGTGAAAAGAAATTATTACTTACAGTGCCTACTTACCTATATAATTCAAATAAGATTACAATTCCTATATTTTTAGATGCTAATATTAGTTTTTTGCATATCAAATCTCTTGGAATTGCAACACAGAGGGCAACCTTCATAACATGGAAAAAAGATACCGGGGAACACTTACATAACTTCATAACATGGAGAGATTTGAGGGCGGCCCAACTGATTAAAGAAGTAAACTCATCATGGTCAACTCACGTAAGTCGGATTTTATGTTCAAATTATTATGTATCTTCACATTGTTTAGTGAAAAATATGCTTTAACTAGTAGGTATCTATAGTGGGCCCTCACGCAATGCTGGTACATACCTGTACATTAAAAATATCTTCGTAATTCTATTATTATAATAGTGTTAGCTGTAACAAGTGAAAAACCTCTGTATAGCTTGACCAAACCCAATTTAGCCCCGCAATACGCAAATAAAGGTAGAGAGAGCAGATAAAGAAGAACAGGTCAAGGCTAAGATTAATTTGGTCAAGCATTACACGCACACATAAATATATCTATACCTAACCCCGCATTTAGAGCACATGCACCTGTAAAATATTGAATGAAGTAACATCGATTGAATAACCCATACGTTGATAAAAATATTGAAATCTAAAGTTACAATACTCAACTTTAGTGGTTGCAAGAGTATAAAAAATTACTTGCCAAGGACACACTTTGCGTTTACATTTTGTAACATTCCAATAGAAAAAGTGATAAAAACGAAAAAACATTCCAATAGATAAAATGATAATTTGTTCACTGACGATTTCATTAAACGTATAAATCTAACACCACTAAATAGCTTTTTACATCATCGTTAGTTTTAGATTGTTAAGATGGCTGCCTATGTCATTTACATGATCACAGGAAATAAGAAATTTGGAATGGGTAGCAAATTGAAGTTTTTTAGTAATCACGTAAGTTGTTATTTTATTAGACCCTATTGAATTCGTCCTATTGTAAATGTTGCATTATATCAGTTTTTAGGTATCCGTTAGATTTCTGTGGGTTCTGGCTAACATAAAAGCAGTAAAAGAAGAATTAGATACAAACAATTTAATGTTTGGTACATTGGAAACATGGTTAATTTATAAGTTTACAGATGGACAGATGTATGTCACGGACATATCTAATGCTAGTGCTACTGGATTTTATGACCCATTTGACTTAGACTGGACTATCGTAGCGAAATTACTTAAAATTCCTATACATATTTTACCTGAGGTAGTAAATAACGATCATGACTTTGGTGATGTTGCAAATAAGTTTTTTGGAGTACCAATTAAAATAGCGGCTGTGGTAAGCAAAAATATTATTCCATGTATATTAGGCAAAAGCCGAGCCTATCTATATATAATGAACCCATCTAAATACTATTAATGTAGTCAAAATAGACAAAAAATAATTATAACCTCCTAAATTAGAGTTTTCTTCATAATATAGTCCTTTCCTTTGGACTATATGGAGAAAATATATTTTCTCATTGCATGAGTCACCACAGCTCGTAGTTTATAGTCATCTTAAGTATCTTATCGGTTTACCACTAGAAGAAAATATTTGTAAAAGAATTATAAATGTTTACCAGCCACTGCTAAAAAACATTGCATATGCATGTAGCCGGCACTTAGTCAAAGTTATCTCTGTGTAACCGAAGACATATACTTTCTTATTCTAGATGGCAGACCAATCATCATCAATGTTTGGCTCTTGTTGCTTTGTTGAAAATGACATTAAGGTTACCATTGGAACTGGTGCATTTATTAATGTAAATACCTCTCACTTGATTCATCCAAGTCTAAATGGGATGTATCCATTGGTGGGTTGGAGGAATAATAATGAATTGATCTATATGTCAGAAGTTTCCTGTTCAGATGCAGGTTCGCTGATACAGTGGATGCTCAATATAGGTACAGGATTCAATAAAAAACTATATGAGCTAAAATATTTATACCGTCAATAGGCTTAGATTTGATATGACCGCAACCAGCTGTACAGATAGCCGTGTTCAGAGAAATGTGACAATGCAGCACAGGGTGTGTCAGCTTTTCGTCAGTTCATCATTTCAACATAAACAAAGTAGTTTCGTGCCTTTTTTTCAGTTAAAGTGTAGTAAAAATTAATTGTTCCATTTTAATTTAGTGTTTTTTAAATCTTGTGAAATACATGGGGTATGAAACGTGAATCTGACCCACAAAATCTTATTAAATATGGTTAGCTAAAAGGTAAACAAACATGACCTCATTCCTCAATAATACTGCGGCGGGCATTGTCACGGTTGTTTTAATTTTTATGCTGCATTGTACTTATTATGATTATTAGTTATTTGTAGCCCTGTCTTTCATATTAATCTGATTAATGACTTCGGAAAAGTCAGCAAGTCCGATTGTATTGAGTTTATTTATTTGCTTTATTTCTTGCATAGAAGATACGTAAATTCGAGTACTCAAAGCTAAAGTTTTAAAGTAAATTTTAAATATAACGATGCCTAGTAAATGCCTGGGTGCAAAATCAGCACCCTGTGATTTTGCACTATCAGTTGCAACGTTGACATTTTCTCGGCACGGCTATCTGTAGAAGGGATTATGGTACTAGTAAGTATCATATTTGCTTCTATATTCTATACACATAATAATTATTATCTTCTGGGCTTCTGATGATATTTAATTATTGTCGTTTTATTTTAGGTTTTATTGAGGATTCCTCTCATACTTCTGATGCAGCATATAAAGTTGCTGATAATGATGGTGTTTACTTTATACCTGCCTTTAGCGGATTAGGGGTAAGATTGTTTCATAGTAAAAAAAATATAAATAAAACATTGTTTTAGCCACCCCTTAATAATGAAAAAGCAGGTACTGGATTTATCGGTATCAAGCCTACCACTACTAAAGAGCACATGATTAGAGCAATACTGGAAAGTATAGTATATCGAATTGTTCTTTCTTATGAACTGCTTAAGAAAGAACGGGTTATGAATTGTAATTCTATGAAGTTAGTATCAATCTATAATTTAATTGAAATAACATACATATTTAATTATTATATTTATTGTATTGTAATAGGAACAAATTTATTCTTTCATTATAGTGGTGTGATATCATTTATTATAAAAAATTAATAGTAAAAAACATTTTTAAAAACAAGCTTTTATTTAAATTTTCTAAAAAGAAGAAAATAAACTTTAAATTAAATTGTTAAACTGTGTAGTTAAACAATACTAACAATATGTAACTTGATATTGAAATCTCGCGACAAGCTTTTATGTCATATAAATTGTGTAATGTAATAAATTGACGGGTTTAATTTAATTTAAAGTTTATTTTCTTCTTTTTAGAGCATTTAAATACTCTTATTTTTAAAAATGTTTTTTTAAAATCAATTTATTTTTTATTTGGTTATGGCCTGGACATGTTTCTAAGTCTGTTCATTTCATTTAATGCGTCATTGTTGCATGGTCATTTGCCTCTTAATTTAGTACAGTCTAGTTCTTCAATAAGGAGACCTTCTAGTGATTTGACTCTACTTAACTACTTATTTTAGCTTAAATCTTACTTGTGCCTAATGAAACACAGTTCCGGGTGGTTTTAAAAATTAACATGTCTTATTATTTTTAGAGTTGATGGAGGTGTATCCAAGAACAACTTCATCTGTCAGTTGCTAGCAGATCTAACTAATTTAACAATTGAAAGACAGGTTGCCGATATGTCAGTATTGGGGGTTGGATTTTTAGCAGGCCTCAGTTCTGGTAATTCAATATACAGTGGTGTCGCGATAATCCGGATCAATTAAAACCGGACCGATCCGGATTAGCAAATAATTCGGATTATCGATATTTTTTATACTATGCAAAACATTTGAAAAATAAATAGTGTATTGTTCTAACCTGTAAGAAAACATGCATGATATGGGACTGCCAAAAAGCACATGTAACATTACACTACATATTTTTTGTTTTTTAATTACGATTTAATCGTAATCAGTATTATAACATATTCATTATATTGCTTTAAAATTATTGATCTCTAAAAAATAATCCTTTTCATTCCAGGGATATGGCACGATAGAAAGGAAATATGCAAGTTTCATAAAATACAAACAATTTTTGAACCAACAAAATCTTCCGAACATAGACAAAAATGCAAATATGAGTTACACAAATGGACAGATGCTGCAGAGAGATTTATATCATGGTACAAAGACAATTAGATATAGTGGTAGTGATGGACAGGGTTTTCTTATATTTAAGTGGTAGTAATAGTAGCTGCATTAAGTTACATCAAACAGTATTTTAGAGAGGAAAACATATATATATATATATATATATATATATATATATATATATATATATATATATATATATATATATATATATATATATATATATATATATATATATATATATATATATATATATATATATATATATATATATATATATATATATATATATATATATATATATATATATATATGGTTTTTGTACTTTTAAAATTTGATATGGATCTGGATGTTTTATAGTAAAATCATTTTAAGAAATTATGTAGTTACTTTATTTTATTGTTTTTTTCCTTTCTTTTAAATTGACCCATTACATGAAATATTTATGATGAAAGCTGTTAACCGTTGTCATATCATATATTTTAAAAATATTACATAGCATAGTATACTTTGTGGGGTACATACCCCATCAAAATTTACATTTATCGTCAGTTTCACAAAATGTGCAATATAAATTCGTGTTTAAATTTTAGTTGATTTTATTCTAATCCATTTAATTTCATACCGCTTTGCTACTCTAGCGCCAATCTGGCGGGAATTGGAATTATTATTTACTGCTTACAACTGGACACTTTTCATAGAAAATACACTTTTGCAACTGTTCCCCATATTAGAGTATCCTTCCTACCTCTACCCTCCCTAGTTACAAGGTTGCTCTACTTACCCCATGGATGAGCGAGCACAGCTCATTAGCTGTGGTATCATAGATAAGACACGGATGTGGTATGAGTCTTAAATCCCTAGTAAATCTGTGTCAGTGGGATTTATAGCGCATATGGGCCTCGGGACTAAAAAGTTACCTTCTGTCCGTAGAGTCATGTGTGTTTTGTGATCACGCGGCGGGAGACTTTACGACCTTATGTGTACACGTATTTATATTATTTGTTCAATCGGCCGACCCTGTGACAAACTTCCTGTAATGTAACAATCTACAAATATTCCTCGTAAACAACTGGTCCTCCTAGGCTGGCCTTATGTCATGTACACGTATCTCACTGTACGTATCAATATTATCTGGTCATTCAGACCCGTGACAAAATTAATTGTTTTAGGGAAGGGAAATATAATTGTGTCGTATTAATATAAAAAATTGAAAAAGAAGCAAAATTTGCGATATTCGAACACGCTACCCAAAGCACACCTTTTACCATTTGGCTACACAACGCCAAATTTGAAATGGGTTTCTTCAACAAATATGACTGCCACGTATTTCTTATGGGAGATTCAAAAGAGTGACTTTCAGAAGGGAACTTCTCGGGTTTTGAGCACTTCTTAGTATTTAAACCTATTGTAAGTCAAACTTTAAACATATTTCTCTACAATTCAAGCCCAAATTGTTTTTTTTAGACCTATGAGCTGAATACACAAATGTTTTTAAATTAACATGTCTATTTTCCTAGTCAACAATATTCTGTGTTCTGGTAAGGGATTCGTATTTTCGAATGCAAATATTTTAATTCATCGGTTATTCTAATCAACCGATAACGAAACACTCGGGACACAGTACACAAACACTCGGTTCATCAGAGATAACAGTGAGTTGTTAGTTTTCTCTATGCTCGTTGCTCAGGCACAGTTTACCGCCTCTCCGCAGCCGGCAAACTGTGGCTCGGGATCACGGAACACAGCTTAAATTTGTAGTTTAAGCTGTGACACAGAGTCGGGATCATTTATCATTTCATTTGTTGTGGGGAGGTTTGAGTGATGGCGGGATGCTAAATCCGAATAGACATAATTTGTGGTTAGGTCATAAAATTTGATATTTTGTTTGTACATACTTTTAAATTCAGTTATACCTTAATGGTGAATGACGTAAATGGTTCCAAACTTTAAGAAAATAAAGATATAAAATGAATTTTCATACGTAAGTTTTGTACAAATTACAATAATTTATTTTTTAATATAGGGATTACGTTTTAGCCCTAATCACAGCATTCTGCAAGGGAGTGGATCTCCAGTTTTACAACGCAGTTTAATTGTGAACCAAAATCAAAGAAATGTGCGAAAGAGTTTTTTATGGGGCACTGTAAATTTTGGAATATTATCAGTTTTACTGTATGATTTGTATGTATAAACTACGCTAGCTTATTTCTTATACACTTTTTATACCATATAATATGTTAATTAATCCTATTTGTACATTGTATCTTAAGGTACAAGCCTTATAATATGTTTACGATTTTGAATATAGGATAGGTTGTAATTGTCAAATGTAACACTGTCCTCGTTCATGCTAGCTCTATCGGCTATTAGTGAAAATTATTCAATCTTTATCATGCGTTTTGGTTAGTATGACTAGTACCCATCAAAATAATTTTCTTATGCTTTCTATAGTTGACCATTCCATATGGAAATGTGCCTTAAATCCGCAATAATAACATTTTAGAAGTCATTTGTTTCAAAGACTAAATCTCTATATCAAATCACATCAAATGATGTTTGTTTACTATAACCTAAACAACTTGCTCATATAATTTCCTAAAAAAATATTTAATTTTCAGATCTCAGACATGCCCTTATTATTTCAATTATTACCATTATATCGAATATATGTTCATAGTTATAATAACATTGAATATTTTATATCATATTTTTAAAATTACCAGAGGTTCCATTGTCAGATCAGAACCCATACCCATTACTTTAGAACAAAAGAAATTACTTGGGATTAAGGATTCAGGTAGAAACTAGTTATCATTTAAGACATGTAGATATTTTGATATATCCTCTTTTTTAGATCCAAATTATAAAATAGTACAAACTCCAACCAAAAATGCCCTCAACGTGTCAAATACTAGCCCTTTAAGTTACTCAAGCACACCGATGAATATGACTGCACACAGCTGGAGATCAAATATTTCACAAAATGACAGTAAGAATTAACACACAACACAATTGTATTATATACCTCTAAATAAATTATAACTATTTAGTTTATTAAGGCACTAACCATTCTATAATTTTTTAATGCAACTTGTAATATATTGTAAAATTTGAGGCACTTTTGCATAACTCTCATCTTTTGTTCGATTAGGTATGAATTATTCCTTGTCTACACCATCATGGTCATATCGTAAGGGTGCGCCAGACTCCAGTATTTCACAATTTTCCAATAAACAGTCACCAGTATCTTTCTCTAAGTCATCCCCAGCGAAGTCAACATACCGCGATACATCTTCAATAGAATTTATTACTGATGAAAATACTCTTGCTAAGTACTTAAAAGAACAAGAAAAAATGGAGAAAGTTAATAAAACAGCCAATAAATCCCGTGAGTCTTCTAACTTACTAAGTTCATTTTGGAGTCATCCAGTGACGAAGACTGCAAAAGATATGACCTCATTTTTACAAAAGTGTCAGTATCAGCTCTCAACACAGTCCCCAAGTAAGTTATAGTTTGTTCACAATGTAAAGTTAAGGATCACTGTGACTATCGATTACTAACATGCAAAAATATAGATTATAAAATCAAATATATATGCTCTGATCAATGCCTTCGAACGTTGTGGTATCCAATATCCATGCTTCTATTTAGCTTGTACATTGTTTTCATGAATTATTCTATCAAATATTGAATTATGAATATTTATGGAACACATTTCATATATTTCAGCACGACCAGGTTCTGGAAGTCCCAGTAGTAAAGTTGAGGATAAGACATCTAGCCCTTCACAAGTTTCTGCGCTTGAAGTTTGGACTAGAATAAATGTAGATACTGTAGCATTAACTCAGTGGAATGAAAATTTACGAAAAGTATGTATCTCTATTATTTTTTTTAGTACAGTGGCGAGCGGTTTGATGTAAACAATTTTTTTTACTATTGTATTCTGATCCCCTGTCAAATGACGCCTTCTGTTGACACTTGACACATTGTTAATTTCTGTTGATTATTTTACGTGTTTCATATTACAGTTTTGTTATTTTAAGTTCAAAAATTAGTGTTTGCTTTGTGGTATTTGGATTTATATGTATCGCGTGGAGTAAAACAGATTTGTAGCTGTGTTTCATTAGTTGTCATTGTGTTTCTTAAGTAGACACTACTCCAACTAAACTTAAAATTTTCAAGTCAGTTTTACAATGGCCAAATATAAGGAAAACTGTCATAATAGTCGTGCACTTTCAACTGTTCGCCACTGTACATTGATATACCTATTATGTTTTGAGTTTTCTTAGGTCGTCTAAAAATGCATTGATATTCTAAAGATTTCTTGCCAAGTCGTGAATGCTATTCTTATTTCGAATTTCCTTGCTCAAGACTCTTTGAAAACTGATTAATTGTGTTGACAACTTTTGAGAAAAGTCTAATTTGTATTTGCTTAAAATTCTGTCTGTGAAAAAATTACAACCCTCCACATTGTGGTGTCTGCTTATAATACTTTAACTCTATCTCGGCATTTTGTTCCAAGATAAACACAGCCAGTACCACCAACCAAAGCGTCAAAAAATTGTCTGGCAAAAATACATCATAATAATTAGAATATGCACTATGTTTTATATTTTAAATGTAAAATAATGCTTGCTTTATTAATTTTCAATATGTCTGTGTCATCTAAAACCCAACCTTAAATGATAAATTTATGGTTGTTTTGATTGCTTCATTTTAGTCTAGAGCCATGTGCAACTAATGCGTTAATAAAATTTCCAGTGGATATCACAGACAATTCTTGAGAGATTAGTAGGAGAATTTGATCGAGTTAATGAGTCTCTAGAGAAGCATGGATTAACAGACATAAAAGTTGGAAGAGTAGGATTAGATAGACTTCGTAAAACAGCTCATATGGTGCCTGTGGTGCAATTCATTCCTTCATTAGCGACTTTAATACCATTTCTGGAAATTACCACTAATCAGGAATATTTGGAAAAGAGAATTCGGGAACTAGCCAAAGGCGGATGCATGAGCGAGTTTAAATGGAACGGAGGAAGTAGTTATAACGGGAAAGAATGGGATGATTCTTTACCTACAGATTGTGCGGTAGGTTCTTAAGTGCTGTCTTACATATAATACCTGAGATTATAGATACATCGGTAAAAGCTTTTCCTGTCAATGTATCTAATGTTTTTGTGTACCTATTTAATATTATTGTACAGTTGTTGTACTAAATTTAGTTACTTAGTTTATTTCTGTACGTAATGTAATTATTTCAGATCGTAATGCATTTATTAGCATCTTATTTGGACACACAACTGATGCCTTTGCCAAATATGCCCGATACTAAACCATTTAGCGGGTATCACTATATAAGAGCACCAGATAAAATGCCTATCCTAACCTCCTATAGTCTCTTCATACATCAAGTTTCAGAAAAGCCACCTCATTATCGTGTTGTCATTGGTGAAAAAGTTTATGAAATGGTCAAGGTAAGAAATAAAATTATAGTATTCTTACTATTTTGTTTTTTTATAATTGGTTTGTTTTTAAAATTTGGAATAAGGCTTCTTTCTTTGTATTGTTATATCACCTTTGTTTAAACATATCCAAAGTGTAATGCTAGAATTATATTTCAGGGCTACAACAACTTATTTCACAGTATTTTATTCTTCATTTATCACGTGAATAAGGTCGAACATGGCATGTTGGGAAGAGTCAATTTAGGAAGAGCTGGTGTGAATATATTGTGGGTTATAGATAAGTGAATGAACGTTAGGGAAAGTGTTTTTATATCTTTTTCACTCAAACATGTATTTATTGTATAATTTCGTAAAATAAATTACTAAAAGCAGGTTTACAAGTTTATATTATAGACACACTGAGAGTCATAAATATGAATGATGCGAGTCGGAGGTAAGAGCAAATTGTACAAAGTAAATATAGGGTGCTTTCCGTTCGTTCCGGGCGTAGTCGACCATGGTTGCCGATGGTGCTTTCCTTTCCAAAGGGTAGAGGCCAGGTCGTGGGGGAAATATTGTGAGTATTTCGTATTTCTCGGTGTGTTAAGCGTACTTCTCGTCTTCGATCTGGGCGTCCCATTGACAATGACTCAATTATGTGCTGTGCCGGCGGTTTCCCGCTCAAACTTGCTTGCTTCTCAACAAACCACGCAAAAAGGCGTGGTACGAGATAGTCGACTATGGTCGGCGACTACGCCGAAAGGAACGACACGCGCACCGACTATGGTCGACCATAGTCGCGAACGGAAAGCACCCATGAGTATACAAACACTAAACAGTCTAAGATCTGTAACAGCGCATTTAGATAAATGCGGTTATAAAAGTTAAGAATTAAGTTATAAATCGAGGTAAACTCTTGGACTTTAGTAAGATAATTGATGCCAATTTGGTTACTATCCTAAAATATACTATCCGCCTATTTATCAAGGTCTTGTTATAAAAATTATGATGAAGGGATAGTTTGTAGGTTAGGTTTAATTGTTTGCGCTTAAAAAGTGCACCACAGAAACGAAAGGAGCGTAATGAATTATAAAGTTAAGAATTAAGTTATAAATCGAGGTAAACTCTTGGACTTTAGTAAGATAATTGATGCCAATTTGGTTACTATCCTAAAATATACTATCCGCCTATTTATCAAGGTTTTGTTATAAAAATTATGTTGAAGGGATAGTTTGTAGGTTAGGTTTAATTGTTTGCGCTTAAAAAGTGCACCACAGAAACGAAAGGAGCGTAATGAATTATAAAGGTACTATATTGTCTGTGTTCTGTGCTATTCCCGTTAATTATTCTATGGTAGTTTTTGAGATTGGTAGTACTGATACAGAATAATTGTTCCCGGCTTCTCATGGTTCCCTCCAAAAATGAGAATATAAAATTTTTCAGTTACCTCTAATTATTATATCAATAAACTAATGTTAAGCAGGGTGCGAGTTTATATTCAAGACATTACAGGTACACTAATGAAGTAAGTATTGTCTAAATGTTATTTGTGGTATTTTATTTATTATTTTTGGGTTTCTTCCCAGTAATAAACTGATTGAGTAAGCTTAAATTACCTTTGTTTTTTTGATATGTTTGTATTTGTCTTTATCTGGTTATTCGGATGCAATAAGTTTTTCTTGGACAGACTTAGTAACAATGTTCACTGGTCTCTTTTACAGTTGATGCCGTGCATAGGTTTTTGTTTTCAATCCACTATAATAATCTCTGGTCTGTGGGCAGACGTTATTCACAGGGCCGGAATGGTCCCTAGGAATCGTTTCTTTACTTTATACACAAAATAGTATAACAGTAATTTTTTTTGACAGGTTCAAGAATATATTTTTGTAAAACGTTACAGTGTTCAAATAATTTTCTGGGTATTTTTAGAAACATCACATCATATAACATAGTACGTTGTTGTAAGCAACCGGGACAATTATTATTCATAAATACATAAATGATTATATTAATCCTTGAAGATGACTTTATCTGCCAAAGGGGTTATGGTAGATGGAAATAGAAAATTAATTACCATTATTATTATGGTTACCATTATCATCAGTGTAATTACATCAAAATAATATGTAGGTACAATTACTAAGTTAACAAATTAATGAAATCATAATATACAATAAAAGAAATTAAATTGAATTATAGGTTTTCACCGTGGGTATATAAACTAGCCGCAAAGACAATATCCCGTTTAATAGCAGTAGAGGCGTCTTCCATCTTGTTTTGCAAGGCTGGATCACCTATTATTCTTGCGGCATCTCGAACATCACAGATCGTTTCATTCAGTTGCTGAATACATCTTACAATTATACCCTCTTGAATTTCCGTAAGCTGCATAATTTCCGCAAAAGGCTATAAAAAATCGTGACGAAAATAGTGCGATAATGTTATAACCCGGTCAAAGAGCTCAAAAAATAGCGGTAAAGCTTACAAAAATTCGCATAAAGCTGAAAATGGGTACTGATATTGGGAACACCATTATAAATGAAATGTGAAATCCCCATCGATCCCACTTCTGAAAAAATTTATTAATGGTCAAAGTTCGCAAATATGGGTTTCCTGCATTTTTCGGCCAAATGAAAGTTTTATCATATAAATTTTCAGCTTTATGCGAATTGTTGTAACCTTGAATGTCTATTTTCACGGATTATTAGAATCAATTTTATTTTATTAACCTTGTTGGAAGCCCATTCATACACCACATGCACCAGCCCAAAATTCAAGTCTTCCTGGAACTCGTCTGTTTGAATCCCTAATTTTAACTCTTTCCCTGCTAATTCTTGATGTACGCTTTTAATCTGTGCTATTCCCTTCAATATTCATGGACATTAAATTATCTCTAGGTGTTTTTTTTACATACCTTTTTTAAGTTCTTCGGAAGGCTATCATCTTCGGTACTTTCTGATCTAGATTTCACTCTAAAAACTAAAGCTGATAGAAGAGCAGCTACCTCAGCAGCTTCTAATCTGGTGAAGACATTTCTCAAAACGAGTTCTGTGATCAGAAGTTCATTCATGCCCATTTCACACGCAACTCTTCCTTTTAACTGCACTGTAAATAAAAAATAACCTCAGATCTTCTAAAGTAAGTGAAATTAATAAAAATATTTTTTATAAACCCACCTCTATTTTGGTTATTAACATAATTTAATTGCTGTAGCAAAGCAATTCTGTTTTCATAATCAGGATAAAGCAACAAACTTGCATTTGATAAATTAAATTCAAGATTTTTCTTTTTCTCTTCTAGAAATTTTCTAAGGAAAACTGATGAGAACTGCTGTTCAAAGTTTGGGATTTGAGTGCTGGGAAGATGGTCGATAATTTTGTCTTTTAATTCATACATTCGCATTAGTTCCTCATATAATTCAGCCTCCTTTACCTTTAAATCAATAATGTAGTGAAGATAGTCCAATTTATTAGTCGATTTCTCATCAGAGTTGGCCAATAATGTTAATTTGTGCAACTCCTGGACAGCCTGTATACAAGTCTGACCTGGCGGATCATCCTTAAAACGTTCCATTTGTCGTTTTTCAACGTCTCTAATAACATATTCCATATTTATTTTCAGCGTTTTGGCAGATATTTCAAATATATCAGTCGATGATACTATTAATATTTCGTGTCCAGGTGCACCCAATGGCAAAAACAATTTCTCTTGAGCCAGCCCTAGCATATAGTACCACAAATCCTCTTTTAAATCGTCACCTTTTTCACCCGACGGGTCTGTTAAAACAAGAACTTTATACAGCAGCGATTGTTTAGTTCGGGTAATTTGAAGAAGAAGTGCAAGTTTATTAACATGATTTTTGTACGTGATCACAAGAATTCTCCCAGGTACAAGGGTTTTTTGAAGTTTGGATGAAGACATAACATCATTCTAAAAATTAACAGTAATATATCCATATCTAATGTATTTCATAGGCATAGTAATTTTTATTTTACAAGATTAAATGTATTTACCAAATTAAGTAATTACCATTATTTTATTCCGAATCTGTAGATATTCGCTAGCCCTTTGATAAAACTTCACTAGAGGTTGCAAGTAACTGCTTATTTCTTGCCTACACAAATCTTCCATTTGTTGTTCAATCTCTTCCAGTTGTTCTTTTATTTTTGTCATTCCTTTCTGATGGTCTACTTCACCAAAACTCCTCGCTATCATTCCTTCCACACTCAATGTTTCCACACGTAGTAAACTTAATACCTTTAAATAATCCATTTACAAGTTAAACATTAAACCGGCTACAAAATAGTTATTTATGCCACAAGCCACAAGTGCAAAAAAATTTACGTCGAATGCAATAAACACACTTTTTGTACGAGTTGCATACATAGACCAGGGCTGAAAAGCCTTTGAAAATCGTAAAAAGTTTTTGGTTTTTGGTTATATATTTTTTACACCATCCGAACATAGAGATTTCAACGAACAAGAAGCCCACCGACTTTTTAAAAAAGCAGTTATTCTGACGCGACAATTTTCGATTGAAATGCTTTTCCGAAATTAAGTCAAAATAAGGTAAAAAAATAAATATTTTAAATCAAAAAAATTATAGTGTGTTTGGAACCAAAAAAGGTAACTTTTCACCAAATTTCTTACACAAAAATTTTTTTTTGTAATAGATAAAAATAAAAAAATAAAAACCTGGTTATTTGAATTTTTCTACTTTTTAATGTCCACAACAAATAAAACAAGGGCACAACATAATTCCTAACCTATTTAGGTGAAGGTAATCCATTTGGAAAGATTACCTTATTTGCAAAATTTAGAATTTTTCCAATGCTCAAATGAAAAGTTAGAAATTCGTTCTGCTGAATATATTTCTTAAGAAATTGTTTTTTACACACCCACTCGCCTCGCGAAATATTTCTGGAAACTTATTATTCACAATTTTTTTAAATATTGACAACAAATTCTCAACGGGTTTCATACAAGATTTTTTCTAATTTTGACCAATTTAATAAGAAAAAAAACTGAATTTTATACATACTTTTCCCAACTGGATACATAAATAGGTAGTATTATAGTTTTTGATATTATATATTTCCGATTATTAGAATAAAAGACAAAACAGAGTATGTTGTCTAGTAAGTAAGACGCGAGATCTCCAGCTACCGAACTCATACTGATCCGTTCATAAGTGCACTGAAAGTGAAGAAAAAGTGAATTCTACGGAAAGCTAACCAAATTCTGTCAGTTTTGAAACGGTGCAAGGTTACTGCGGATATGGCGCTTGTCAAAAGAAATCGATATTATTCTCGCTAGAGTTACGATGTACGAAATCATGCATCGTGCTTTATCGTACAGCAGCGTTAGTAGGATCTATCACCAGTCACATATAATGGACTTTTTGTTGTCTCTCTGGTTTTATTATTTAATGTAGATTAAGAATAATTTAGTGATGTGACTGCCAAATTTAAAAATGTAAAGAGTATGTATGTAAAGAGTATGTTACCATTCCGTATGTAAGTCGAAACTGGCTTACTAAGAAGCTCGGTTTGCCCAGCATCATCTTTTTGAAAGTGTCCTCAGGCGGAATGCTGTATTTACATAAGATAATGACAGTTCCTTCAGTGTCAAGGCCTCTTCTGCCAGCTCGTCCAGCCATTTGGATATATTCCGCTGGTTCCAAATCCCGTAATTCTTTGCCATCGTGTTTTTTAACTGAATCAAATACAACTGTCCTAGCTGGCATATTGACGCCCATAGCAAACGTTTCTGTAGCAAATAGCAGCTGTAATGGAAAATCTGCTAAATATACTGCCATTGTGTACGGAGTCATTTTACCTTTATCAGTCCACGTTGAAAAAGCATCTCGACTATTTCTTTTATAATAGGTAAAATACCACTATGGTGGACTCCTATGCCCCTACTTAAGATATCTTTCATATTTAATATTTGTGGTATGCTTTGATCAGGCTCCTTGAGGCATCTGATGCATTTGTTGAAGAACATCGTTATGTGAGATTTCTCCTTTTGAGTAGTCAAATCTAAGCTCGTCAGAGTCTTAGCATTGTTATCACATTTTTGACGAGAAAACGTAAATGCCACCACTGGTAACAAGTCATGTCGTTTCAAATGGTCTACCAGCCCTATCCACATATTCTTCTCGACCGATGGAGACATTTTTTGGTAAACATTTTTTTGTGGATCTACCTTTATTGTTTCTTTCGCCTTCATGTATCTAAATTCAATCATAAATTAGTAAATAGTATGAATTTGTTAACACGTTTTATATTATTTATAAACATCAATGAATGACAATTGTCCAATTAATTCACCCGACTATTTTTGCTCTATTTTGTAGAGTTGTTTCTTTTTATTTTTAGAAACCAGGTGTGAAACCAGGAAATGCTGTTTTCTGCAAATTTTATTATTAGGTATTTTATAAACCTGGTTCTGTCAACTCAAAGATCACCTTGCTTCATATATATGCAAATACTTAATCTTCCTATCTTAGAGAAGAATGAAATTGTGTGAAAAAAACATGGTTCAAGTAATATATTGAAATAACCTTCCAATAATGAACAATTTTTTTTGTAATCGGTTTTCCTCGCTGGCACCTATAGGCCAAGATATAAAGATTTTTAAGGCATTAAAAAATAACAGGTAACGAACTGTGCAGCGTTTTAAAGTATAATAATAATACATAACTGAAAATGTATATAAATTAAATATCCAATGAGCCTTTTCACTAGATTCTTAAATCTCAAAACAAATATTATATGTTTATTTGAGCTAACTGAGATATTCCACTTGTGCAACTTTGATTTGCATATAAATCTCACAGTGTATAATAAAAAAACAAATATATATTATAGCAATTTGGACACTCATTTGACCTTGAGGCTGAGTGACGTCACACAGCCTGGAATTAAGTTGGCAGCATTATTTGTCACTTTTGTCAGAACGCCTAAATAACCTATGCCCACAGCTGTAGTTGTTTATGCTTATCCCTGGTTCCGAAATAGTGTGGATATGGACGGCTCAGGGAGACGAGGTGCGAGGGGAACGAAATTCCATAGGCGTATCATTTTAGAGGGGGCAGAATAAAAAAAGTTAAATTAATAATCCATGTTATTACAATGTTTTTAAGTGTACTTGTTATGGTTTTTTTTATTATCTTAAGAATATTCCTTCATATACATTTTTGATCATTTTCAGTTCTCCTCCTGTCAAATTCGGTCGCTTACGATTGGAATTATTGGTTTTAGAACCACTACTACTCGCATTCGTCGCTTCCATCGCATAAAAACACTAAACACTCGCGTATAACACAATATTATAATTAATTTATATCGCGAATCAACCGTACATAAGACACAATGCAACGCCACTGTCGCGCCAAAACATACATGCATGAAACAGCGCATGCGTCAATATATCCAAGGAAATCTCGCGTCTTTACCTCTGACCAATGAAATTTAATTTAATTTAGAACCGCCTAAAACTCACCAATGAGAGCGGTAGACCCGGTTACTAATGAGTTCTGCCCACCATTTCTATAGAGCCTACACAAATTTGCACACTAAGAAATTCTGTGATCCATTGCAAATAGGCAGACCGATCAATTGTGATGGTGGTTCTACGAATTGTGTTTTGCTTTGTTTCTGTACATTATTGTAAGAAAATGGAGTCAGAAAATGATTTTAGCATAGTGGACGAGTTTGATATGTCAAATTTAGATTATTTATCAGCAGAAGTAAGTGTCAACAAAGGCAATTTCAATGCTAACTGGCAAAAAGTAGGGAACCAACTTTGGTCATGCTCAAAAAATAAAAAAAGGCGCGATTTTTTTTATAAAACATCACATGAACCAATAAAAAATTCAGTGAAAAAACCCATTGTTGTTTATAACAAAATGGCGTCCGAAAAACATTTTAAAAAATGCAAAAAAAAAACGTTTTTCGAGTTTCTAGCAATAATTACAAGTTTTCGACGAGTTTTAAACCATTTGACATCATTTTAATATACGAGTATGAGCGTACAAATTTTAGATGATGTTCTGAAGTTTTCGAAACCTTTATAAATATTACAATTGGAGTACCGTACGTGCAATGGTGATTACCTGGATAGAGTCCAAAAAAATTTAATTAGCAATTCTAGCAAAACTATCCATCAGACAGATCCAGGTTTTTGCACAAATAATTTACATGTTTGAAGTTACTCTTTTGGGCAACGCAGACGCCGTAGCCGTAGCTTAAAAATTGTAAAAGTTACGAATTTTCGATTAAACACTCTTTTTTTGTGGTTTTTCCCATTTTTCTCGGCTGAAAATGCAACTAGAGAGTTTCGGTAGAGCTCATTTTGTAGATTTTTCAATTCTCTTTCAATTGTAGTCAAAATGATTGTACTTATAGTTATTGCTAGAAACTCAAAAAAACAACGTTTTTTTACTGTTTTTCGGACACCATTTTGTTACAAATAACAATCAGCTGTTTAATTTATATACATTTTCATCTATGTATTAGACTTTAAAAAACCTAGCACAGTGCGTTGCCTGTTATTTTTTAATGACCTAAAAATCTCAATATCTTAGCCTATTAAATAATAATATTGATATAACCAAGGGTTATATACTTAAGTCTTAATGCATCTATAGCGGGATAATTTGTGAATAGAGCAGGGTCGATAATGTTTGAAACCAAAAAAAATAATAGTGGGATGACACCTATTGGAAGGGGAAGAGAATATAATAAAAATGAAAGAAAAAATAATTTACGGAGCCCTCCACTCCGTAAATGGTGTTTTTAAGGGTAAAAAACGGTATATCTCGATATTAAATGGCAAAGTTGTAGGTAATAAAAAGATCTACAACTTTTGTATTTATACTTTTTCACATAACCTTCTTGGTTTTTTATTTAAAAAAAAATGTTTAAAACAAATTTGATGAAAACTTACCTTGTTATGTCCCAAACACACTCTAATTTTTTTTGATTTAAAATATTAATTTTTCCACCTTTTTTTTATAATGGGTTTCATTCTACTATTATTTTTTCCACTTTTTACCATTTTCAAAGGCGGCTTCAGCCCTGGTCTAGAAGGTGTACTGTTAGGAATAAGAAATCTTACCCTCTGATATCCCATTTATCGGCATCCAATATTTTAAATCTATTGTCCTTGGAACCACCTCCTTTTCCGGTATAAAGATAATGCTGGAGAGGTACAGGTCTTTTAAACGTAGTTATGACATAAACTTTTCTCTGGTGAGTTCTACCCAGCCAATCGGCAAATTCAACCGTATTTGGTACCGTAGCACTTAAAAGCACAACACAAACATGAGCTGGCAACATAATCAGAACTTGTTCCCAAACGTGTCCTCGTTCTCTATCGTTAACATAATGCACCTGAAATATGGATTATACTAAAATTAATATATTCGGGATAGTAAAAAAAATACCTCATCAAAAATAACATACTCCAAGTCCCTGGTAATATCGCTCCCACAATATAACATAGTTCTTAATATCTCGGTGGTCATAATCAAACAAGACGCTGTTTGATTTATCTGAAAATCACCAGTTATTAAGCCGACATCTTTAAAAACGGTTTTGAAGTCTCGGTACTTCTGATTGGACAATGCTTTAATCGGGGAAGTATAAATAGTCCTAGTCATATGTCTTTGTGATAGCGCTATAGCATATTCAGCGACAACTGTTTTACCGGCAGAAGTATGGGCTGCAACAAACACATGATTATGTTGCTCTAGTTGTAAGATTGCTAGTTTTTGAAAAGTATCTAACTCGAAAGGAAATTTAATAGCCATTTCTGGGATTCTTTCCATAAAATTCGTTACTGGTTTTGTAGTATCCAATAATATTGCCCATTCTGTTCCCTTTAAAATATTTTGTGGTGGTGCTGCACTTATTTTTAAAACTGGTGGCTCGTTAGGCAGTATCTCTTCTTCGTCTGGTATGGTCTCAGACTGTGTGTGACCTATTGTATCCTCTTCAGTCTTTTTTTTCACCTCCCAAACTCCTGATGTATAGAGAAACTGGTGGTTAGTCATACTTAAATAAATTTTACTTTCTTTTTACAATTAGAATCAGTCGAAAAAACTAGCACAAGCGCAGGAAATTTGGTGGAGATGTTGCAGTTACCACCATATTGAATATACTAAAAATCCCCTAAAATCGAGGCTGTGCTAATCCTCTGTATCAAAAATTGGCAGTTGATTTTCAGATTTTTTTTAAATACTTTAACATTGCATATATGAAAAAAAATTAATTCATTCATTTACTTCTCAGCTATTTATAAAAGCCTGTAAAGCTTCGATGCCCAGGGCAGTGGAGGAAGTAGAAGCTCCGTAAACTTTATTTCCCCATTAAAAATATTTTGTTTCTAATTAAAGATATTTTGTTTTATAGTACATAGTTTAATAAGTGTTAAATTAATCACTAAGAATTGATTGGTTACTTTTTAACAATAGAAACATTTTAGAATTACATTATTTGTCTACGAGTTTGTGGAGGCCCTGGCGCTCCCACCATAAATCCGGCACAGGTAGAGGTATCTATATACATATTGGTAAGTATACCTAAGGGTGCTTAATCAAATACAATAAAAATAAGTTATTAATTACCTAATAAATCTTGTTCCTGTTGTACTAATTCCAATAAATTAACCACATTTTTAGGTTCATCTATAACGTGTCTTGTGGACTCGATTTCAGAATCACTTAACAAAGTAATTCCATCCTCGGCAAATATGAGACCTCTCTTAAATCCTGGTGGAATAGTAAGCAGTTCTAAAAAGATCGCTTACTCATATAGTTGTAAGGTCATAGGTACACGATATAATTAATTTTAAAACACATTTGTGAGTAAAGAATACCTGTATCTGTCGATATATCTTTTGGTAAATCTAATACAGGGTTAGGAAAACTTCCCGGCCAAAATGGTATATAAGACGCATTCCCTCTAGTTGCTTCTGCCGGAGGAGCTGGTGCTCTATTTAATGACATAGAATTCCTGGCTGTAGCTCCCGCAGCTTGAATAGATACCTCACGAAATTCTATTATTTCCCCTGAATTAGGATCCCTTTGGACCTATTAAAAAATCAGTAGATAGGTATATCTATATGACACACTTAAATTAGCAAAAATATAATTATATATACTTTTAAAGTGGTGCATAATGGTGATCCTTCAAAATTTAGGAGCTCTTTTGGATCTGGCTTGCGAGGCCAAAATTCTTGGCTTCGTTCATATTGATGAATTGGTAGGTTCTCAGGACATAACAAATAGTTACTTAAGTCATCCTCTATATCAGGTAATATAGGGGGAGGGTCTATAACAGAACCCATTTATCATAAATGTTATAAGCAGTGAAAAGAGGTCTATTATCTATTCCCTGTTATAGATATTTGCAAAGTATAATTTCTGTTTTTGTTTCTGTAGTTCCAAAAAGTAATATGCAATATGGCTATTTAGTAACAAGAAAAGTATTCAAATAGTATAAGGCAGGAAGGGCGTCAAATTAATGTTGTAATGATATCACTCATGTTTGGAGTAACCTAAAACCATGCGAAAAAGTAAAAACCGCTATAACCTAACCAAGAAAATATTTTGATTTTGAAGTAATTCAAATAGGAAGTAACTACTGCACCACAGAAGTACTGTGGCTAGTTGTTCTTCTGTGACTGCGACTGCACAGTGAACTGTAGCACAGAACACACGTACAGGACGGAGAGCATACGTTAAAAATCAAACGTGCGTCATTTCAAGAATATACTGGATATGAATTCTGAATCTTATGTTTTTTCTCCATAAAATGCGGTCTCACCACTTTCTCGCGTTTTTTATACTATAATCAAGTAGAACACCAATTTTCAACTCTGCTATTACGAAACTCTTGTATTGCATGTCATTATTCAGCATATTTCAAAGCGCGCCACCGCCTGGTGTTCCACTACCTGACCTTGTCAGTAGGTACTGACTCATGTAGTCATCGTCACCCGTTCTCCGGCTCCGGCTATAATCATTTTAGGAATACTGTCTGGAGTGTCTTGCTGGGCAGTGCAGTAGCCATTCTCACTTCAAATACAGAACCGCAGATTTAACCACAAAACTCAGTCAAAGAATCCGAAATATCCTTCTGTATTTCAGTCGTGCCATCATTCAAATGTTGAGAAAATTAGAAAACCTTACAAGACGTGTAGAGAGTAAATTTTAAAGCAATCTATCTGAAATCCCAGCAAGCAGTTGAAATTCTATGAAATTTATATCTTCAAAACAAAAACGTATATTACAGAGTACCAGCGATGAAACGTAATTTTTAAATTAATGAATTTAATCTTAGTGATTTGATATCGGAAATTTGACAGTTCTTTATAACACAGCCATAGAAATAGCAGAGACAATATACTAATAAAAATAAAGGTACCTATTCTTGTTGCTTTCTCTATGATACACAGCGTACCAACATACCAATAGGCTGTGCTTTATAATCCTAGTAATTTTCGTATTTTCAAGGTGCACGTTTTTAGTTGAATGGCCGATTGGCCGGGTGGATGAATTTTAGTGTTGAATGAACCACTTCCGGTAAATTTTTATATTTGGAATTTACTGAAATTGCTCACAGGTATCTAATTTATTTGTTTAATTATATTGGTTAACATATAATTACTACTAGTCTAAGGTGAATAATTCGTATTCTATTCTTCGTGATGAGATTAATCACTTCAGGAATGACATTTTTCAATGTCAGTTTGCCGTAGATGAATATCTACTTACAGGGTTCAAGTTAAGAATTATTAATTTAATCGGCGTTAAAATATTGATAACTAGCCCATATTTGACAGCGGCTTGTAATGTTTATAATGTGATTTATTTTTAGAACCGACGCGTTGGTTTTAATTGTACCTAGGTAACGGGACATCTTGAAAAAAACCGGTAGGCAAAATTTTTACTTTTTTTGCCTTATGTAAAAATTCATAATCGTTGTTCTGTAATTCCAAATTGTTTCTATGCATTTAATATTAATATATTACACTGATTTAATCCTTCATTATACACATAATATTTTGGTAAAGTAAATTGATAAAGTAAAATCAAAGCTTATTACTGGTATAAAAACACCATTAGGTTCCTATTTTTGAAATAATTATTATTAATGGGATAGACAGACTAAGGCGTCTGTAATGTCTGTATACATTCCAACGGGTTGCACAAAGTATTGCATAAGTATATAACTCAAAATGATTGTACCATTTTTCTGATATTTAAAACTATTATCTCGGCTATTATACATAATCATAATAGTAATCTTAAAAATAATAAACAATACTTGCTAAATAAACATTCTATTCAATATCAATTATTTTGAACATGAGTAGACATGTCCAATCGTAATAATGACAAATCAAAATGTTCCATATCTATTGTGTCAGTCTTGTCTTAATTTTTTTATTCCATAACTTGTCGAGGTGATCATAATGTAAATAATTGTTAAAAACTTTCATCCTCTTGAGTTGAGTATCATGACTAACGACAACGACTGACTGACGCATTCCTAATGTAACGCGCATAACACCTAGGACAGAAAATATTTAGCAGTTACGTCTTCAAATATTTAGTATCATTATCATTACTACCAAGTAAGTGAAAATGACATAACTATCTACTGCAAAATTTAGTAAAACACATTATTGTTATTCATTTTAGATGTTTCATATACAAAGGTGGTTATTTGAATTAGATGAAATATTGTGTTAAAATACAGTTATTTGATATACAAAACAATTTATGAACCTAAATCACATTTGTTTTTACAAGTCTAACATTTTTACAACTATAACATGTGCTAGAAAGAGTTAAAGAGATCCTCAGGAATTTGAAAAGGAATCTTACCTTACCTTTCTAACTCTTCAGCACCAAGAAAGATACCCATGTTTATTTGAAAGTTCATGATTAGATTATTTTAATAAGATAATAATTATAATACTTTTTACACTTAATAATTTATAATTATAACAATAATAGGTACAATGAAAAGTGAATAATCTAGATAAATCCATGCACCTATAAGTATAATTTGAAAATTTTGTGAGGTTATCGTATATCTAGATGTCAAACTTAAAATTAGTTTTGTGTCGATTGCGTATGTGCTGATGTATATTTCGATATTGGAATGACAGTTCGAAAAGCTTTCCGTAAGCAAAATCAATTTCACATTGTACAATTCGATAGTAGAAGTTGAATTTGTTAGAAAAATACCAATTTGTAGATAGAAAATACCAACCAGTATAGTTTTTGGAGTAGGTAACATTTATACCATTTAGTAACTCTACTTACATTGTGTGGCACTGCTATGTTAATCGTAACATGTTTTTGACTTTTCAGTAATGGCGGTCAATGTTTATTCCACAAATGTTACATCTGAAAATCTCTCCCGTCATGATATGCTGGCATGGGTTAACGAATGCCTTCACAGTAGTTTTGGTAAAATAGAGGAGCTATGCACCGGGGCGGCCTACTGCCAGTTCATGGATATGCTCTTTACTGGATCTGTTCAGCTGAAAAGAGTGAAATTTAGAACAAATCTTGAGCATGAATATATTCAAAACTTCAAAATATTACAGGCGAGCTTCAAAAAGATGTCTGTGGATAAGGTAATAATTACTTCAAATTTAGATCGGTTTTGGGAAAATGTATGCGTACATTTTAAAAGTCTCATTAATTTTTTATAAATACAGATTTTCTAGTAATAATCTGCCGACAATAATTCTTACTAATCTAAGTCTCTGAGTGACATGATTTGGTTTTGGTCTTGTGGGGAAAGTCTGCTTCCTGGAGTTTTAGTATATCACTTGATATTTTTTTGAGAAAATAACTGCTACACAAACCTAACCAATTATTTTGGAAGCATTTGGTGTGAACATTTTTTTTGCCTAAATCCATCCATTTCCTTTTTTCTATTGGTTTCCGTTTTCTTATATGTCTTTTAGTAGTCGCTTTTATTATTCTTTAAATTTTACTCCACCTACTTTATATATCCACTTCTTCCTCTTTTTCACACACACTTTCTACCTTTACGTCTTCAGTATTATATATTACATTATATTTCTTTCTTCCGGTTTCTTTTCTCTGTGGTTTCATATCTTAAGGGTACACCTACTACAAGAAATGATCGAGTCCACATCCACTCTGGTATGTTCTTAACACTATTTTATAAAGGCTACATTTACAGCCCATTAGCTGAATTAAATGCTGACATTCATACAATCTTACTGTAGTACGTACCTCGTAATTGCTCAGTGATATTTTTTATTATAATAATTATTAAAACAGCAATAAAAAAATAATTTTTGCCAATTTTCAACATTTACAGTTCTAAAAGTTTAAATCTCTCTCCAAACAAATGGTTGTATGTTATGTCTTTAACGTTGCCGGTAATGTATAACTTGTCCCTTAATATGATCACATTATCAAGTAGGAGCAAATATAAATGTATGTCAAATGAAAATTAATTATCGTTTATGACTGACCAATAGCAGTCGATACTGTAAGTGTCTGTACTTAAAATAGAACTAAAATAATGCTTGAACATTGTAGATTATACCTGTAGATAAATTGATAAAGGGCCGTTTTCAAGATAATTTTGAATTCTTGCAATGGTTCAAGAAATTTTTTGACGCCAATTATGATGGACGAGATTATGACGCCTTAGATGCGAGAGGTGGCATCATGGTTGGCTCTGCAGCCAACAACAATAGTCATGGAGTTGGACTTATTCCACACCATCCAACCCCAAAACTGCATAATAATATTCAGAATAATAGACAGGGTAACGATAATAATTCGTTGATGTCTACCGCACATCAGTGTTTGATCATTGTCTCGGACGTCTATTGATATTGTCTCTATGTTCATCATCTCTGGTATATTATCGTTACTTTATTTTAAAAGTAATGTTATATATTATTATGATGTGATATATTTGGTATTACTCATATATTATATAAAATTTTATTCATAGAAGTTTGTTTATTTATCGAATTTATACATTCATCCTTATTTTTGCACTTCATTAATTGTTGTATAAACTTTAATATACAAATCAAGGTGTTGATCATCTGCAATTTGTGTACTTATATTTTTAAATGGGGCTTTACCGGATAATTTTTCTGTTTAAAAAACAATGGCAAGTTAATTTCGGAAAAAGTAGAATAATTCTATTATTCCAAACTTTTAAAAATCGATATCTCAGGAGCTAGCAATCGGAAGGTAATAATTAAAGACCAGGGTCGATAATTTTTTAAACCAAAAAAAATAATAGGATGAAACCCATTGGAAAAGGAAGAGTATATAACAAAAATGAAAGCAAAAATAATTTACGGGCGATCTGAGGTGGGGAAGTTGAAGGGGATGAGTTTTTAAGGGTAAAACACGGTTTATCTCGATTTACGGCAAAACTACAAGTCCTATGGAAAAAAGTTAAATAGCAAAGTTGTAGGTAATAAAAAGATCTACAACTTTTGTTTTTACACTTTTTTCACGTAACCTCAAAATTTATGTGAGAAATTCATATAACCAAGTTTTTTGTTTTTTGTTTTTCTTTTACAGATTTTTTATTTTTTTTAAAGAAATTTGGTGAAAACTTACCTTTTTATGTCCCAAACACACTGTAAATTTTTTGATTTAAAATATTTATTTTTTGACCTTATTTTGACTTAATATCGAAAAAGCACCCTAATTCTCGCATCAAAATATCTGCTTTTTTAAAAAGACGGTGGGCTTTTTGTTCGTTGAAATCTCTTCTTTCTGACGGTGTAAAAAAATATACATTACATTGATAAGTATTCTCAGAAAATGCAAAGAAACAAAAAAAACGAATCCGAAATTATTTTTTTTAATTATTATGTACAATTTTGAGCTGTTTATTAAAATTTACACTCTAATTACTCGAAAAACTCAAGATACCATGTCACATTGATAAACAAAAAAAAATGCAAATCGAAATATACTAATAATTAACAACCAAATAAGTTAATAAAGTTAATATTTAATGAGACATCTAAAATATTTTGAGAAAGTTGTAGAATCTTCTTTAAACTATATACGTAGATGCCTAGATGTCTGAAAAAATCTTAAAATTTTGTATATATAACCCTCAAATGATGTAAAACATAATATAGATTGGTAATAAAATAAGGATGTAATAATGTAATCAAAATTTATGAATTAAAATGTAAACTTTTGTCCTTAAATTTACTTAATTTTGATAATCAATAAATTTTAACTTAGTTTTCTAGATAATGATCAAATAAAGGATGTGTGATATTAATTGTCATGAACTACCGTGGCTTCAATATAAAAATTGAAGCTGTGTCACTGTAGAGTAGGTTTTTCGGGAATTTCTTATATTCACCACTGACTTGCATCAATTTAAAAAATAAATCATGGTTTATAATCGGTAATAACTTAATAAACTTCATAGATTTTCAAAATGTAACGAGGCAGAACATATATGACAATAAATGGGTCGCTCAAATCCATTTATTTTCATATTTAATTAGTGAAATAGAATATAAGATGCCCCATTTTTTACTATTAGTGTATAGAATGAGTATCATTCACATAGGGCAACGCAGAATTAGTGTAAGAATTAACGTAAAACTTAACAGTTTACCATACAGGTTTTCCGTTCTTTGTTCATAATGAATTAACACAACAGTAAGCCTTAAGATAGAAAACATAGCCAGCTTCAAGTTACTCATTTGTTTGGCTTGTGCGCTCTGGAGTTCTGGAATAATGTTTCAACGATTCATTGTTTTGTTTTTGACATATTTTTAAGGAGGTTATGTGGAAACACTGGAGTCTGTGGTGTCTATTATTTTATTGTGCCATGCAAAACAGACGAAAAATTAACAGAAATACTTTTTAATTACTCTGATTGAACGGAATGTCCAGTGATTGTCTCAATTGAGATCTTAAAGAATTACTAATTACTACTTACTGCCAAAAGAACACAAATTGTTATGATTTGCTTCTCATAATATTGTTTTACAGTATCTACTTCTAAAACAAAATAATAAAAATATGTAGGTATATTTAAATTAATTAATTTATGTGTAGGTACCCATCGCTTCTTGGTATTATAACACAAATTGGAATTACGGAATTACGTTTCACTTTCAAAACAACCAAGTTAACCTATAAAACTGTAAAAATATACAACTGTTTTTTCTGGATCTTGTGAGTTCGCTGCTGACATTAATTCTATGTTTTACGTCTCTATGCTTTCATATTAATTCTATCTTAATTCTGCGTTACCTTATGTGAATGAGCCTTAAATGTGTATAGAATTAAGACCATTGGTAATATGCAAATATTGGCAATTAAGGTTATAAGATATATTTGCCATTATTTTTTAATGTGTAACATCATATACATATAAATATTTGTGCAGTCAGTGGTAAATATGGGATTTTCCAGTGTACGTCTAAATCCATCCATCCATCACCCCTTCGAAATGCTTCTGCGTTCGCATACAAAATGTTTGGCATGGTATCAGGAATGAATTTATAATTTATCTCAGTTTATCAATGACATTTTCATGCAATATTCTATGGCCTATGTGTATTTCATGAGAGAATATTATGTAGTTCATAGAGAATTTCCTTCCTTCAATATTTCAGTTTTAAGAGGATTCTTTTTCAAGACAGATATATTACATTTTAAGTTTACATACAGACAATCAAACACAAAGATCACGAAGCTTTTTTTATGGAACGCTACAAAATAATCAGTGATTGATTTTTGGCGGTAGTCAAAATAACCTGAAATATGTAGGTACTCGATAGAATTTGTTTAGTTATGATATAAATAGATCTGCTCAAATGTAAGAATGCCTGGCTCAGATTATTATTTTTGGAGGCTATGTAATTGCTTTTAAACAATGTTGATATATAATTAAGGCTGATGTACTGATGTTTTAAAATCTCGAGGTGCAGATAACGTCATGTGCAGAACATTATAGTTAAAAAACGAGTTAAGCATATCTTTTTATTTATTTATTCAAGTCCATGCAAAAGGCCCAACGGCCCAATATCAGAATGGGAACATAAAGAAAGTTTACAATAATATAACAAAACGATGAAAATAGTGGAAATATAGTGGGAAAAGACAAATTTCAATTTTTTTAATATATTTTTTATAGAAGGTTCTGTAGAACAAGTGTTTTTTATTAATTTTGCAATAATAAAGATATTTTGAGCCACAAACTTAGTGTAACACGTTGTAATGTAACCAACCCGGGTCGGTTAAACATAATAAACAGAGAAACACATGGCCGGGGTACGTGATCGTCAAAAGGGGGAAATACCTACCCTACGTTGTATTTAATTTAAATTAACCCTGTCCGAGATGCACTGGTTACTAACGAAAAGCGGGAGTTTTGAGATGAAAAAGAAAAGACTAAGCATTTTTAATACACCTACTGATTTATTTAAACAGGTATTAATTTATGAACAATATAAAATATATAAATGCCGTACTCGGCCTTGAATTCACGAGGGGAAAGAGCACGGCAGAGAAACCCTCGATCTCTATTCAAAAGAATCGCAATAATGCTGTTGGACACTTAGGTGAAAGTAAAATGAAAACTTACAAGGGTTGCCATACTTGTGTTTTAACCTACAATCATTCTCAAGAAACAAAACTGAAGAGTTTGTTGTTAGTTAGCCGTCTTTCGTCAGAAGGTACTGAGGTCCCATACGGGAGGCAACCCAGCTAGTAGTTGTAAGGTTTTGGTGCGAAAACGAAGGTCCCATACGGGAGGCAACTAGCGTGTTCGCCCAGGCACGGGAGAAAAGTGTTAATAAATTCAACAAGGCGCAAACATTCATCATCTCATACAATAAGCGGCAATTAAGTCACTGTAGAAGCCAAAACCCACAAGTATGAAAAACCTACTCGTAGTCATGAATGGAACAAAAAGGTCAACAGCATTACTTGGATCGAACTGAATAAAACAAAATGAAATAATCTTAAAACAGAATGAGCTGAACACACTAAATAAACAAGTAAAATGTTCATAGTTTATGCATAACGTATCATGATTATTTGTAGTTCAAAACATAATATAACACGGATAATTTTAATAAAAAGATGGCATAAATTCTCGAGATAATAAATTTAATAATAAACATTACAAATTAAGTATATTTACTAACCTGGGAAATTTCACGTCAAACACCAACACACACCAGAGCCCAACTACCTGCTTCCCCATATGCAAACCCTCGTCTCCCTATATCCCGACTTATCTAAACCACCCCGCACCACGTCTTTCCTAGTGCCTGCTTATACCCTAACCACTTTGTATTTAAAAATCGGTATCTCGTCTTTAAACAAAACAGAGGTCACGACATCGCAAGTTTATTAACTAAATAGGGGATAGGGTCCATTTCAACGTTAAACCTTAAACGCTATTTTGAGCATGAGCACAACTAAAAATTAACGCTAACATTATTAAGGGAAAAGAGCTTTTGAGATGCAACTTTTGCGTATATCGTTGACAGATGATATGCCAGTGTTTTATTTTTAAGGTTAGATTCCGGTTGGGATAGTGCAACATCTACACAGTTGTACACATCTCTCAGGCCTGATCCCCAAACGTGCATTTACGCGGACGACGTTTTGTAGATCCGCCGATTTTCACGGAGACCCTCTTCCCCATGTACTCTGTAAATGAGTGAACATAACCTAAACACAACTGTTGTAGTTTGTAGTAACTGTCATGAAATTAGAAAAATCCAAAGTAAACTACATGTAAATAATTTAAATATTATGGAGTCGCCAGGAAGAAAACGTTTAACGATGTTGTTGATGATACAAAATAAAATCAACAGCTAATAGGTTATGTCTTGCTTAAAATACGCCGAAAAGTTAAAATAAAACCAACTTTTCGGCGGAATTGGCATATTGACCTTGAACCGAAATCGCGCCCTGTGATTGGTTGGGAACATTTGTCCGCGTCCAGTCCGCTAAAACGCTCGTTTGGGGATCAGGCCTCACAGTTTAGAGAAAACAATTACTAAAAATTTGGTATACCTACTTGATATTGCTGCAATTTTCTTCCTAAATAACGTAATGATCTGATTTTTTATAATAGTGAACGAAAAATGGATATTTTTTAATACTGTTAAAACTTGTTAAAAAATTTCGCTGCTTTCATAAAAATCGCTTCACATAAGATACTATATCTTACTAAATTTGGAATTTTAGTAAGCAAGAATGCCGCATGTGCTACTTTTAAATAGGACATGAATACAATAATTAATTAATTTATATATTATACACATTTTCATATTTTTCAAAAAAACAAAGTGACAAGTGAAAATTTTGAAAAATTTATTTTTAATTTTTAGTAGAAAATTTTTTTTTTAGATATTTACACGATAGTAATTTATAGATTCTAAAAATTGCATTAACTGGATTTAGCAAATAGAAGTTTGTAACCTTTTTGTATGTCTCTAAAACTCGGAAAACCTGAAATATTGAAGTAACTGTATTATTAATGTTACTAAATATACATTCAACGGAACGAAAAATTGAATTTTTTAAGCTAACTTAAAATGTTATTGCTTTGTGATGTTTTATTATTATAATATCGTAAATACAAACAAAACAACATGTTTTAAGTAATCTCCAACGACAATAAAACCTTTTTGTTTTCTTTGTGTTTAAGATATAATAATAAAACATCACAGAGCGTTCAAATTTTACGTTTGTTGAAATTTGACCGCCCCGTTTTTCGGAGTGTATAAAATGCCCCACTATCTTGCCCTGTCTGTGGACAATTATACCATAGAATGTTCTATCCATATTTGAATTATCCTAATGCACAATGTTTTGTATGGCTGTTACTTTTGTTTTTTTTTTCTTTTATTTTTGCCTTGTTATGGTGGAATTATAGATAGTTCCGATAGACAAGTTGGTGAAGGGTCGATTCCAGGATAACTTTGAATTCCTCCAATGGTTCAAGAAGTTCTTTGACGCCAACTATAGGGGAACCGATTATGACGCATTGGGAGCACGAGGCGGCGAAGGGATGGGCGCCGGCGGCGCGAACGCTCCCAAAGGCAGTTCGTTGATCGCTCCGAGAAAGCCAGCCGCTATTCAACCCCCGTCACCAGCAAAGTCAAAGCCAATTGGTCGAGCTAGTATGTTTCGAATTAATAGCTTAACTGTAACGCAAAAATTGTTCTTCAATTATGGCTTCTTAAATTGATGTTAGTTGCTTGCACTTTGATCACAAATTTACTTTCAGGTCAATGTTTTAGTATCTGTTCGATATTATTAATTAATTGCTGACTGTTCTATTATTTTTTCAAGGCTTCCATTTTAATGATAGGATAGAAACATTGCGAATATGAATTTGGTATATGAATAAATAATTTTACATTATACATAATTTTACATTATACATTAATTTTTAAGACAATCATCCTTCAGTATAGAATGACTAAATACGTTTTATATTTTTTGAAAATTATCCCCAGAAGATAAAATTTTGTATCAAATTCGATCATAAACAATCATTGATACAGTCCTTTTCAGCTATCTTGGCGTGTACGTCATTACAATTCTACAGATCAAATTAATGTGCAGTTCTCAACAGTTTTTTAGGGTTTCGATATTTACACATTGAAAATATTTTTTTCGATGTTATCGGTTAACATCGACGTTTTCCGTTTACATCGATGATTAACTTTAATCAATCGTCAATACGGTCAACACCAAGTAGTTCTATCAAGTACAATAACATTATTTTTATTGCTGCCTGATGCAATTTGACGGTATTTTTGATGGCTATACGGCGTACAATATGTATGTGTAGATGAACGACCGGCAACCCTGACCTACACAATGTTTTTAATTGGCGTAGAAATTTTTTTTTCTTAGGTGGGTGAAAGTAGAAGGTTTTTATATGCATATTTTCAACACCACAGCTGATATTGAATGCAAGTTTCCACACCACTCATGATGTATTGCTTTCAGCGCGTAACCATTTTTTAGTGGGTGGTTCGACAGTAGCCATATTTCCCACAAGAAACAGAAATAAATATGTACAAAACAGCTAAGTAGTCGAGAAAAATAAACTTTAAAACGGAAAAATAAAAAAATATACTTTCAATTGAAATACAGTCATATTTATTGTGTAAGTAGGTACCTACCTACTAATTTTGAATTTTGCCCACTGATGTAAATTATTAATTTGTGATCTAGGATGGTAAGTACCTACATAAAAATAAAGTCAATGACCAATAGGTACCTACTTACAGGGGGTTAAAGTAGAAGGTTTTTATATGTGGATTTTCAACACCACAGCTGATATTGAATGCAAGTTTCCACACCTTCTACTTTAACCCCCTGTAAGTAGTTTAACCCCTTTACTTAACCCCTTGTAAGTAGGTACCTATTGTTCATTGACTTTATTTTTATGTAGGTACTTACTATCCTAGATCACAAATTAATAATTTACATCAGTGGGCAAAATTAAAAATTAGTAGGTAGGTACCTACTTACACAATAAATATGACTGTATTTCAATTGAAAGTATATTTATTTTATTTTTCCGTTTTAAAGTTTATTTGTTTCGCCTACTTAGCTGTTTTGTACATATTTATTTTTGTTTCTTGTGGGAAATATGGCTACTGGCGAACCACCCACTGAAAAATGGTAACGCGCTGAAAGCAATACTTTATGAGTTGTGTGGAAACTTGCATTCAATATCAGCTGTGGTGTTAAAAATCTACATATAGTCGAGAATAATAAACTTTAAAACGGAAAAATAAAATAAATATACTTTCAATTGAAATACAGTCATATTTATTGTGTAAGTAGGTACCTACCTACTAATAACGCGTATAACCCATGGACCCGCCTATGTAAGAAAGGGGAACATTTGCTACTCTGTTTACTAAACACAGACGGCGCGTCATTTCAATTATTTGAAAAGAGATATACTCGAGCTCACGCAGAAGAATAGAGCGGCGTAGCCGCTTTTAACTATAAAAATAGATGTTTACGTAATTGCCATATTTAAAGTAGACAAAAATAAATGTAAAAACGTAACATCTTGGCTTATAAAATATTATTGTGTGCACAATTATTATTTAATAACATTCATAAATAATATATACAACTTTAATATAGTATTGTGGAATTTGATATTTTAATTGAATACTGAGAAATTTGAGAATTACATGTGGCAACTGCGCGGTATCTTATATGCGGTCAGTGAACTACACATACATATTGAATGAACTTTAGTTATGCTTCTTAAACTTTTTGATGGACGGAAGATAATAGTTGTAAGGGTCATTATTTTCTTTTTTCGTTCTTGAAGGATTCTAGGAGGTTTATTATGAAGTGTCGGCTGTATTTCAATAGTACAGTTAGACATTATTGAAAACATTAATATGTAGAACTGTCAATGTGACTTTTAAAATAAATTGTTTTCAAACATTTTTACTGACACTGTTTCCGGAAAATCTAAGTAAGACATGCGTTAGTGCTTAACATGGCCGATATTGTATTGTACTCTATTGGACGTCAGTCGTTTATTGCATCAACATATGTCGCGTGCTGATGCTCCTAGAAATTGATGAAAAACAACAAACGTGACATGTATATTGATGCATACACCAAGATAGCTGAAAAAGACTATACACGATGTTTGATATCATTAATTACCATAATGATCGTCATTATGATCGCTATAACATAAGTAACTGTATACTAAGCTTAGCATAAATCTATTGAAATAACAGCAAGTTCAAAATAGGAAATTATATAAAATTTCACATTTAACGGCTATTTAGATGCAAGAATTAGAATTACGAATACTATAATTAAATGCTCATTGCATAATATACTAATATATGAAACATGAAGGAGAGTGATAACCTGGGTCTATGCTTATGTAGGATAATACAGAACAGCTATAGCAAAATTATGTACGTGAAATAGAGATACATACAGTAGGGTGGAGTACAGTAGGGTGGAGTGAAAAAATTGCAATTTGCAAATGCTTGTGTCTCTCAAAAGGTGCCACAGTGACCTTGAAAATGAGTAAAAATTTTACCCATTTTCTGATTTTTTTTATTTTTTAAAGCAAAAATGATATTTCCTAAATAATTCTCTGCAGTCTGAGAATCCGCAAGTTTTTCAAAAAAAATGTATTCATGTTCCATGTAATTGAATTATTGTGTGTCAAAAAACGACGAAATCGGTGAAATTGACGTTTTTTGACAAACAATTCAAATTACCATGGAACATGAATACATTTTATTTGAAAAACTTTTTACATGCGAATTTTCACACTGCAGAGAATTATTTAAATTTTTGAGTTAAAAAATAAAAAATTTTACTCATGTTCAAGGTCACTGCGGCACCTCTTAATGTTGACCGATTTGGTTAAAAATTGACGTGCATTATGAGGTATATATGCACAATTGAGAGACACAAGCATTTGCAAATTGCAATTTTCGTATTTTTCACTTCACCCTATAGAGCGCAACCTCGATTAACCGAACTAATTATTGCAAACATATGGGAAAATCTTTATTTAAAGTATCAATGCAACTCAAAATACATTCTTTGGTGTAATAATATACACTTAACATGTTGACATCTTTACTGATATGTAGAATTCACTTTTAAAAAAAATCTGTAACTTGCGTTGAGTAAGAGCATCCCATTCTATTTCTAAATTGATATTTTCTGCATCCGCTCTAAAACATGTGGCAAGAGTTGTTTTACTTTTAATTTTGTTCATAGAAACTCTTCAATTAGAAATTAATCTCTCTTTTGTTTGTATTTCATTCTTAATGAATTTAAGGAACCATGATTGAATTATGGGCATAGTAGGATTGTGCTCGACAGAGAAAAAATGCAGTATATTCTCTAGATTAAAAATAATTACTTTTACTTTGTTATTGTTGTATGTTATATTATGTCATATTCTGCCAATTCCACCACGCTTTGCTGAACATCATAATCACCTTTATGTTAATAACGTTTGCTAAGTTCTGTTGTAATAACTATTACATATTTTTAGTGCCCAAAGTAAATCCCGTTCGGCCAACTGCTGCTTCTAAAACTGTGTCGAATAAAATGGCGGGCGATGTTGGAAAAATAGAAGAATTATCAAATCAAATATCAGAGTTCAAGGTAAATGATATTTATATACTCGGAAGATCTTTCAGAATTTCCCTTATACAAGTGGATCAAAATGCATGTGCTATAAATGACAAAGAACAGTAATAATACTTAATAGCTATTGCATATTTCTGTAGATTCTGTATTATTCATAATATGCATATCGCTCTATCTTGAATGTGGTACTGGATCAAGAAGTACATTTTTGGGACTTTTCATAAATCTTGCATGACAAATATCGCTGTTGCGATTATTTTCTATTTGAGGTAATTAAAATATTTCTTAAATAATCTTGTTTAAAGATAAACTAACAGGATCCAAATAACTAACTATTTTTCCGTTGACCATGTATTTATGTGAGTTTGACTAATTTATACAAAATCGTTTATTAATCAATGATATATTGATAAACGGTTTTAGTGAAAGTAATATTAAAGATCCGTATCAATATCGACCAGGGTCGATAATTTTTGAAACCAAAAAAAATAAAAGTAGGATGAAACCCATTGGAAAAGGAAGGGAATATAACAAAAATGAAAAGAAAAATAATTTATGGGCGATCTGAGGTCGGGAAGTGGAGGGGGGTGAGTTTTTAAGGGTAAAAAACGGTTTTTCTCGATTTCCGGCAAAACTACAAGTCTTATGGAAAAAAGTCGAATGGCAAAGTTGTAGCTAATAAAAAGATCTATAACTTTTGTATTTACACGTTTTTCACATAACACCAAAAACTTGGTTATTTGAATTTTTCACATAAATTTTGAGGTTATGTGAAAAAAGTGTAAATACAAAAGTTATAGATCTTTTTATTACCTACAACTTTGCCATTTAACTTTTTTCCATAGGACCTGTAGTTTTGCCGGAAACCGTTTTTTACCCTTAAAAACTCACCCCCTTCCACTTCCCGACCTCAGATCGCCTGTAAATTATTTTTCCTTTCATTTTTGTTATATCCTCTTCCTTTTCCAATGGGTTTCATCCTACTATTATTTTTACCTTTCCAAAGGCTTCAGCCCTGGTCTAAATGTAGTTGCTATGACTGTTACCCGACAACTGAACTCGTATGAGTGAATCTTCACTGGACCTTTCAATATTCATACTCTGCGGTAACAGTTTAGTGGCGGAGCTAGTCTTCTTTAGGCTATGATGGTGTAACATATAAAAATACATTAATTTTTGGTGAGAAATTAATATTTTTAAAACAAATAGTTCAATATGTAGTAGAGACTTATGTTTTTACTTAATATATTTTTGCAGTTAACAATTGAAGGGCTAGAAAAAGAAAGAGACTTTTACTTTGGAAAACTTAGAGATATAGAAGTGATGTGTCAAGAAAGCGAAGATGGGAATCCTATCATACAAAAAATATTAGATGTTTTATACGCTACTGAGGTACGTATATAGAAAGTAGTTCAATTAAAACTAGAGAAGCTTAATGCTAATTTATAATTGAATTTTTAGGACGGCTTTGCTCCTCCGGATGAAATAGAAGGTGGTGGTGGTGACGAGGATGAATATTAAGCAAAATTATCGCCTTTTAAATCAAAATCGCCTTAAGTTATTAAATTGATATAACTTGTAGCAACATTTTAATTCTAATTCAGTTAAGTTTATTCAAATAGGTTTATATGAGTGTTGCTTACATGTGTGCCCAATGAATTTTAAGTTATTAATGTTCACCCAATTTTTTTTGATTTTTCTACTACCTATATTTAACTTGTTACATATTACTTTGTCATATTTACAAAATTATTATTGTCAGCCAACTTTATTCAAACTTGTTTTTAATAAAATTTACATGCAGACATAATTTGTGACCTGCTAATTACCGAAAGCCCAACCAAAAATGGCCGTTGGGTCTATAGTGAGCAGTGAGGTATTGGATATACCTGACAGCTATTACCTCAAACGAGGAGTTATTAGGCCACAAAAACAAAAACATCAATGGAAAAACCCAACTTGACGAATTAGCGGATATTATAAATAAAGCTTAAGAAACAAAAATACTTAAGATGAAAATTATGTAATTATGTAACGTGACGTGAATAATTGGCCAAATTTCGAAAAGCTGTATCTCCGAAACTATTGGACGTACGATAACCGTTCAGGTCTCGTATTATTGCAAATTTATTGTGAATGACCCGGTCGTCTGTCAAGGTCGAAAACTTTCTCTTTCATCATAAATAACGTAGGTACCAAAAAAGCAAAAATGCCTGATTAGATGCAGCGGTCATCCCCTTTTTAAGTTTAATTTGACATTATATTAAAATTTCTTGTTTTATTGCTTAATAAAGCCTGAATTTTGGAGTGGTATATATTATAAAAACCATGTCAATTTTTTAGTTAGCAACTTCTCGTTCAAAAAACAATCTGTTCACAATTTAATTCTTGTTTAAATGGTACCAAAAAGTGACTGGACAAATTTCATCATAAGATCTCTTCATGCGGATCGCATCACATTTATGCAATTCATGCCTCGGTGCAGGAAGTGCTTGTGGGCCCCTCTGGCTTCAACAACAATATTTCAAAATGACTGCACAAATGATTTGGGATTTTTAATTTTTTTGTAAACTATTAATAGCAAATATAAAATAAAAAATAGGTAGTTGCATATTTGTAGGTACATTCAAAAAAATAAAAAACCCAAACATTCTAAATAAAACTAAATTAAAATATTTCCGACAAAACAACAAGTCCTATGAAAAAATGTTAAATGGCAAAGTTGTAGGCAATAAAAAGATCTATACTCTATCCAATGAGAGAATGGACTTGCTTTGCGCATCGGCGACTAAAGAGGAGGGGCCCTGTAACGAGCTACGCAGGACCGTCATTCGATGAAATAAATTCGTAAGTAGGTGTACAAATATAAACTGTGAATAGGTAGGCAGTAGTATGTACTTTATATAATTAGGTACCAGGTAGGTATCGGACCCAGGCGCGGGCCCTGGCTACCTGCTGAGCCAATTAAGACGTTGAGGGCGTTGAACTAATGTTCTAAGGGGCGGAGATCTGACCAAAACAGACGAATTTTCGCTCGAGTGCAAGTCCATTCTCTCGTTGGATACAGTATACAACTTTTGTATTTACACTTTTTCCACATAACCTCAAAATTTATGTGAAAAATTCAAATAACCAAGAAAATTTTTGTTAGAAAATTAGGGTACTTTTTCGATATTAAGGCAAAATAACGTGAAAAAATGAATATTTTAAATGAAAAAAATTACAGTGTGTTTGGGGCATAAAAAGGTATTTTCGTATTCTTGACGCCATGCGGCTCGCTCACCACATCTTGGCATCACCGCATTTACAGTTCCCAACAGGATAACAAATTTCTGTCATTGTCATAATTATTTTTGTAGGTAGTTCACTGAAGTTTCAAGGGTGAGGGGTTTTATATGTACTAATACATACAATACATTGTTTAAAGTCAATATTGAATTGTATTTTTGATCGTTATAACAATGGTGTATAGGGAAAAGGAAGATAGGTAATACCGCTCAAGCTCTTAAAGATCAAAGATTTTGAGAAGGCCTACATAGGGCTTTAAAGATGAGAGAGTTACAACATACCTTGATTCTGTTGGTTATAGCATTCAGTCTTTCTTACTGGCATAAAGGGCTCAAGCATTTCCTCCAGATTTGCGACGTCCTCTTTACGAAGCCTATAAAGCTTATTCGAAAGGATCGTCGGCAAAAAATCGCTGCCTTTCCACTTGCATGTTATGCAAAATAATACCTCCTATACTGAAATCTGAAAAATTCAATAAAACGCAAAGCACAACACTGCACAAATAATGCAGCGAAACTTTTTGTTGTAAACATTTTATTTAAAATGAATTAGGTATCACAAAATCATGACATTTTAGTTTTCTAGGTTAGAAAAGTCGTACGCGCCGTTGAGCGAAGGTCAAAACAGCAACCAAATGGTACCTAGGTGATTTTAAATAAGTGCTAAGCGCGTTCGGAGTACACCAGACGTAAATACCATTTTTGTTAGTCCGGCCACATGGCTTTCGAATCTGACGTCTTTACGCAGAGCGAACGCCGACCGTATTGAATTACGAGAATACCGGTCCTGGTCTATAAGACGTATGGATTAATATAATAATAATTTAATCTATACTAACCATAGATTAATATATATACTAACCTTCTAGGTAGGTCTAAGTCTAAGTTCATACCAATGAGGTCATACCATAGTCTTCTTTAATCTATATACATATACTAGAATATTAATCTATGACTAGAATACTAGCTATAATCCTAGTAAAGACTATAAAGTATAGCAGGACAGATTAATTACGTGAATTCGTGCATGTTATAGCGCCTTTTTCTAACTTTGGCATTTGCAAAGTGATCTATTAAATTAGAGATGTCTAAGTTTGATGCCATTTTATTTTCTATAGACAATATTGATGTCACACAATCGCTGTTGACTTATTGTAGAGCCTAAAGGATCGTTCCAAAGAGGCAACCGTTACAGAAATGATAAAAAACAAAAGAAAAACCGTATAAACATAGCAAAAGTCTGCTTCCATAACCGCATAATTCGTAATAATAAATTCAAAATGTTATCTTATTGATATATCTTCTTTAAGGTCATGTTTCATAAATCTAAAATCATATGAAATTAGTTTACTTGATGATATTACTTGGATTTACTCCAAAAAACTGGAGATAAAACTTTCGCATAGATCACATCTGTGTAATATTTCTTCTGTTGTCATCTTAAAATTAAATACCGCGGTTCTAAAAATTCAAAAGTGTTTCACTGCAAGCATAGCAGAAAATCTTGTAGTAATCTGATTGAAAATTATGTCAACAATAAAGTCATAAACATTAACCTTAAAAGCTCTGTTTTCGAAACGATGATCAAAAGAAAGTTCAACAGTTTTTTTTTCACTTTTCGTTGCCTTTTTGCCTGAAATGTCTGTTTAATACCCCATTACTACATTTCATTAGAACAGCAGTAATTTCAAAACTATAATTGGGCATTTTTAGACCCTGTGCGGCGCCCAGCGATATTCCCTCCCCTGCCTCTGATAATTTCTCATAAATAAATATTTTTGAATAAATAAGTGTTCATACCTATAATAATTTCTATAATATCAACGTAATTATGGCTTTATACAGATAATTAGGAATATTATATTATTTTTTTACATATGAATCATAATCACAGAACATCTCAATAATTATCATGTCTATCATAGGTACATTCTTTGGAAAAGATGCAAAATGTCATGGTAGTCATGAAAACATTTTTGATTTTTATCTGACACCTTTAGATAGTATTAAACAGTTTCTAATACAGGGCTCATGCAGCTAGTGTTCAAAATAACCCTATTTTATAAAGCTAAATAGAAAAATTATCAATTTAAAAATAATCTGCACTTATTTACAATCCAAGGCAATAATGCAGGCCAGTAAATTACACGAAATCCTGACTCCCCTGTGTTGGATTATTGGCAAATGGAAATCCATATATGCTGTGGCGAATTACCCTGCAATGAAGTGTCCCGTTCATTATTGTGAAGACATGAGCTTTCTTTTCTCTGGTGAACCAATATTAAATTATAGGTCACGCATGTTGAATTCTGAGGATCAGTCACCGCTGCACTCGGAATCGGGATTTCTACATATAGATAAAGATGGTTCTTCCGTATCCTTAACTGTAGCTCAAAACCAAGGAATAACTACAATAGAAGAAGGTTTGACTAGGAACAATACTATGATATTAAGTACTTCGTGTATTGGGTATGCGAGATTTGTAGAGGAAAAAATGGTGTCCTTACATCGCCTTTATAAGTTAAATGCAAACGGTCAATTAGAATACAGCACCATGATCGAATTGCCAGAGTTGTCTATGATGGAGCATTTCAAAGCCATATACGAAAAATATGAATGAACTTGTGACAACTGCATGGTACAAAATGAAAGTTAAATGCAACGAAAAGCTTACATATTATGAAATATACTGCCTTTTTGTTGAATAAGTAGTAACTAGAGCTTAAAAATTATTATAAAACGCATTACTTTTTTTATAATATAATGTGAATGATTAATCGCCCTCCTAAATCTAACGTTGTGCAAGTTCTCCAACAATTGAAAAATAGTTTTTCAATCATTTGGCTTATCTCCCAATCAGTTTTATTCGCCGGACATATTAACATTGATCTGCTACTACTCTGACAGCCACCCTGTTGATCTATTTAACTTTGTGGATTCTTATAATATAACTCAACTTGTAGATGAACCGACTAGGGTGACTAGCAGAACGCAAACTCTTATCGATGTTATCTGACCTCGACAGTATCTCAAACTGTAAAATACTAAATATGTCACTGGTGCAAAAGGAGGTGTATATTATGCAATATGTGGTATCAAAAAAACAACAAATTATGTGGTATGGAACACAATGTTATTAATAATAAATAACTGCCTACCACCTACTATCAGTGATGCTAACTTAAGAAATTCTCATTTTAATAACATTAATCTCAAAATCAATTAAACTTACTTGAAAAATATTCGGGTCAAATTATCAGCATGGTTATCGATCTTTAAATTCTCCAAGGTAAAGTCACACGAATTATCCAATGCAATTGATCAACTAAAAAGCAACTTTGTAGGTTCTGACCACATCTGGTTAAAAATGGTAAAGATGATTTCCACTTGTTTACTCGAGTACGTTGAGTTTATAGTAAATACGGCAATTGCAACAAATGTTTTACCTGCAGCTTGGAAACACGCTTATATCTTATTTTTAGTCTTTTTATATTTAGTTTTTATTTATTTAATTTTTTTCTGTACTCTGTACCTGTCCTAATGAATAAAGACGATTCATTATTATTATTCTACCTAATAGAATGAAAATGCGGTGGTTGTCAATAAACTTTATTTGAATTCCTACAGGTACAAAATACATCAAACTTTGAAGTAGAAATGAGTTCTACAATAGGAAATGTTTAAATTGCAGACAAATTCTAAAGCAGATATTGAAATCTTCCAAAAACATGCACTGCTAATATATACTGTATCCAACGACAGAATGGACTTGCACTCGAGCGAAAATTCGTCTGTTTTGGTCAGATCTCCGCCCCTTAGAACATTAGTTCAACGCCCTCCACGTCTTAATTGGCTCAGCAGGTAGCCAGGGCCGGCGCCTGGGTTCGATACCTACCTGGTACCTAATTATATAATGTACCTACTACTGCCTACCTATTCACAGTTTGTATTTGTAGTCTCGCAAATACGGTTATTTTAGTTGTGTTTACCTGGTCATATTGTTGACAGTTTAATCGATGAAATCCCACCACTAATAATTCACGTAAATGGTCAGTGATTCTGATAGCAGCCATACAGACTAATTTAAATTTATAATTATATGAAACAATGTACTATTGTTGTAGCTAAATATTAAAAAAAATAAACAAAAATAAAAATGTCTATTTTAGGAATATTTAGGGTTTATATTACTTTCATAACGCTCATACATTTATAATAAATTTATGTTAAATAAATTAAATGTTTTCATGTTTTCAAAATAAAATTTATTTCACCTACTTACGAATTTATTTCATCGAATGACGGTCCTGCGTAGCTCGTTACAGAGCCCCTCTTTAGTCCCGATGCGCAAAGCAAGTCCATTCTCTCGTTGCATAGAGTATAGAGCACAAAATATTGAAAAGAGGGTACAAGTTTCTCATTTTCTAGTATCAATTTATTTATAATTATATGGTAAGAAGCCCAGTGAAAACATCTTGAATTATTAAAATAGATGGGCATGGCTATAAATATTTAGCAACATCTACAGTGGGTACAACAAATTGACATAATATAGACTCTTAGGCTTGATCTACAAACGAGCGTTTACGCGGACGGCGTTTTATAGATCCGCCGAATTCCACGGAGACCCTCTTCCCCTTCCCCATGTACTACTATGTAAATGAGTGAACATAACCTAAAAACAACTGTTGCAGTTTGTAGTAACTGTCATGACATTAGAAAAATACAAAGTAAAGTACATATAAATAACTTAAATATTATGGAGTCGCCAGGAAGAAAACGTTTAATGATGATAATACAAAATAAAATCAACAACTAATAGGTTATGTCTTACTTAAAATACGCCAAAAAGTTAAAATAAAACCAAGTTTTCGGCGGAATTGGCGTATAGACCTTGACCGAAATCGCGCCCTGTGATTGGTTGAGAACATTTGTACGCGTCAGTCCGCTAGAACGCTCGTTTGGGGATCAGGCCTTACAATAAATAAACATATATATTAGCCTATACACACTATTATTATACATCAAAAATTTCAAAGGCAATTTCACTTTCTTCTCCAAATCAAATAACCCAAAAAATAAATAAACTCCATTAGTAAGGCACAATATTACTTTGTACTAGGAATGAAATACAATGCACGAAAATATTCAAGAGACAAATGATTAAAATAACATTAAAATTAATAATAAATACATTTTACTTGCAAAAGAAAATTCTATGTATCTACTAATAATTTTCTTAATTCTATCCAAAGATTAGTTGAAATTAGTTAATATTATTTCTTATCTTATACGAAGTGGTAAAGCTTAAGTATATTAAATTACATTAATTTAAGGGTAAATATGAGCGATCTTTTGAAACAATTATTACCTTACTTCGATTATAACTTCACCCTTCACTTTTGCTTAAAATTCACAGTAATCACAGATTTAAAACGTACATACTAATTTTACAACACATTAGTTATTCGCTGAAGGTAAACTACCGTTAATGGTCCTGTGCTAAAATGCTGTTAATAGATGACGTTAATAAATATGACCTTTTGCCATGTACACGTATCTATATTATCAGTCATTGACACTGTAATAAAATTCCTGTAACGTATTATTAAAATATGTGTACTATAGTATAAATACGTCATACTATATTAAATAAATTATTTATGGAATATTACTTACAAAAAATATTTCGGCTCAAATGTTAAAAAATACATCAAACTATGTATTTTATTTTAGTGTGAAGTTAAAAACAAACAAAAAAATAAATAAAGATGTAGGTAAAGTTGATATAACGATAGAAAATCTGATTTGACAGCAATATTTTTGACATCAACACCAACCCATAAAAATTAATAAACTAAAATGCATCATTTCTCAAGAGTAAAGTTCATTACTATGGCTATGGATCATAATTATTGTGACAGGTAAATTACAACCAAATACATTCACACAGGAATCTATTAGTCTATTCATTGCCAACATAATTTTGCAGAAAAAAAAGGTTACTAAAAATGGAATGTCAAATATCGAAATAGATTTTCTATCGTTAAATCAACTTTACTAACAGAATCACAATTAACTTACCAACATAATTAAATTAATCAACCTATTAGTTCAATCACAATTAATTGTCTTAAACAGGATGAAATGTCTTTTGAGTTCTTATATTTTAAAATCTGGTCACTATAATAATAGTATGAAAATCCTAGTTTACTAATGAAAGTATACACCTTTGGAATTATGCTATTTTATCACACAAATTATTTCGATTCCAAATAAATATCACATACCTAACTTAACCAATTTTCACATGTAAATATTATATGAAACGTTTTTAACACAGGAAATGAACAAAATATTTTGAAAAGAAAATTAATAGAGATCAATTGCGTCCTACCTAACAATTGGATTTCGAATCCTATTATGAAAAGCAAAACTAAAGCATCTTAAAGAACAAAAATGGCAATCGATTGGAACATACATCATATCTCCCACAGAACTACTTACACATTCAGCTATATTTCCTAATAATAAGTTGTGTGAGCTTCTTAGATATATATCAAAGCAGGCCTTACCGCATACACAGATTTTCGCATTGTCCAAATAATCTATTACAGTCCAGGGCAATGAGCCGGTTGGATATGGCAGACGTGCACTTAGCACTTTTTTGGCTGCATGCTCCTTTAATGTACAAACTGGCAAATGCTTTGGAAATGCTGCCGCACTATTGGGAACACATTGCTCAAAGCTATTATTTGATATATCTATACAATGTAATCTTAATTTTTTCATACTGCCTGGAAGCACTATTAAGGAGTTATTTGAGGCTATAAATATTCTTAAATTTTTTAGGTTTCCAATTCCTGCTGGTAATGTTTTTATAGTATTATTATTTAAATTCAGAGTTGTAAGCTTATGCAATTTACTTATTTGGTTGGGTACAAAATTCAGTTCATTATAACTCATATCTAAAAGTAAAAGGGTTTTTGATAAAAACCCTCCCATCCATGTCCAATGTTTTAAAGTTCCTCTTCCCAGAAGATTATGTGAGAGATTCAGTTCTTTTAAATTGGCTAGTTTATTAAAATCCTCAGGTAGATGCTCTATGCAATTGTTACTTAGATCTAATATTCTTAATTTAGTTAAATTCAATATACCCCTATCCACACCACATCTTCTAATGTCATTGATATGTAATTCTTCCAGTGTTCTCGGAAAACCTTTTCCAGGGTAATCAGAGCGTTTGGTTATAACCATTTTGGTAGGAGCAATATCTTTCTGCTTAACAGCTGTTACAGACATGCTAGAAAAACTCAATTCCTTGTCTGATATTTTATTCTCCAGAGCTCGTTTAAATAAATGTAAAAAACCTTTCAGTTGAATAACATCGCACTGTATGTATAAATCATGTTCAGGTGTCTTAAACTGGATCGTACACTTTCCTTCATTAACAAACCTCGTTAAAACCTGTTTAATGTTTCCTTTCAAGTTGTATTTGGTACCATTTTGGTTTTGGGCTGAAAACAGTATGATACAATACTCTTCAGATTTTGGATGTTTACAAAGAGCCAAAGTAGATTTGACGTGCTTTTTGGGTCGATGGATAGACAAAGTGGGCAACAATCTATTACCCACGAAAACATTACACACTATTTTCATTATATGGCAAAGACTATTTCAATAAATTATTCGTTTATTGTAGGCAATGAAGAGCCAGAAATACAAGGAAATGACATAACCACAAAAAATAAAATAAAAACATTTACCGCCATCACTAATCAGCTGGAGTGCGTTCATACTTTCATTTTCATATCTGTATCTGTACTATAACACTACATTACTACACTTAAACAGAAATTGTCACATGTTCTGTGGCTTTTTTAAAAATTTTATGTTAGATACGGTAAGTTCATTTTATAAATGCCCTATAAAACATATAATATACCACGTATACATGCATTGTTTAGGTCGAACTAACATGCGTCAAATTAGGTCCCTTTTATTGTCTGTATATATGACACGTTATCACCAACTTTTGCTTTTGTGCGTTTTGCATTGTAACGTTTCTCACCTAAAAGTAGGCAACGTCCAATTTAGTTCGAAATACAAGCGAGCTAAACGTTTACATGATTTTTGAAAAAGTTGCCCTCTGTAGAGTCTTGTGAACGTGAGTGACATGTTTTTTGGACACACAACACAAAACACAGTGCCACTGACAAGTCAGTGAGCAACAACAAAACATCTACAATGTCAACAATACGTGCTTTAGGGCTTGGATCATTCTGTGGTCTGTGCCAACATAAATTAGTCTCATGGCTCATGGTTTCCAGCAATACCAACACTTCAAAGTGAAAATCATAGCAGCATAGCACAGAAGATCATAGCCCCCATCAGAATTTTATTATTCATTTATGATCCGAATTATTAGTCTCAGAAAGTGATGGGTTCTGATATATTTTCTGTAATTTTAGTATTATTACTTACTTGCTATCAACAAATAGAAGCAGATGCTACTTTAGAGGACGAAGGTGATTCAGGCAGATATGTTATAGAAGGTAGAGTTTTCCCTCTTTCTGATTACCAAACCAGTCAAGGGAACTGGCAAGGTAATACCCGGATTCATGTAAATGGGGGTGAATATATAGGTTTTGTTCGAAAAGATGGTTCTTTTGTGCTACATAATATACCTGCTGGATCATATGTAGTTGAGGTTCTTAATCCTGAATATGCATTTGAACCAGCTCGAGTAGAAATTAACTCGAAAGGCAAATACCGTGCAAGAAAAGTGAATCACATCAAAACCTCTGAAGTTATAGTTGTACCTTATCCTCTAAGAATGAAAGCATTAGGTAAAACAAGGTATTTTCCACCTCGAGAGCAGTGGAGAATAACGGATCTACTTTTTAACCCAATGGTGATGATGATGGTCTTACCACTTTTCCTTATTATGGTTCTCCCTAAAATGATGAATGATCCCGATACTAAAAAGGAAATGGAGCAAATTCAGAGCATGGCTAAGTTCGAACTGCCTGAAATGTCCGATATGGTATCAAATTTCCTAGCGGGCTCTGCACAATCAGACAAAACAGAAAAGTCCCAGGGTCCTAACAAGAAAAATCAAAAGATACGGAAACGGATTGATAAATAGAAGTAATTGAGTAGTAGTGCAATGTAATTTAAATAAATTAAAGAACATCTCTGATACTGTGCCAACAGTAAAAAATATTGAAATTGAACTAAGTAACTAATTGAAATGTAATACTGTTAAAATACAAGTTTTCATACTATACTAATGTGTATTTATGAGGTTAAACTTTTGTGTTTGCACATAGAAATAGTATTGTATTAGGATGAGAGAAAGATAATTATGTTTAGTTTGTTTTTAAGAGACAATTCAGCCTGTACAGTAGCATATTACACTGACAATTCAACTCATCGTTTTTCACCGATGTAATTCAGTCTATGCAATAGCATATTACAGTGACAATATTTACATCAAATGAGAGGCAACAGAGGTTTCCAGCTACAATATTTATATCAGATATGTCAAAAAAACTATAAATTTTATTTCAACAAGAACAATCAAACTGGTCCCAATTTGAATTAGTTAAATTTACTACTTCTTCGCGAATTGTAGGTACTTGAATCGTTAGCAAACAGGTTCATTTTGGAAATTATCCGAAGCTCACCTCACTACAAGACATTAAATTGTCAGATAAACGTTAAATAAATTATCAGCACACTTGGCATTTAATTATATACTATTTGATTTTCTTTCAAAATCAAAGTTCTTGTTTCATTGCCTTGTCCTCCGAATACAACCCATGCTCCCAGTTTTGCTTCAATATGTCATTCATTCATTACTCGTTGCTGCTGCTTTTGGAAAATAATTACTCCCGCTTCGTGCGCGTAATTATTTTCGTCACAGCAGCAACTCGTTATCAGAATGACAAATATTGTCGGCAAAACCCAGAGCACTTGTCATATTACATATGAAAATATATTCTAAATTTCTTGCAGGCCATGTAGACAACCCCCGATCTAATTCGTGCCTCTAATCGACTATTGCATTAAGATACTAAATTAAAAATAATCTTGTGAAACTATCTGGTTTTCTTTGGGGACCTTATACCCTGTACACGTATCTTTACTATCTGGCAGTCGTCGACACTGTGACAAAAGCAATTGTTTTAGGGCAAGGTCGAAAGGATTATTTAAAAAAATAGCTTAGGCTAAAACGATAAAATGCATTCGCTGTATCGGATAGGCTAACATATTGTTTATTCAATAATGGCTTTGACACATGTCTGATATTTGCAGAGATATGGAGACTGGATTGTAAGATTTAAACCAATACGATCCGCTCATAGCAATATAAACCGTTGATTGAAGTCCTTCAATCAATGAAACGCAGTATGCACGAAAGGAAACAACTTAAAGATAAATCTTAATGACCTTGAGCTAAAAGTCAAGTTGTTTTTTGAGGTTAGGTGTATTTCAAAAATTTGATATTTTATTCTAAACTAAGAATTCTTAAGAAATGCAAACGGGACCTGTTCATGAGGCCTTAGACCCATTAAAATGGATCATAGGAAAATGGAAGTCAATCAATGCACAATGCTTCTTTCCTACAATCGAGTCATTTTCGTACAGTGAAGAAATTACATTTACCTCCGTGGGTCAGCCAGTTTTGAATTATAATTCAGTTTCATGGCATCCAACACGACTTAATCCAATGCATTTAGAAAGTGGATTTCTGAGGATTAACCCGGGAACTAAAGATGTTTCGTTCATGGTTGCGCACAACTTTGGTTTAACTTCTTTGGAAGAGGGTAAGTTTACTGCTGAATGAGACCGTGCAGCCGATGTAACGCCGCCTCTGAGGCACGAAACTTCCTTCTATTTACTTGTTCACCGAATTAGCAGTTATTTTAAAGTTTTATGTCTTGTGTAGAGTTTTAATGTTTCTGAAATTCCGCCAGATTCATCCCTTCCTCACTCACCTTGCGGTATTAGCCGGACTGTTGTATTTAAACTTAAAAACCATTTCCAATTTATTAGCAAATTATGCCTGCATTAAACTGATTGTAACTGGGCCGTGAAGAGAAATTTACCTTTTAGAAACTCCCAACATCTTAAAATATAATATAAATAAATTGAACGTGGTCGCCCAATGACACCACTTATGCTAAAACATCGACCCTGAAAACACGGCCACTGTATCGCCACAGGTTAACTAATTTTGAAAATATGCTGATTTAGGTTCTTTGGATCATTTATAACCTGAATTTTTATTTTCCAGGAACCGTAATAGACAACATTCTGCAGGTGAAAACTAGTCAAATTGGAAGGATGAACTTTGCCAAAGAACCGAGAGTACTAGAAATTGCACGGAGTTATAAACTCATCGAGGAAGGGAAACTAGAATTAATCTTATTGATATCAACAACCAATACTCCATTAAGCCAACATTTAAAAGTCCAATATGAAAGGTGCTAAGATCATGAAAATGCAAGTAAGGGAACATATTTCCTAAACTGCATCAAATATTGTCAAATATTTTGTTTGTGATATTCTATTTAAGATTTAAATGGTATTGTACAGGGTGTTATATAGCTGGCCCATTTTTTGGGTCACCATTTATATTAAATGTATGATAAATATAATATATTAAAATAAAGATATTTAATAAAAAAAATCCTTTTATTAAAAAAGCAGGGTCAAAAGTATATATGAGACCCTGTTTATAAAATTACAAATTACAATACTTTTGTTGTGTAGAAAACTACATTAATACAGTATTATTCATGAAGGTAGTGTATAAAAATATAAAAACATTAATGTTTTGCCACAACTTTAAGATAAATAAGAGGCAAAATAAACAAAATACAGACTTAGACGTATTACACAAAAAACTCAGCAGCCATAAGAAAACCAAGTATTCCACAATTCGAATTTTCCAGCCCACTGTGTGGCATGTCTTGCAAAACTTAAATAGTCAATAAAATACGCACCTAGCTTGTCCCGAGTTGTCTCAGGACAAGGTGCCTCTCATAGCAAATGGAGTGCGGAGCATATAAAAGAAATGTATTATTAGAAGTAATTATTGTTTGTATCTATCGATCGAATTTCATAGTATGTGATATTTATTTCTTACAGTTCATATATCACGTTGGCCTAATTTACAAGAATTCTTTGTTTAATATGTTTATGGCAACTCAGTTTTTTTTACGTAACAAAAGCATTTCTATAATTGAGGACAAAGTGGATGAACGTGTCATGTCGCAAGTTTTGAGTAAATTAACAAAACGCATTTTGTATGGGAACTTTTTTATTTTGATTTAAATGAGTAATATGTCATAAACTAGATACTTTTAGGCTATTTTCTTTTAATTATTATAATATTAAAAAAAAATGTATCGTCATGGATAAAGAAGTCATGAAGCTTTTAACTCAACTTTATTTTTATATAAAAGCAGTACAAACTCATACAATGAAGAAAATTTACTATGGTGTTTTGTTTAAACTTAACCAAGCATTATTGTACGAAAATTTTAAAAACTTTTCTGTTTTTTCTTTTGTGGATTTAATGATTTATCTGTATTGCTCTGGAATATCAGAATGAATATATGTTCTGATGTTTTCTGAGCACTAATCGATATGTCCGAAGTCTGTCGGAATCAAGAAAGCTACATCCAACCACGAGAAACTTATGCTCGACTAGGTACTTTAAAAAACTTAAGTATCGATAAAGGCAAAGCATATAAAAGTCTTTTGTCCTCCACATGAGACGGACCAAATTATTAATTAAATGGTCAATTTCATTACGCCTCAATTGGCAATAAGACCAGGGCTGAAAATGGTTACAAAAATTATCGAGCCTAAATATCTTCAGTCCATTTAAAAAAATATGACTTGTGGCCTGAATGTTTGACACAGTGGATACCAACGTTATATAACCACATCTGCCTTAAATAAAAGGCCTTAAGATCCATTGTCACATCACATATTTTCTTCTTAACGGAGGATATTTGTCTGTCTACTTTTCGGGAATAAAAAGCAAATGTAAATCTGTCAGAAATATGTAAAGAAAACATCAAAAATGTAACATAACACCTTAAAAATTTTCATTGAATGTGTGACATGGCGCCTTTATCAACAAAAATGCCCTTGAGTCATTACATACCTAGGATTTACTATTATTGGGAGGTTAGATCTATACCAGGGAAGTTCAATAATTGCAAAAATTATTTTTTTCAAAAAATGTGACATGGCGCACCTTTATCCACTTATGTGCTCAATTATTAAAGAACAAAGTCACTGTACAAGTCTCATATAATAAATATACAAAGAGTCTATCAAATATAAAACAACAACATTAACAGTGAGAAGGCAAGAAGCAAAGGCATATATAAACGAATGCACCCGATGCATTCAACATATCGTTCACACACAGATATAACAAATAGCGCTAATTATTTAGTGCTTGTAAAAAAGTACAAAAGCTACGATTAGGGTCAGCTTTGAGCAACAAGCTTTTTCATTAGTTAATTTGTACTATCGAAATATTTTCTAAGACTAACATTCTGAACACATTGTCTTTTAAGTTCTAAAGATATGTTTTCCATCAATTTTATTAACAGATACACAAGGAAAGTAATTATTATCCTAATATCTTATAGTCACCACCACTAAAAGGTTTACAACCTAAATTACAGGATTTACCACATATTTACCCTTTATTTTAAAAATTTATATTGTATTTTCAACCTATTATTAGTGGGTCGCAATTAGGGGAGACCAGAGAAACATTTGATTGCTAAAAATGTATATCAGATATCAGTCTGGCAACATTGTAATCGGATCCATAACAAACGTAAAGTCCTTTTCCGTCGACCGTGTATTAACGAGGTTAATTAATGTATACAAAATCGTTTATTAATGATCCCTATTAATGCATGATTTTCTATTAATAAACGATTTTAGTGAAACATACGAATAAATTTAAATTTCCAAATCAAGATGCCGTGTCATTAATCTGTCACTGTCAGTAATGTCACGCTTAATATTTGAAATATAATTTTGTAAAACACCTTCTTCTGTCTCCATACTTTCTGACAATGGTGCAGACTTTTCAGCCATTAAACGACTGGCTGGTTGGAAATCCACTGCCGTTGCAGAAGGATATATTGAAAATTCACTACAAAATAAAGTTGTCATAGCTAAAAAAATCTTCTGTGAAACTCATAAAAACTCCTCATACTAGTTCTACCCGCGCCGAAACAATCATCCAAGATAACGACATAAACGTAAATTTATATTCAGAATACTTATCATAAAACTGATCATTTATCTATACAAACCCAAATCAGATTTGTGATACTTTATAATAATTAATGAATAATTGAATTTGTACTTAGTTTTCTTAAATAAAAATTTAAAATAAGATTTTCTCCACTTTACTCAAAGTACAGTCGCCGGAAAATTTTTGTAACTAACTCGTATATTAAAACGCGATTAATAATCTCAACAATTAACGTGCGAGCGTAGCATTAATACACTAGTTCGTTAAATAACTATTATTGTACTGCATGACTTGAATGTAGCATATAGTATGCAGAAAAAAACCTAATTGTACATCCATTTAAAAGTGAGATGGCTTACGAACGGTGGTTTGCCAATTTTATGTAGCGACATCCAGTAAGTTTACGTCAACCAGAACCAACAAGTATGGCTAGAACGCATGGGTTTAACACGTTGACGGACACCCATTTTAGTAATTGTCTTAAATTTGCGCATTAGATGGTACAAAAAAGTAATATTTCACTTGTTGGATATTGCCATGTGGAATTCTTTCCTTATTTATAAATATAATTTAGACAAAGAACAGATATTTTCATATTTTCGAGAAGAAGTAATAGGAAAATTACTGGGGGGAGCAGGAAAAAATATAGTAGGAAATTCGCAGCAAAGGTGCCAGTAAAAACCAGAGAAAAAGCAACTAGGCGAGGCGGCAATGACCCACATTTTGGAAACTATTCCTATGCTAGACAGTTCGAAAAGAAAAGGCATATATTATAAGATGTAGACAATCTTCTATCGAGAAAAAAAGAAAAGAAACACCATGGCGATGCAAGAAGTGTATTGGTAATCCTCCATTATGTATTTTGGCGTGTTTTGACACATGGCATGCCTAATAATTATTGTCTTTTTTTCTCATCTTATGCTATTATTATTATTAGAATTATATCCTTGCAGTTTATGGTCAGTAATAATAAACTATATCCATATAAAATCGCTATTTTATTTTAGAAAATATGCAGGCGGCATTTGATTCAGTTTGATGGGACATGACGTTGCTATTTTTTTTACACGATAAAAAATTACCGTATCCAAGAAGTTCTTATGTACAAATTTGACTTTTCTATCTTAAGAGTTAACTAAGATATGAATGCGTCTTTTTGAAGTGACACCCATATTTTTTGTGCATAACTCTGCAATAATAGCCCTCTGACGGCATACGCCGCGGATGTCCTTCAACGTGTTAACAAGCCTCAAGCGCAACTCTTTTAAAATCTTAAGACCATAATATGAAACTTTATAAGACTTACAACGGTGATTATACCGGTATACAAACTAATGCAAAAAAGCACCCAAAATAATTTGTATTACTGGAAAAAAGTAGAACATGTCTAGTCCGAAAGAGGCTAGTTAATAACTGCTCTTTTCTGTTGCTCTGCAACGGGGCAATTTAATCCTCCTTTATTTTCCCTCAAAAGAAGAAAATCCGCGGTACTTGAATGCCTGCGGGAACTTTAGATTTGGTGACTGATAATGGATGGGTTAATACTGAGGCATCAAAAACGGTTGGAGTTTTTTGTAGCAAGCGTGATGCCAAATAAAGATAATAAATGTCAATTGATAATGGATAACCACTCCACATATAGATCCGATCAAATATTGGACTATGATTCAGAAAACAATGTTACCATGTTAACAGTTCCTGCCCATACAACGCATAAATTGCAACCCTGAGATGTTGCCGTGTATATGGGCCTTCTGGAAAGTACTTGTAAGTGAAAATAGATAAGTGGCCGGAAAAGGATACGGCTCAAGCAACAGTGACTAATATCAGTGACTGTATGTAATATGAATGTTTTTTCAGATTACGATTTCTTCTTTATGAATTTAAATGAAAACAGAAAAATTTGTGAAAAAACCATCGAGCAGTAAGAGAATTAAAAGAATTGATATTCACATTATCGCAAAAGGTACAAAATGCCTGCAAAAAAAAAATCGAAAATCTTACGTCAACCTCAAAGATGAAATTCTGGGCAGTCTCAAAAACGTTTTTTTACTTTTTACAGTTACTACTTCAACAGTGACCTCACAAAATAGGGGAGGCATCAGTCACTTCTAAGTTAAAATATCCAAAGCCACCAATTGAAACAGATAATCCAAAACAAATGCTGTACCATCTATTTTTAGACCAGGGCTAAAAATGGTAAAAAGTGAAAAAAATAACAAAATATGAAACGAGAAATAATTTACGGGCGATTTGAGGTCGGGAGTGGAAGGGGGTGTGTTTTTAAGGTTAAAAAACGGTTTATCTCGATTTCCGGCAAAACTACAAGTCCTATGGAAAAAAGTTAAATGGCAAAGTTGTAGGTAATAAAAAGATCTACAACTTTTGTAGTTACACTTTTTTCACATAACCTCAAAATTTATGTGAAAAATTCAAATAATCAAGTTTTTGGTTTTTTATTTTTATCTTCTACAAAAACAAATTTTTTTTAAAGAAATTTGGTGAAAACTTACCTTTTTATGTCCCAAACATGCTGTAATTTTTTTGATTTAAAATATTTATTTTTTCACCTCACTTTGACCTAATATCGATAAAGCCTAATTTTCAATCGAAAATTCTCGCCTCAAAATATCTGCTTTTTTCAAAAAGTCGGTGGGCTTTTTGTTCGTTGAATGCCCTACTTCATGATGGTGTAAAAAAAATTTACATTACTATAGTAAATGTTCTCAGAAAATGCAAAGAAACGAAAAAAAACATTAAAAAAAAAGAATTTTTTTTTTAATTCTTTATGTACAATTTTGAGCTGTTTATTAAAATTCTTCTTTAAATTATATGCGTAGATGCCTATTTATTGCTATTTTAAGATAACTTATATATCTGAGTGATCTACGGAAAATTGTAGCCCATCAAAAGGTATTTCATAGCGAAGTGGGGAACAGTCACATTTTTAGATGAAATCCCCTTTAAATTCTATCTGTAATATTTAGAACTATTTTTGCATGTTTTTTTGCAATCTTTATGTTTTATGGATTTGTAATTTTTTTGTTTATCAATGTAACATGGAATCTTAAGTTTTTCGAGTAATTAAAGTGTAAATTTTAATAAATAGCTCAAAATTGTACATACCTAATATACCGGATTCGAGTTTTTTCGTTTCTTCGCATTTTCTGAGAACATTTATCATAGTAATGTATATTTTTTTACACCATCAGAAAGTAGAGATTTCAACGAACAAAAAGCCCACCGACTTTTTTAAAAAGCAGATATTTCGACGCGAGAATTTTCAATTGAAAATTAGGGT